>OX422223.1:10240000-10715000 GCA_949130495.1 Sambucus nigra
GAAGAATGGTTCCACACCTATGAATCGCTCGCAAGATATCCAGACCTGTGATCACAAGAAATATATTTGTTAAGAAATATACTTATATGTGTATGTAAATACAAAAATACAAATAAAAAACGATATGTCTAGATTTATACTTGTTAGTGAATCTTCTTTTCAGATTTGGCGGATGAATAGGGGTGGTAATTAGGGCCAATGGGTCGTGTTTTAACCTAGCCCGACACGACAAAACTAGATTTTAGGTAACACGAACACGACCCAACACGAAGTCGTGTTTTTTTTCAACACGAACATGACCCAAAACGACTAACACGATATAAAAATCGTGTCAATTTGACACGATTGACATGGCATAACACGACCCATTAACAGTTGAGATTGGAAATTAAATGATTAACATTTGTAATGTTATCCATTTTTTTTTAACATTTAAAGGTTTAAAAATTAACAGGGTTAAGTAGGGACAGCTGCCCCAACAAACAGGGGCGGAGGCACTTGGTAGGTAGGGAGGGCAAGTGCCCCACCCCATTTTTTACTTTCTGCCGAGATGGGCCTATTTTTTATTATTATTTATATAATTATATAAAAGGTGCCCCACCCCACTTCTTTGAAACAGTCCCAAGACTCCCAAATTTTTTAACTACTCTTTTGACTTATTTAGCCCAATGTCCCACTAATAATGAAAAGAAACACGTCTCTTTTTTATTCAAAACAAAGGCCCTTTTGTCTCCTCTTTGGAAACAAACAATTGCAAACTTTCGTTTGCTGTTAGAGGTTGGGCGTGTGGGACTGTCGAAACCAAGAAAGAAGAAATCTTTGTTTTCTCCAAGTTTGAAGGTAACTCTCTCTCTTTCCCTCTATAATTGTGTTGTCACTGTTCTGTTTGTGCATCTATTTTGACGATTTTTTCTCGTTTAATTTTTTTAAAAATTAACTTAGGGTTTCATTTAGTTTTTTTTTTAATTTTATAACAAATGTTATCTTTATTCGTTGAATTTTATGCTTCTAATTTATTTTTAATTTCATAACTTTCATAAAAGATTATAACATTTACATAATTTTTTTTTCAGTTATGAAAAGATTTTATAAAAGAACTCTAAAAGAAGTTTCTGATTTGGTGCCTCCTATTCAAAACACTAATGTTGAAGTGGAAGAACCTACACACAAAAAGGTAAATCTAAGTCGTATTGAGGTTGATTTATCAAATCTTACTTCGGATCCTTTTTTACGACCTCGAATTTCTGATTATGATCCCAACCATCAAGATGATGTTCGAAGAGCTTATTTGCAAAGGGGCCCTTGTCAATATCTTAATCACGCCTTTCCACAAAAAAATATAGGTGATAAATTTCGTCGATTTAATCCAATGTGGTTCACTATATATGAGAGTTGGTTGGAGTATAGCATAAAAGAAGATGCCGTTTTTTGTTTGTATTGTTATCTGTTTCGTCCCGAGTTGGGTAAAAATGACACTTTTGTCAGTGGTGGATTTAAGAATTGGAAAAATAGCAAAAGGCTTTAAGATCATGTTGGAAACCCCACAAGTTATCACAATGAAGCGTATAGAAGAGGCCAAGATTTAATGAATCAAAATCGACACATTGAGACACTAGTTGCAAAACATTCACGGTTCAAAGTCGCGGTATCAGTCTATATGACTCGGATGCTCAATTTATACCTCGATATCGGTATCGGTCTCGGGCGATACGCAACTATACACTAATTAGAGAACTCAAAAAAATTTGAAAAAAAATATAGAAAAGTCTAGAAAAATAAGAATAATAACATGGCTCAATTAAATAAGTACAAAATCATCATTTAGTATGCATAACATTGTGTAATTGTTTATATTTACTTGTCATTTAGTATGCATAATACTGTCTAAATCAATATATATTTAGTAATTTATTCTTCGTGAATGTTATAATAGTACCTATTACTAATTAAGGGTATATATAATATAAATAATCATACACTTTAAGGATAGATGAATAATGATACATTTTAATACAAATTCAGTAAATACAAATAGAATGTTAAATGGGAGATAACCCCCTAACAACACTATAAGAAAAGAAATGAGAGATTCAACTAAAAAAATTCGATTTGCGACCACGAAACATCATATAACCTCTACTAATTGAAAGTGATTGTTGCGATCGTGACATGGATGAAAAATCGAGACTCAATTGAGTGAGTTAGAAGTTGATATAGAGAGATCGATGCTTAGTTACTTATATCATCTCGACCGATATATCATCGATATGGGTCAATACTATCGTGATATCGTAAATATTTACCGATTATACCACGATATCGCCTATATGGGCCGATTCTACCAGGATATCACTGATACTACCGAGAAATTACCGATATAGGGTCGATTCACACTAATAATTGAAAACTCAACTCGGAACTCGGAATCGGATCGGTGGGTACCGATACCTAGTCAACTCGGCCGTATTGTCGCGGTATTGGCCTTGACTTTAAACCATGAAAACATTCGAAGCAAGATAAGATTGACTACCGAATTCGTTTGATGTCATTCGATTTCTTATGCATCAAGGGTTATCTTTTAGTGGTCATGATGAATCCGAAAAGTCATTCAACAAGGGGAGATTTCTTGAACTTTTACAATGGTTAGCGAATCACAACGAATTAATCAATTGCATGGTTCTTAAAAATGCTCGTGGAAATCATAAACTAATAGCACATGAGATTCAAAAGGATATTGTAAATGCAATTGGTGTTGAGACAGTCAATGATATCCGAAAAGATCTCGACGGAGAATTACTTGCAATTTTAATTGATGAAGCTCGTGATTCTCCTGTCAAAGAGAAAATGGCTTTTATTTTGCTGTACGTGGAGAAGAAAGGTTGTGTAATGGAAAGATTTGTAGCCATGATACATGTTCGTGAGACTACGACACTGTAATACCCCGTAATTTTATTGATTTTATTTAATGAATTAATTGAATTAAATGAGAATTAATTTGGAAATTAATCCGGAGGTAAATACTAACGGGACGTGAGTGGGCATTTGTTTATGATGCTAAAATAAAACATTACTGAGAATATATGGTAATATATGAGTATTGAAAATATTAAAATTTGTCGCGAGGCAGAAATACGACAATTTGAGAAATTAAGTTGGGACGCGCGTGTCAGTCGCGTCAGGAATGAATTTAATTAGATTAAAAATTAATTTGTATTTTTATCAACCGAATGGTCATTTTGAGTGCGCCAACGTGTCCGGAAGGGTCGAGTTAGTCAGAAAATACTAACCGGGGGTTTAGTTTGGGTCCCGGGGAATTTTTAGGCCAAACCGGCAACCCAGAAGGGTATTTTGGTAATTTTAAAAAGTGAGGAGTTAAGACCCACGAATTTTGATGCTTATTTATTTAAAATTAGTGAGGCCACTAAGGCCACTATCAGCCAAAAATATTAGAAGTGGGCTACGGGAGTTTGAGAGAAGTTACAAAAGGTTTCAAACCAAAACCACCACCCACCACCACCATTTTGGAAGGAATTGTGACCGGAAAGAAGAGAGTATCAACCCTCGATCAACAACGATTCAGCACAACAAACCTAAGGTAAGTGATTTGATGTCATTAATTTCAATGAATATTTCCTCCATGTTTAGTGTAGAGACTTTATATGCCTTGAAAGTTTTGATGAAAACCCAATGGAATTGTTATGGAACTCATAATTTTGGATAGGGATTGCATGTAGAATGGTTATGGACGAATTCAGTACCCAAAATATAACTTTTGATGATTTGAAAACGGATTAATAAGGAGTCTTTATATTCAATTAAATTCCGGGTTCATGTTCATAGGGTTTGGGGCAAGATTTGGAGATTTATGGTTATTACATGTTGATTAGTAAGATTTGACCCCAAAAATATGCTAATAAGTGACCTAGGGTGACTTAGAGTAGTTTAAAAACATTAAAACTTAATTGGTACGAACTTAGGATGGTTTTAGAGAAGAGAAAATGGGGAAAAACGAAGTTGGGAAAAATTCTGGGTTGTCTCAGAATTTTCGTTAGAAGACCAACCCAGGTCGTTCAAACGACCTCGTTCGAACGAGCTTCTAACGAGATTTCAGTAGCCTTTCTAATGAGTTGATGGTTCGTTCGAAACCTTTTGTTCGAACGACACTCGTTCGAACGAGATCTCAGAGACTTCTAACGATATTACAGAATGCTTTTTTCGGCCCGATTTTAGTTTATAATTTTTCGTGAGCTTATTTAATTGAATGTTATTCTTCCCTTGTTGATTGGTTGGTACATTTATGAAATTGGAGTATCTTGAGGATTAAAACTTGGAATTATATAAAAGACCTGGTGACTTCTATGGGTTAGGTTGTAAGTACTGGAATTTGCGATGTGAGAAGTGTTGGCGATCTATATTGTATATTATCCGGGAACTTGTAAATGTACAAAATTTAATGACGGTATAGGAATGTAAAATATACCTCTATTAATATTATAAGATATCTAAGATGTGTGAATGCTTAGTGTATAGACTTATATGTGTATAACATACCTACCATACTTGCTATCACGGGAGGTCGGCTTTCGATTAGGGCCATCTAATCTCTGTGTGCCTACGGGGGGATTTAGATTGGTACCTCAAGGACATAGGTCATAGAATGACTTATTGGTGAGTTAATAAGTCAGCTGACCATGGGAACGTATGTATGTGCGTGACCCATGGGTATGTGAACTATGTTCGCCTCCATTATATGTGTTTGATACTTATTGAAACGGTTCTTAAGAGATTCGAAATACGTGGTCCTCATGTACGTGATGTATCGGGATTCGATAGCAGAGTATGTGTGCATCGCAGCTTAGCCTAGGGGTGCCCTTATTGTATATTTATGTTGAGATTAATATACTGATAATTGAAATGGACTTTTATTAAAGTATGATTGTGAATAATTGTGATATTTTTAGTAGAGTTAAAAATGGGAAATTCATAGTAAATATTATAACTAATTCTGAGGAAAATAAAGTAAGACTCTCAGTTTATAGTAAGATGTCGAGAATCAAACTTTGAATTGTATAGTAAAGTCAGGTTATGGATTGGTCTGGTTATATAGTGGAATAACTAGAACGGGAACGGGTACGTTAGGAGTGCATCATTAGTTGAGAGGTGAGGAACTCATGTGAGTGCATGCACTATCTTGTATTTTATATTCACTGTTTAATGATATTGAACACTTGCTATATTTTAAACTGTTTTCACATTCGGGCTCTGACCCATTTTCTTTCAAATCTATTTTCTTGTAAAAACCTTTTAGGTGCCCAGCCACAAGGACACCAAGCGTAGGAGTTCCATTCTAGTGACGTGCTGTAGCTGCTATAGAAGTTACAGGACCTCGATTGTACACGCCTCCACTTTCTACTTTGATTCCATTTCAGATTTATTCATCTGTAGGGCATGTCGCCCCTTCCTCCTTAGAGACAGCTTATTTACTCAGTTCTATTTCAGTTTTGGATTAAATTAATTAGTGTTTTAGATTTTGTATTTTTGTTTATTCAGTATTCGGATTATTCAGAGGAGTGTTCCTCCAGATTCATTTTTATTCCATTATTATTCTATTGTGATTGTGATGTGACCGTGGTATCATTATTCATAATTTAACTTATTGCATGTTGATCTAATTTAATTAAAATTGACAACTCACTTTTAAATATTAGGTGGCTAGTAATTGTTAAAAATGTTTTTCGTTAGTGATTCTATGAACTGAACCAACTTGGCATTTTGTTTTAAATTGAATAAAGGAGTAACTAACCGGTATTTAATTAGACGGGGTGTTACAGGTGGTATCAGAGCATCAGGTTCTAGTGTCCTTAGGATTTGTACGGCTTGTTAGCTTCCGCGTAGCATTCTTTGATGTAAAGCCCTATATTTTAGGATTGTTGTGCTCTTTTGTGTATCTTACGCTCTTCAGCTATTTTTGCGATAATAACTGTAAACTTATAAGAATTCTCTTTCATTTCAGATGCCTCCACGACGTGCACATCAAGTTCCCAGGGATGCTCAGCCCGAGCCACAGCCTGCACCAGTTCAGGGCACCATGAATACCGCAGAGGTTGCCGCTATTGTGGCCCAATCGGTAAATGTCGCTCTAGCAGTTGTGCAACAGGCACCGCCTCAGGAGCCGGTAGTAGCACCAGTACAGGCTCATGCATTCTCGTCTGCTTGGGAACATGTTCGTGATGCTTTTTAGAAAGCACACCCTCCAGAGTTTGCAGGTAGCTCCGACGTCGTCGTGTCCAGTCAGTGGAAGAAGGACATCCAAAGACACTTGAGGATGTACGAGTGTACGGATGTACAGATGCAGATACTGGATACTTTTAAGCTGGTAGGGTCAGCGTTGCAGTGGTGGGAGTCCGTTACCACCACGGAGGAGAGGGATGTTCTTACTATTCAGGAGTTCTGGGTGCGGTTCGATCGCAAGTATTTTCCCTCATCCGTTCACACCGAGATGAGGAGAAAATTGATGAACCTCAAGCAGGAGGGGAGGACAGTTGCTAAATATGAGGTCGAGTTCACAAATATCTTGAACATCGTTCCCGATGAGATTCCGACAGAGGAGAAGAAGATACAGAAGTTCATGGATGGGTTGACTTGGAGGATCCGTCAGCATTTACTGGGAAATCTCTCGTTGGCCACTTATTCTGATGTGGTTAACGTAGCACTGCTTCACTTCTGAGACCACCGCTTTCACTTATCAGAGGGTAAGCAATCAGGAGAGTCTAGCCATCAGGGCAGGACAGGGGAAATGGTGTTAACGGGGAACAATCAGTTCAGGGTCAGCACAGGCAGGGTGATCAGAGTTTCAAGCAGGGGGATTCTAAGATATTTTGATCTGGAGGTTTCAAAAATATTCAGAGAGGTTTTTGTCATGGCCAACAGGGTCAACACGGCCATCAGGGTCAGTATGGCCAACAACAGCAGTTTCAGCAGGGCCAACATGGCCAGTGGAGGAATGGCAATGGTCATCAGGGCTGTGGGCAGCAGGGTCAGAGAGGGGGAAACTTTTCGGGGAAATGTTTCATTTGTGGCAAACTTGGACACAAGCGCCAGGAGTGTCCTGATAAGGGCAGGGCCCCACAGCAGCAACAGCAGGGTGCTCGACATGAGACCCAGAGGCCTATGTTTCTCACCACCCTCCCAGCACCATCGCAGATGCCAGCTTTGCCACCCATTCCAGCAGTCCCAGTCCAACAGGGGCAACTTCAGTACGGGCGAGTCTATCAGCTCCAGCAGGCCGCAGTCCCATAGGATCCACCTGCTATAGAGGGTATGTTCTCTATTCAGGGAACTATGGGGCGTATTTTATTTGATACGGGAGCCACACACTGTTTTATTGCCACTAGATTTGCGTGCACTATAGGGTTATTAGACATTGTAGAGAGTACGATTACTTGCGTAGATTCACCATTGAGTAGGGGTTCTGTGATTTCTCTTATTTATAGAGATGTGGGTATAGAGATTAGGAGGTTTACCTTACCTGCTGATATGTTAGTGTAAGGACATTTTTGTCCAACATACTTGTATATGTCATTAGCCGTAACACCGTTGCAAAGATTCAAAGTCCATTCATCATCAACGGAATCCGAAGATCAAAAGAAAGGAAGAATTCAAAAATCCAGTCAGCCGGACCGGTCCGCCTGAAATTAAAACGAACCGATCCGCCTCTGACTACCTCGGACCGATCCGCTGAAATAAAAAGGAACCGATCCGACTGCGAATCGATCCGCCCAGTCCCGGACCGGTCCGCCTTGCACTTTTAAGTCCAGAGAGCACCGAACCGAATGCGAACCAAATCAGCTTCAAATTAAAAGAACCGGTCCGCTATCGGACCGATCCGCCTAAGGCCCGGACCGGTCCGCCCTGGATAAACTCTGCCAGATCGTGTAGCAGATTTTTTAGGGTTTTGACTCCTTATTTAAACCACGATCAGTAGTTGGTTTCGATAAGACTTTCCCACGATTTTCAGAGCATATCAACCCTAAAGTCTTCACCTATTGAGTCCTATGATTCTAGGTTTTTAGATTCACACATCTTCCATATCTATGTGAATCAAATTTGGTAACCCAAGAACACCATTGCTGTTGTTCAACCCTTGTGAAGTGGACCGCTTCTTCCTCTTCATTGCAGCCCTACTGGACAGGGATAGTTCCAGCCGCCAACCCTACTGGAAAGGGATATTCCAGCCGCGACTACAGAATCTGATACCCGAGGGTAATTCTTAGTCAAAAACTTGTATTTCAGTGTAATCCGATTGTAAGCCGTTTTCTTACAAATTATAGTGATATACAAATGGTTTTTCCCCTATGGGGGATTTTTCCTTAAACTTTGTGTGTTGAATATCTTGTGCATGATTTCATATTGTTTCAATCACACCTAGTTGCATGCTTAGGGTTTAATTTGGGTTAAAATGGTATTTATTATATTATTTCTTTATTGAACGCAAGCGCTAACTCTTTCAAATTGGTATCAGAGCAGGTTACGCCAATCTATCGCGTATTCCTTACTTCCGCAAAATTTTTCTAAAGATATCAATTTTTTTTTAAATAAATTGATTTTAAAAAAAAAAAGTGCGTGTTCAAATGGAGAAGTCATATTATAAAATGCCTATTTTTGACGGGTCTAATTATGCCTATTGGAAAGCTCGTATGAAATCGATTTTAAAATCTATTGACGAGCGTGTTTGGTTGCTTTGCGAAAATGGTTGGACTCCTCCCACGGTCACTGTTAATAACATCACCACTTTAAAACCCATGTCAGCCTGGACTGAAGATGATTATAAACTGTCCAATTTTAATTCCCGTGGTCTGAGTGCTATTTCTGGAGCTGTCTCTCCTGATGAGTTTCGCCTAATTATGACGTGCACCACGTCTAAAGAGGCTTGGGATGTTTTAAAATTAACACATGAGGGTACGAACGCGGTTAAAGAGTCAAAATTACAAAATCTGGCCACCCAATTTGAGACTATCACCATGTCTGAGTCCGAATGCTTTGATGAGTTTTTTGCACGCTTGTCGGACATTGTTAACACTAGTTTTAATTTGGGTGAGGTAATTGATAACACGCGTGTCGTTAAAAAGATTTTGAGATCTCTCCCAAAACGCTTTATTCCTAAAGTCACTGTTTTGAACTCTTTGGGAAATTTGAAATCACTTAAGTTGGAAGAACTTGTAGGAGATCTTCAAACCTATGAGATTGATATGTTTCCCAAAACCATTAAGGCTAAGGATAATGGCATTGCTTTAAAGACTCATTTTAAGAAAAAGAAAGAAAAAGTTTGTGAGTCCGATTCTGAGGGAGATTTTGATTTTAATGATATGGCCTTGTTTGCGAAAAATTTTAAAAAATTTCTCAACATGAACAAAAATAATTCTTCCAATAAAAGGAATTTTTTTGAGAAAAATAAAAAGAAAGGAAAGGCCAAAGAAAGTGGTGAGAGGGAAAAAGAGAATAAATCCGATGAGGAGTGTGAGGAAGTTTTTGAGAAAATCACCTGTTTTGAATGTGGGGGTAATGGACATAAGTCGTTTGAGTGTCCTACGTGGCTTAGAAAGAAAGGAAAGAAAGTAGCTATGCCCGCCACACTTAGTGATTGTAGTGAAGGTGAGGGTGATGAGGCTAGTGGTGAGAAGTTTGTAGCTTTTTCTAGTCGTGTGAGCACACCCACCTTGTCCCACAATATTGCACACGAAAGTGATAGTGATGGTTTGAGCGCTTCAAGTGAGGGAGAAAGTGAGAGTGAAAGTGAGCTCCAAAAAGCTTTTAGAGATTTGTACACCGA
Organism: Sambucus nigra; assembly: GCA_949130495.1. NCBI lineage: Eukaryota > Viridiplantae > Streptophyta > Magnoliopsida > Dipsacales > Adoxaceae > Sambucus > Sambucus nigra. The sequence goes on from OX422223.1 coordinate 10,249,830, forward strand.
GACCTTGAAAACAAAGAAGTATAATAGGGATTTAGGTCGTCGAGTTTTAGATTTGGAGAAAGAGAAGGAGGTTTTGAGAAAGGAGAAGTGTGATTTGACCGACACGTTGTCTAGTCTGACGACACGTGTATCTCAACTCGAGAGTGATCTTGAACGTGCCAGGGTGGTCAAAGTCAAGTTTGAGAACGCACCTAATAAGGTTGAAAAGGTGGTTCTTAAGGGTAAAGGTGAGAAGTTAGGAATAAGTCATGACGGTGCTTTTGCTTCCAAATTAGCACCCGAGCCGGTTCCCACTTTAGTGACAGTTTCACATGAGTCTCACCCTAACCCACCTAGGCGTCCCATTCCTATTAGGAAAGTGCGTACTAGAGTTTTTGAGATAGGTGTTCCTAGGCCTATTTATGTTTGCTCACATTGCAAGAGGAGAGGACACCTTAGGGAATTTTGCTTTAAGTTGGGGTATGTGTCACATTTTGCTTCTAGACGTGTTTCTGGCACACATGCACCCACACATGATACTTTACATGCTCCCGGAGACTACATGAGAGAGTTTGCACATTTAGGTGAGCAAGTTAAGTTTTTAGTCAAAACTTCACAAGAATTGATGGAGGTTTTTCATAAGTTGTCACCACCTTTGGAAAACCCCTCCGCACCTAATGATTGAGGTTTGACGTGTTTACTAGCATAGGGTGATTTTCATGATGTCATTGTTTGCCTATTGCTAGTATGTACCTTTTTGTATATTTTTGCTTTTCATTATTCTTTGAAAAATACAAAAAGATTTTCTTTTTAGAAAAATTTTTAGAAAAGCACAAAAAGATTTTATTTTGATAAAATTTTTGAAAAATCAAAACGAGTTCTGTTTTTATGGATGAGCATTTATGATAGCCAAGTCACAACTTCATTTCATATATCCATGTGACTGTTTGATAGAGATTTGAGAGGCTACATCATTTCATCCATGTGCTTTACATTGATTGGAGTCCTTGAGATGTAATTAGTGATTTCTTCCTACATGTTTGACTCCTATATCCTTTATTGCACACATGCACGGTTATATTTGATTGTTGCACTTGTTAATCTCATGTTGTCTTGAGTGTTTCTATCTCAATCCTGTCTATACAATGTATAAAATGCGATAAAAATTGACAAGATTGGAATGCATGTGAAAACCGTTTTTGTGAGACTGTGTGATAATTTTCATAACGGGGAGGGGCTGCGAAAGTTGATTCCTATCCTTTGCGCAAAAGCCACCGTTAAAAAGGACCTAAAAAATGAAGGAATTTTAATATCCGGGGTCCTAAGAGGTTAAAAGAGCCCGAAAAAATTGAAAAGGCAATAAAAAGCAATACATGCCATATATGGGCCATTTAGGTTTTCACCATCAATTCTCCAATGTTTGAGAATTTAGTATACCTCTATTAAAAATATAAATCTGAGGGAGTTTGGTTGGAGATTGAAAAACGGGTTTGCACTTCCTTGAAAGTCCTGAAAAAGCATGAAAATCATTTTGGACGTTATTGGTGTAGAAATCACTTTGAGCTTTGATTTGTAGATTTGATATAGTCAATATCTTATATTTCCAATCTTTTACACCAAAGGAAGCATTTGAGTTCATTCGTTAGGAATATCCAATATTCATCGTGCTCATATGTCATGTTTGTATGCTTTGATTTTCCTATCGAATTTTGATCACACCCATTCTTTTACGCTATCACCGACTTGGTTGTTTTATGTTCATTCGTGGTGTGATTTTATGCCTTGTGTCACCCCGGTACTTGATTGCTTGATTTATTTCTCTCATTTGTCTATTTGGGGACATCATAAAAAGGGGGAGAATGAATTATCTGATTATGGGGGAGTTTTGAAATTCTGAGAATATCATCTTAAATTGATATATATGCTTCTGTTTATCTCATTTCAAACTCGATACGTCACTTGGTATTTGCTTTGTCTCATGTGTGTAGGTACATCTTTTGATAATCCCATGTTGCACACCCTGATGAGAAAAGCGTTGAGATTTCTGAAGATTCGAATAACAAACGATGCAGCCTTAGTCATTTGTACCACTTTCAGTTTTTGGGTTCATGGAAGGGTAGATTTGTATAGGCATTGTGATTATAGATAATTCAGATTTTTTATGTTTGTTCCGGCATAGACATAGGGGGAGATTTGTAAGGACATTTTTGTCCAACATACTTGTATATGTCATTAGCCGTAACACCGTTGCAAAGATTCAAAGTCCATTCATCATCAACGGAATCCGAAGATCAAAAGAAAGGAAGAATTCAGAAATCCAGTCAGCCGGACCGGTCCGCCTGAAATTAAAACGAACCGATCCGCCTCTGACTACCTCGGACCGATCCGCTGAAATAAAAAGGAACCGATCCGACTGCGAACTGATCCGCCCAGTCCCGGACCGGTCCGCCTTGCACTTTTAAGTCCAGAGAGCACCGAACCGAATCAGCTTCAAATTAAAAGAACCGGTCCGCTATCGGACCGATCCGCCTAAGGCCCGGACCGGTCCGCCCTGGATAAACTCTGCCAGATCTTGTAGCAGATTTTTTAGGGTTTTGACTCCTTATTTAAACCACGATCAGTAGTTGGTTTCGATAAGACTTTCCCACGATTTTCAGAGCATATCAACCCTAAAGTCTTCACCTATTGAGTCCTATGATTCTAGGTTTTTAGATTCACACATCTTCCATATCTATGTGAATCAAATTTGGTAACCCAAGAACACCATTGCTGTTGTTCAACCCTTGTGAAGTGGACCGCTTCTTCCTCTTCATTGCAGCCCTACTGGACAGGGATAGTTCCAGCCGCCAACCCTACTGGAAAGGGATATTCCAGCCGCGACTACAGAATCCGATACCCGAGGGTAATTCTTAGTCAAAAACTTGTATTTCAGTGTAATCTGATTGTAAGCCGTTTTCTTACAAATTATAGTGATATACAAATGGTTTTTCCCCTGTGGAGGATTTTTCCTTAAACTTTGTGTGTTGAATATCTTGTGCATGATTTCATATTGTTTCAATCACACCTAGTTGCATGCTTAGGGTTTAATTTGGGTTAAAAATGGTATTTATTATATTATTTCTTTATTGAACGCAAGCGCCAACTCTTTCAGTTAGTATTAGATATGACTGAGTACGATGCGATCATTGGTATGGATTGGCTAGTTGCGTATCGAGCTATGATTGATTGTTTCAGCAGGAGTATTATTTTTGCCATACCCGGGCAAGAGATGTTCTTAGTGGCGATGCCTCATCCTAAGGGAGGATCGTCCACTCACTTGTATTATATAGAAGAGGAGACCTCTAAGGAAGTGGTGATACCACTCTATTCGATTCCCGTTATTAGGGAGTTTACTGATATATTCCAGGATATTCCAGGATTACCTCCTAGTAGAGAGATAGACTTTGTTATCGATTTGACGCCGGGCACTCGGACTATAGCCCGTGCACCTTACCTTATGGCTCCAGCGTAGATGAGAGAGCTACGGGATTAGATAGAGTAGCTGTTGGGTAAGGGGTTTATCTGTAGGAGTACTTCGCCATGGGGTTCCCCTGTGCTGTTCGTAAAGAAGAGGGATGGATCTTTGAGGTTGTGTGTAGATTACCGGGAGTTGAATAAAGTCACGATACGGAATAAGTATCCCTTGCCCCGAATCGATGACTTATTTGACCAGTTGAGAGGAGCTTCCTTTTTCTCAAAGATTGACTTGCGATCGGGATACCATCAGTTTCGTATCAGGGAACAGGACGTCTCGAAAACTGCCTTCTTGACGAGATATGGTTCCTACGAGTTTTGGGTTATGCCTTTTGGCCTAACCAACGCTCCAGCCGTGTTTATGGACTTGATGAATAGGGTGTTCAGAGAGTTCCTAGACCAGTTTGTCATCGTCATTATTGATGACATTCTGGTTTACTCCCAAACAGAGGAGGAACACGCCGAGCACTTAAGACAGGTTTTACAGACATTGCGACAGAACGACTTATATGAAAAATATGAGAAGTGTGGGTTTTGGCTGAAGGAGGTACAATTTTTGGGGCATATCATTTCAGACAGGGGAATACCAGTTGATCCGGGGAAAGTGTCGGCGGTGAGAGAGTGGGGACAGCCCACGACACCAACTAAAATACGTAGTTTTTTTGGGCCTAGCAGGATACTACAGGAGGTTTATTCGGGATTTCTCTAAGATAACGGGTCATTTGACACATCTAACTCGCAAAGGTGTGCCATTCATCTGGAGCGATGCCTGTCAGGTGGCATTCGATGAGTTGAAGGACAAGTTGACCTCAGCGCCAGTGTTAGCATTGCCCAGACCGGGAGTTGAGTATCTAGTCTACACCGATGCGTCCTTACAAGGACTTGGAGGGGTACTGCAACAAGAGAGTCAGGCTATATCTTATGTTTCCCGTAAGCTTAAGCCTCACGAGAATAATTACCCCACCCACGACTTGGAGTTAGCGGCAGTTGTATTTGCTCTTCGGATTTGGAGACATTATCTCCTGGGGGAGAAATTCCGTTTATTCACGGACCACAAGTCTCTACAGTACCTCTTCACGCAGAAGGAACTTAATATGCGTCAACATCGGTGGCTTGAGTTCGTGAAGGATTATCAGTTCGATATCCAATATCACCCAGGGAAGGCTAACGTAGTAGCAGACGCATTGAGCCGTAGGCCAGTAGGTGAGGTGGTCAAAGTGTGGAGAGCAAAGTGGAAGGAGTTGGGACACCAGGATGCACTGGCCCGATCATTCATGTCTGTGATGACTGTTACGCCTCAGATTGTTGTGAGAGTGATACAGGCCCAGGAAAAAGACTCGTTCTGTCAAGAGCAGATAGTTCGATTACTAGCAGAGGGAGCCGAGCCCTATACCGTTAGTTCAGACAGGGGTTTATGCTTCAATGGGAGACTGGTCATTTCGGAAGGGGAAGACTTGCTGCACGAGGTAATGTCAGAGTCGCACGGTTCACGATTCGCAGTACATCCTGGCAGGGATAAGATGTGTCAGGACATGAGGCGACAATAGTGGTGGAGCGGGATGAAGAGAGACATTGCCGAGTTCATTTCTAAATATGCCATTTGTTAGCTGGTAAAGGTGTACCATCAGAGACCGACAGGACTTCTACGACCATTAGAGGTTCCTATGTGGAAATGGGAGAGCATTTCCATGGATTTTATCACAGGATTACCTACATGACAGAGGGGTCACGACTCCATATGGGTAATCGTGGATAGGTTGACCAAAGTTTCTCACTTTCCGCCAGCGCAGACATATTACACTACGGGACAGTATGCCCAGATTTTCATAGCGGAGATAGTGAGACTTCACGGGGTGCCGCTCAATATCGTGTCTGACCGAGACAAGATATTTATTTCACGATTTTGGAAGAGTTTCTAGGAGGCCATGGGTACGGAGTTGCGGCTGAGTACGGCGTATCACCCGCAGACAGATGGGTAAACCGAGCGAACGAATCAGATGTTGGAGGACATGTTGTGTATGTGCATCCTAGACTTTAGAGGTGGTTGGGAGCAGTACCTTCCACTGGTGGAGTTTGCTTATAATAACTCCTACCAGTTCACCATTGGCATGGATCCATTCGAGGCGTTGTATAGTAGACATTGTCGTTCCCCAACATGTTGGTTAGAGGTGAGGGATAACAAACTCCTTGGGCCGGAAGTGATTCAGGATACTTCGACAAGGATAGAGGTGATACGGAGCCGTATTCGGGTAGCTCAAGACCGATAGAAGAGCTATGCTGTTGCCAAGAGGTTCTTCAGAGAGTTTAGGGTGGGGGACCAGGTGCTACTCAGAGTATCTCCGATGAAGGGGATTATGCGTTTTGGGAAGAAGGGGAAACTGGCACCAAGATATGTGGGACCATTTCCTATCATCGAGCGGATTGGGCTAGTAGCGTATAGACTTGGGTTACCGGAGCACTTGCATAGGATTCATGACGTGTTCCATATTTCCTCGCTAAGGAGATATCTTAGGGACGATTTGGCCCATACTCACATTGCTTTAGAGGACATCGATCTACAGCCCGATAGTTCCTACGAGGAGGGGCCGATTGCCATTCTGGACCACAGTGAGAGGAAACTGAGGTCGAAGATAGTACCATTAGTACGTGTTCAGTGGCGGCATCATAATGCCGAGGAGTCCACATGGGAGCGCGAGGATGAGATGCGCGAACGTTATCCAGAGTTATTTTTATCAGGTATTCTTTAGTTCCGAAGTTCGGGATGAAATTCTATTATTACGGGGGAAGTATGTAATACCCCGTAATTTCATTGATTTTATTTAATGAATTAATTGAATTAAATGAGAATTAATTTGGAAATTAATCCGGAGGTAAATACTAATGGGACGTGAGTTGGCATTTGTTTATGATGTTAAAATAAAACATTACTGAGAATATATGAGTATTGAAAATATTAAAATTTGTCGCGAGGCAGAAATATGATAATTTGAGAAATTTAGTTGGCACACGCGTGTCAGTCGTGTTAGGAATGAATTTAATTAGATTAAAAATTAATTTGTATTTTTATCAATCGAATGGCCATTTTGAGTGCGCCAACGTGTACGGAAGGGTCGAGTTAGTCAGAAAACACTAGCTGGGGGTTTAGTTTGGGTCCCGGGGCATTTTTAGGCCAAACCGGCAACCCAGAAGGGTATTTTGGTAATTTTAAAAAGTGAGGAGTTAATACCAACGAATTTTGATGGTTATTTATTAAAAATTAGTGAGGCCACTAAGGCCACTATCAGCCAAAAACATTAGAAGTGGGCTACGGGAGTTTGAGAGACGTTACAAGAGGTTTCAAACTAAAACCACCACCCACCACCACCATTTTGGAAAGAATTGTGACCGAAAAGAAGAAAGTATCAACCCTCGATCACCAACAACGATTCAGCACAACAAACCTAAGGCAAGTGATTTGATGTCATTAATTTCAATGAATATTTCCTCCATGTTTAGTGCAGAAACTTTATATGCCTTGAAAGTTTTGATGAAAACCCAATGGAATTGTTATGGAACTCATAATTTTGGATAGGGATTGCATGTAGAATGGTTATGGACAAATTCAGTACCCAAAATATAACCTTTGATGATTTGAAAACGGATTAATAAGGAGATTTTATATTCAATTAAATTCTGGGTTCGTGTTCATAGGGTTTGGGGCAAGATTTGGGGATTTATGGTTATTACATGTTGATTAGTAAGATTTGACCCCAAAAATATGTTAAGAAGTGACCTAGGGTGACTTAGAGTAGTTTAAAAGCATTAAAAATTAATTGGTATGAACTTAGGATGGATTTAGAGAAGAGAAAATGGGGAAAAACGAAGTTGGGAAAAATTCTGGGCTGTCTCGAAATTTTCGTTAGAAGACCAACCTAGGTCGTTCGAACGAGCTTCTAACGAGATTCCAATAGCCTTTCTAACGAGTTGATGGTTCGTTCGAAGCCTTTCATTCTAACAACACTCGTACGAACAACCTCGTTCGAATAACACTCGTTCGAACGACCTCGTTCGAACGAGATCTCAGAGACTTCTAACGAGATTACAAAATGGTATTTTTTGGCCTGATTTTAGTTTCGAATTTTTCGTGAGCTTATTTAATTGAATGTTATTCTTCCCTTGTTGATTGGTGGGTACATTTGTGAAATTGGAGTACGTTGAGGATTAAAACTTGGAATTATATAAAAGACCTGACTTCTATGGGTTAGGTTGTGAGTACTTGAATTTGCGACGTGAGAAGTGTTGGCAATCTATATTGTATATTATCCGGGGACTTGTAAATGTACAATATTTAATGACGGTATAGGAATGTAAAATATACGTCTATTAATATTATAAGATATCTAAGATGTGTGAATGCTTAGTGTATGGACTTATATGTGTATAACATACCTACCATAGTTGCTATCATGGTGTAACAACCCGTCCTTTTGGAGACAATTAAATTCCATTATTAAGTATAATTTGGAATTTGGGAATTTTCCTAAATAGTAATTTTTGGGATTTTCGAGGATTAAATGATTTTTTATGGATGTTGTGATTATTTTTGGAACTGTATAGGTCGAAATATTTTAATTATATGTCGCCGTTGAGTAAAGCGACAAAAGGTAAGATTTTGATTTGAAAACCCGCGTAAAGTTATGTTGGGTTAGAATAGTGAGTTGCGTTCAAGTACCTCGGATGGGAATTTCGACTGCGCCATGAGTCTCGGAATGGCCGAGATAGTCGGAAAAGAGTGTTCGATTGTCGAAAATGAGTATCGGGGAATTTTGGAGTTAAATAGGTTCGTAATTGAGTAAACGAGTCGTTTTTGGGTTTTAAGGGTTAAAATCCTTTTCTCCTTATAAAAGGAGGAAGAGAGGGAGAAAGACAGAAAGAAAGAAGAGAAAAGAGAGAGAAGAGAGAGAGGAGGAAGAAAAGAGGAGAAAAGGGGGAGATTCCGGCCATCCTCCGCAGGATTCGGCTCGAGGACGTCAGATTTTATCCACGAGGCAAGTGTTTACTTGCTTTATTTAATTTTTGCATAATATCTCATACCATAGTTTGGTATAATCAAACCCTAAAGATTTTGGGTTGGGTTTTCGTGGATAAAACACGTTTTCGGGAGTTAAAACGAATAAACCCCTAAAATTTTCTAATTGGAGATACCTAGAAATTTATTTGAAATTAATTGGTGGTTTTGGGTTCTAGGATGTTTAGAACCCTTAATATATGTGTATTCGTAGTTGGTTGAGGTTGTAGGACGTTGGGTGAGGCGACGAAATCTTGGGAGGAGCTTTAATGGCCGAAACCGTCTCGGAGAAGACGATGAATAGTATAGGCAGCGTACTTTCCGAATCAATTCGGCCTAGAGGCGAATCGATTCGGCTCTTGGTCAAAAAATAACAATTGTAGATCTTTTCGACACGGTCGTGTGGGCACTGACCACATATTTTTCTGATTTTTTTTGGATTTATAGTGATTTTTCTACGGAAAGCTATCCGAGATCGAAATCATTAGATATAACTTATTGGAGATAAATATTAGGGGCTCTCAAAAGGATTTTTAGGACCTCTAAAGAATTTGAGGAGATAATAAAACTTTGGGTTTGTAGGAATAAATCCAAGTTAGGATTTAAATGGAGATTGGATTGAGTTTGGGTATTTTAGAATGTGAAAAATCGCCCAAACTGTGACCCTCGAACATGCCGAATCGATTCGAATCCAGACCGAATCGATTCGCCTAAGGGGACTTGGGTTTCTGCAGTGGGCCGAATTGATTCGGTTTAGACCGAATCGATTCGCCATTAGGGACCTGTTTGCAGAATGTTTTCCGGATCGATTTGGGTTGGGAATCGAATCGATTCGCCTAGCCGAATCGATTCGCAAATGGGGCGAATCGATTCGCCTTGGGCAGGATTGCTAGTTTCTTCCCTTAAAGAGTATAGGGGGATTAAATTACAATTTGGGGTCTTATATGGGGGATACTAATTATGATACCAGGACTCCCAAATGATGGTTTTGAGGGTTAGTTAACCTTTATATGAGGAGAAGGCCTTGGATTGGTATAGGGCATAATCCGGGGAACGAACATAGTTAACGTTCGGGACGAATAAGATTTGAGAGATAGAGTTCGGATACCATCGAGCCTAGGTATCTATGTAATTGAATGTATATGAGGAAATACTTTGGGTTTAGTATCATGCTTTCTTTGAGAGAATCTTTGGGATTATTGGTTATCGCTAGATGAGATTGGCAAATATGGCCATATATATATATTCGAGGAGGAATATGTGGTATATATGTATATACTATGTGAATAAAGTATATATATGATATGAGGTACATGATTTTGAAAATATAAAAATGAATGTTTTCAAAATTAAAAAGAAAAGATTTTCATAATTAATAAAATTATGGTTACACACCTCCCTAAATCGGTATCATAAGGGAAGTTGTGTGCGTATGGTGATGCCCCATGGCTAATGAATGCAGGGTGGATATAGTCCTAGGCCATATGGAGATTATATTTTATTGCGTTGGTTAGGAGATTATGGGTGTGGTCTTGACTTTCCCGCAGGCATATGGCCGCTTCCCGACGTTGGTAGGTTCCCAGGTTGTCTTGTTTGATAGGCCCTGGAAGATGATAGCCATTTAGGGGCGCGTCCAGTGGGGAAACTCGGAGGGACGGTCTTAGATTTGTTAAAGCATTTTATGATAATAAAATGGCTTTAATTACATTTCCTGGATATAGGAAGGGAAATGGGATAATGTTTGGCTTCGGTAACACGACCCGGATGGAAGTGGAAGCAGATGATATGGTAAAAGCATTTTTATGAAAATAAAAATGGCTTTTAATTACATTGCCTGGATATGAGAAGGGAAATGGGTTGTTTTAAAATGGAAAAGCATTTTTATGATAATAAAATTGACTTTTAAAAAGTTATATGTTATGTTAAAGCAATTCATGATAATGAATTGGCTTTTATATACATTTCCTGGATATAAGAAAGGAAATGGAAAGTTTTGAGAAATATGAAAAGTATTGATAAATACTTGGTATATAAATCCTCAGTCCGGGAGATAGATCCGGATGTGTATATATATATATATATATATATATGGGTAAATTGGGTGCCGAGGGTCTAATGGATTCCGATGATCGACCTTGCCGCATAGTAGTGTATCGGGGGGTTCCTTGTTTGGATTTCGCTTTGCGAGATACCCCACGCACGAATATGGCATTGTGTTGAGACTGGGGAGAAGTTTAATCCTTAATGCTCTAATATATATATATATATATATACGTTACGTACTGAGGGTCTGATGGATCTCGACGATCGACCTTGCCGCGTAGTAGTGTATCGGGGGGTTCCTTGTTTGGATTTCGCTTTGCGAGACACGCCATGCACGAACATGGCTTAGTGTTGAGATTGGGGAGAAGTTTACCCCTTAGTACATTTATTGGGCTATCTAGGGTTGATAGTGGTTGGGTAATAGACTAGTTTAGCAGGGTAGCTTGACTAGGATGTTTAGAGGGATGCGCTAGGAGTGCACTGTTAGAAGAGATGTGAGGGGTATCTCATGGGAGCGCGATACCAAACTTAAATATGAGATAAAAAAATCTTTTTCTAAAAATAAAGCATTTATGCACTTGCAAAATATTTTCAAACTCGGGCTCTGACCCGTTTATCTACTTTCCTTTCTTGCTATATATTATATATATATATATAGGTGTCCAGACACAGGGACGCCTGGATGGAACTTCTTTCGAGTCAGACGTCAGATGCAGCAGCTGTGGATGCGTGCAGGTTCTCGATAGATGCTTCTATCCTTGTACTCTAGATAAGAGGTACTGTATAAATATTCGGGCCAATGGCCCAAATGCACTTAGTTATTCTTTTAGCATCATTCGATATGGTTGTATATTTTGACCGAGTGTTCTGTTATTTTATTTCATTTCAGTTTCATTTTCGCAAAATTTGTGTGGATGTTTTAATTGTAGTTGTTAAAAAGAGTAGTTAAGTAAAATTTTGACACCCGCCTAATAGGTTATTAGTAATTAAATGGTTTTTCGACAGTGATGCTAAGAATGATCCATATGAGACTCCTATTAAAATTTGATATAGGAGTGATCGCCCGATATCTTATTAGGCGAGGTGTCACACACGGGAGGTCGACTTTCGATCAGGCCATCTAATCTTTGTGTGCCTACGGGGGGATTTAGATTGGTACCTCAAGGACATAGGTCAGAGAATGACTTATTGGTGAGTTAATAAGTCAGTTGACCATGGGAGCGTAGGTATGTGTGTGACTCATGGGTATGTGAACTATGTTCGTCTCCATTATATGTGTTTGATATTTATTGAAACGGTTCCTGAGAGATTCGGAATACGTGGTCCTCATGTACGTGATGTACCGAGATTCGATAGGAGAGTATGTGTGCACTGCAGCTTAGCCTAGGGGTGCCCTTATTGTATATTTATGTTGAGATTAATATACTAATAATTGAAATGGACTTTTATTAAAGTATGATTGTGAATAATTGTGAAATTTTAGTAGAGTTAAAAATGGGAAATTCATAGTAAATATTATAACTAATTCTGAGGAAAATAAAGTAAGACTCTCAGTTTATATTAAGATGTCGGTAATCAAACTTTGAATTGTATAGTAAAGTCAGGTTATCGATTGGGCTAGTTAGATAGTGGAATAACTAGAACGGGAATGGGTACGTTAGGAGTGCACCATTAATTGAGAGTTGAGGAACTCATGTGAGTGCATGCACTATCATGTATTTTATATTCACTGTTTAATGATATTGAACACTTGATATATTTTAAACTGTTTTCACAATCGGGCTCTGACCCGTTTGCTTTCAAATCTATTTTCTTGTAAAAACCTTTTAGGTGCCCAGCCACAAGTACACCAAGCATAGGAGTACCATTCCAGTGACGTGCTGTAGCTGCTGTGGAAGTTACAGGAACTCGATAGTACACGCCTCAACTTTCTACTTTGACTCCATTTCAGATTTATTCATCTGTAGGGCATGTCGCCCCTTCCTCCTTAGAGACAGCTTATTTACTCAGTTCTATTTCAGTTTTGGATTAAATTAATTAGTGTTTTAGATTTTGTATTTGTTTTATTCAGTATTCGGATTATTCAGATGAGTGTTCCTCCAGATTCATTTTTATTCCATTATTATTCTATTGTGATTGTGATGTGACCGTGGTATCATTATTTCATAATTTAACTTATTGCATATTGATCTAATTTAATTAAAATTGACAACTCACTTTTTAAATATTAGGTGGCTAGTAATTGTTAAAAATGTTTTTCGTTAGTGATGCTATGAACTGAACCAATTTGACATTTTGTATTAAATTGAATAAAGGAGTAGCTAACCGGTATTTAATTAGACGGGGTGTCACAGACACTTTCACTCAAAACCGCACTCGAAGATTTTTTAAGCAATCATAAGTTAAGTATCACGAGTTTGCGTGGTCAAGGCTATGATGGGGCTAGTAATATACAAGGCGAGTTCAATGGTTTTAAGTCACTCATATTAAAAGAGAACAAGTCTCCATTTTATGTACATTGTTTTTCACATTAACTTCAATTGGCACTTGTTCATATCGCAAAAGATCTTTCAAATATTTCTGCATTCTTTTACTCTGTCACTAATTTAGTGAATATTGCTGGGGCATCACGTAAGCACCGAGACATTCTTCGAACTAAAGAAGCTGAAAGGGTGTTTGAGTTACTTGAAAGTGGCGAATTATCATGTGGTCGTGGGTTAAATCAAGAGACTAATCTTAAATGACAAGGTGAAACACGTTGGGGATCACATTATGGTACACTGATAAATTTGATGACTATGTTTCCATTTGTGTCAGAAGTTGTTGAGGATGTGATGTTTGATGGCTCCAGCGACCAAAAGGAGCAAGCTTGCACTTTATTAAAATTGATGCGGTCTTTTGATTTTATCTTCACATTGCATTTGATGAAGAATGTGCTTGGAATCACTAATGATCTTTCAAAAGCATTGCAACGAAAATATCAAGATATAGTGAATGCTATAACCTTGATTAGATTATCTAAAGAGCGTATGCAAAAAATGAGAGACAGTGGTTGGGATTCCCTTCTTATCGATGTTTATTCATTTTGCACGAGACATGATATAGCCATTCCTCAAATGGAAGAGAATTTTATGCTTTTCGGAAAGCCCAAACGTAGAGCTGAAGTAATAACAAATTTACATCATTATCAAGTTAATTTATTCTATCTTTGTGTTGATAAACAACTTCTTGAGCTCAATAATCGTTTTGATGAGGTTAATTAAGAATTGCTTCTTTGTATGTCATCCTTAAACCCAAGTGGCTCATTCATTGCTTTCAATTGCCAGAAGCTGGTTTGTCTCACTGAATTCTATCCTAATGATTTCTCCGAGGGTGAACGAATTGAACTTCAAAATCAACTTGTGCTTTTTGAAATGGAAATGAAATCTAATGACGAATTCTCAGAATCGGAAGGGATTCTTGCTTTTTCTAAGAAGATGGAAGATTTGTGAAAGCATATTGTGTACAACTTGGTTTATAGACTTATAAAATTGTCACTGATCTTACCCGTTGCTACCGCTACAGTTGAAAGGGTATTTTCAGCTATGAACATTGTGAAAACATATCTCCGTAATCGAATGGGGGATGAGTGGATGAATGATTGTGTGGTCGCGTATGTTGAAAATGATGTTTTCGACAGTGTTAGCAATGATGTCATTATGGATCGCTTCCAAAAAATGAGATCTCGTAGGGGGAAATTATAAATTGTAATTTAGGAGTTTATTTTTTGTGGAACGAGATCATTAGTTAAATATCTTTTTTTTTGTAATGAAATGACAGGTGTTAAATATTTATATATTTTAATAGTTAATATTGCTGGAAAAAATGTTTGCCCCACCCCCAAAAAATTCCTGGCTCCGCCTTTGCCAACAAATACTCCCTTTTAATCTCATGTCCCCCAGCCAGGAGTATGAGCTATCCTCTGGGAAAGCTATTAACGAAGACAAATGCAAATTTTTTCTAGGAAATTAATCCTCTCATTGAAAAATCTCTACGCATTACTGAAGAAGTCTTTTATCAACTTGGGAGTTTTAACTTTCAAAGGGAGATCAAAGGCTACTTACCCAAAAACCGGAATGGAAGATATTGAGCTGCGGCGGCGTGAGTGGTGGTACTGAACAACAGGAGGGTTTTTAAGACGATTTGGCGGATGAATAACCTGGAATCACCTATAAAAAAATTTGTTGAATAGGAATTAGAGATAATTATATTTAAGTCCCATTTGTCCGGTTAACATACATATAAGTCATATTGACTTTTCAACAACCATATAGGTCCTACTCCAACTTTTTAGGGATTGTTTTTCACAAATTTACCCTTTTTGAAACAAATCATCTGTAACTTACATAAGTGGTTGAACTTTTTTTTTAATCTTAAAACGATCATCACTTTTGATTCACAAATTCGTTTTTCGCAAAATTACTATTTTTGAAATATGCTCGACGAGATCTATCAAACAAGATCCATGAAGCCTATAAAATTTCAAAGAAAAAAATTACACAAACCGTAAAATTTACTGTATGCGCTAGAATATGAAATATATTTATATATGTGACATTTTCACAAACAGATAGTAACGTCCGCGCTAGCGGCATCCAATCCTTAACCCCATTGTTGGAGCTTCAACGACCTTCATCCGAGCTCCGATTTGGGGTGGGTAGGGGTGGCATGTGGTTCTACTGACGCGAACCTTTGAAAATAATAGAATTTTGAATAAATGGGTTTTGGATCCACCGGAGTGGCATGGAGTGCCCCTGGAGCGGACCTTTGAAAATAAGAGACTATTGGATAAATGGGATTTGCATCCTCTTGAGCGCCGGTTTGGGGTGAGTAGGGATGGTATTAGGTGTCGGTGGCATAGACCTTTAAAAGTAGGAGCATATTGGATATATATATATATATATATACTGTGTAATGTGATAACACAGTAAATGTTATTGTTTGTGAAAATGTCACAGATATTAAACTTTACTGTATTTATCTGTGACATTTTCACAAACAATAACTCTTACTGTGTTAATATATTTATGAAATAGTTTTATATATATAACATTTTCACAAACAGTAACATTTACTGAGTTAATATTACACAATATATATACACACACACACACACACACACACACACACACACACGCGGTAGATCCAAACCTTTTTTTTCCGAAATTATCATATTTTTAAAGGTTTGCGCTAGCGACATTCAATCCCCATAACTACCTACCCCAATTGTCGGAGCTTCAACGACCTCCATCAGAGCTACGATTTGGGGTGGGTAGTAGAGGCATAGGGTGCCGCTAGCGCGGACCTCTGAAATTAAGAGAATATTAGATAAATGGGATTTGTATCCAACGGAGCTCCGATTTGGGGTGAGTAGGGGTGGCATTGGGTTAGGTTTATATCTGTAACATTTTTACAAACATTAACATTTAGTGTGTTCATAAAACACAGTATATGTATATATATATATATGGTGGATCCAAACCTCTTTTTTTCCTGATATTATCTTATTTTTAACGGTCTGCGCTAGCGACATCCAATCCCCACCGTATATATATATATATATATATATATATATACACACACTGTGTTATAGCATAGTAAATGTTACTGTTTGTGAAAATGTTACAGATATAAACCTAACCCAATGCCAAACCTACTCACTCCAAACTGGAGCTTCGGTGGATCCAAACCCCATTAACTAATATTCTCTTATTTCCTAAGGTTCGCGCAAGCGACACCCCATGTCACCCCAAATCAGAGCTCTGATGAATGTTGTTGTAGCTCCGACAATGGGGGTGGATGATGGTGGGGATTGGATGCCGCTAGCGCGGACCGTTGAGAATAAGATAATATCGAAAAAAAGAGGTTTGGATCCACTATATATATATATATATATGTACACTATGTTAGCATAGTAAATGTTACTGTTTGTGAAAACGTTACAGATATAAACCTAACCCAACCCTACCTACTCCAAATCGAAGCTCTGATTAAGGTTGTTGGATAGCGTGGACCTTTAAAAATAAGACAATTTCGAAAAAAAGGGTTTGGATCCACTCCGTGGGTGTATATATATATACTATGTAATATTAACATAGTAAATGTTACTGTTTGCGAAAATGTTACAGATATAAACCTATTTCTTTTTCTGGTGCATACAGTAAAGTTTACTGTCTGTGTAATTTTTTTTCTTTGAAATTATATAGGCTTCATGGATCTTGTTCGATAGATCTCGTCGAGCAGATTTCTTAAATAGTAATTTTGTGAAAAACGGATATGTCAATTAAAAGTTATGATCATTTGAAGATTAAAAAAAAATGTTCAACCACTTATGTAACTTCCTCAAGGAAGTTATGAAGGGTTGGTTTTAAAAGGGTAAAATTGTGAAAAAAGCTCCAAAAAATTAGGAGTAGGACTTATATGTAAGGGGAAAACATGGTAGGACTAGAATGTCTAAAAAAGGTTTTAATAGGATCTAAATGTGAATGCCCCTAGAAATTAATTTGGGAGTAAATTGGATGTATCTTAAATGTTTTTTTGTGGAAATCTAATATATTTGCTACTAATAAACTTATATTAGTGGCAAATATTTTAAGTTTGTAACTAATTAAAATTTTGTATTCCCGGTAAATGTTTAATTCTTCCCGCTTTACATTTAGTGGAAAAATTAGTGTTGATTTTATTTTGTTGCCACTAATACATTATCTTTTAGTGGAAAACATAAATTTTCTGCAAAATATACGTTTTTGTTGCAATAAATGATTAGCCACTAATAAAATTTCCACGAATTGTTATTTTTCTTGTAGTGATATAATATTAATAATTTCCAATGTCGCACTCTGAAATTGTTCTTAAATTAAAAGTCTTTTTAATCTTACATAATGACCTCATTTCGCCAATAGTGTCGATTATTTCTCATGCGATGTCATGCATACAACATGCAACCCTATGTATGTCCTCTAAAATACGTGTAAAATCCAAGTGTCCCCTAGTTTGTGCATATTTTACATAAACTTCATCGTTACTCCATGCACACCACGTAGTTATTTTTTCAACTATTAATCAAAGGTCGAGGTATTACAAACTTCCCTCCTTGGGGAATATCGTCTCCGGAATTCTTAACGCGTACCATCCTCAAGCCTAATAATTCCCCAATTTTCTACTCTAAGTTACTAAAATTCTATAAGACTACGTCATCAAGTCCCCGAACGCTAAGACAACAACATACGTTCATTCACGAGTTTACCACCAAAAGTTTCCCCAAACAACATGATCTAATTATCTATAATACCCCGTATTTTTTTTATATTTAATTACGGGATTAATTGAATTAAAAATGGGAAATTACTTAATAATTAATTTGGATTTAAATACCAGCGAGTCGATAGGTAGTATTATTTATGAAAATTGTTGAATATTATCGCGTGGATATAGTAATATGTAAATATGAATTTAGTTAACTGCCACGAGTGAAAATACGACAGTTACGGTTATTAAGTTGGGACGCGCGTGTCAGTCATGCCGGTATCAAATTTAATGGGTTATAAAATAATGTGTTTTTAAATCGCGCTTATGGTCATTTCGAGTGCGTCAATGTGTCCGGAAGGGTCGAGATAGTCAGAAGTCATTACCCGGGGGCTTAGTTTGGGTCCCGTGGCATTTTTAGGCCTAACCAGCAACCCGGGAGGGTGTTTTGGTCTTTTCATTTTATGACCTTTGGAGACCTATGAATTTTGAGGCTTTAAAAGAGAGACTAGGGTTAGTCCATTGGGTTTATTGGCTGCCAAGAGTTAGAGAGATCAAATGAGGGAAGAAGAAAGGTTTTTAAGGAGGCTTTAGGCTTTTCAACCACCTTGCACCACCACCTTCACCACCGAAATTGTAGACGGAGAGCTACCAGCACCACCACACCATCCTCACCAACGGATCATACCTACCTCTAAGGTAAGTGATTTATCTTGCAACGATTACATGCATATATCAACCATGTTAGTTTAAGATTTGAAGATTTTATAATTATAAGAGATTTGGCAAATTAAGGATTTGAATCATGAATTATGTGATATGATTTGCATGTAGAGATTTTTGGATATATTAAACAAACGAAATAGAAATCCATGTTGTAGAAATCATGAATTTATAGTTGGATTATATGTGTTCTTGAAGAAAAATAGGAAAATGTGATTTTTGAGGAAAATCCATGTTTTAATCCAAATATATAATGCCCGTATGGATTTGATGATTATAAAATGTTAGATTTTATGTAATTATGTTTATATGATCTTTAGTATAAATTCTTAGGACTTTGGGATACTACATTTGAGATTTTGAGGATTTATTTTGAAGAAACCCGTAACTTATAAACAAAACTGGGCAAATATTGATCGACCCAAGAATGTCGATCGATCGACTCCCCTTGGAAAAAGTGATTTGTTTTCTTTTTAAAGATTGATTCAATTCCCACATTTAGAAATCATTGATATGGATAAAGTGAATTTTGTGGGACTTAAGGTAGGGCAGTAGGATACTCGTAAGGTCCGGTTATAATGGTTTTGATTGGAATTAAATGTTAAGTATTACGAGAAACACTGAATAATTTAAATTGAGATAATTGGGATTTAAATTGGAGAAATAATAATTTAAGGTTAGGACCATTAGAGAGGGGGTCATGTTAACTACTGAATTAACCAAAGGAGGATAGAGGTAGCCTGTAACCTTTAAAAAGTAATAAACGATACTTGAGGAGATACAACGAGAAGGATATGTTAATATGAAACTACGTAGGATACACTATATTGAATACTTGGGTTGTGTGAATGCCTAATTGTATATATTCTTATGTGTATGACATACCTACTATACTTGCTATCATCAGAAGGTTGTTTTAGTTAGAAGATGATAGTCTTATCTTTATGTGACCTTTGGGGGGATTTTAAATTGGTACCTCAAGAACATAGGACTGTGAAGACTTATCTGTGAGTTGATATGTCAGCTGACTATGGGAGCATAGGTATGTGCATGACCCATAGGTATGTGAACTATGTTTTCCTACACTATGTCTGATATGTTTTGATATGTTCGTGAGAGATTCGGAATCCGTAGTCCTTATTATGTACGTGATGTACCTGGACTAGATTACAGAGTATGTGCCCATCGTTAGCTGCGGCTATGTGTGGTGTGATATTAGTATATATTGTTATAAGGATATATATATATATATAATGTGCTTGTTATTCTGTGATGATTGACAGGATAGAATGTTAAAATGGCATAAATAAATTAAGTGCGAAACTTAAAGAATTAATGACATACTTTTATTTATTACATGTTGTAGGGGAGGATATAATATGAGGGTTGGCTTAGTGGAAGAGATGATAGACTAGTTAAATGGAGATAATAACTAGGTTGAATAAATAAATATATGCGTTAGGCGTGCACATTAGTTGAGGGGTGAGAAGCTCATGTGAGGGCACATGACTAACATGTTAATTATATGTATTGATTAAATTTCATTTTAAATACTTACTATTTTTAAATCGTTTTCAACTCGGGCTCTGACCCGTTTGTTTCCAAATCTATTTTCATAAAAGCCTTTTAGGTGCCCAGCCACAGAGACACTGAGCTTTGGAGTTCCATTCCGTTGACGTGCTTTAGCTACTGTGGACGTTACAGGACCTTTGTTTTAGATGCCTCTACATCTACCATTGATTCTTTCAGAGTTATTCATGACAGTCGGGGCATGTTGCCTTTTGTATTATGAGATAGCAGATTTAGACTTTCATTTTATTTCAGTTGTTGGATTCATTTAATTGTTCATATTTTGTATTATGATTTTCATTATTGCTTTGAGACTATTGTGGGAGTGTGTACTCCAGACTCATTTGATTTCATTCAGTTAGTTATTCCTTTGAGATTGTTATATGGTGCATGGTTAGTTATTCAAATTATTGGATTGTTTTTTTAATTTAAGATAAAATTTGACATCACACTTTTTAAATATTAGATGGCTAGAAATTAATAAAATGTTTTTGACAGTGATGCTATGAACTGATCCAACTTGATATTCTATATTAATTTGATAAAGGAGTAGCTACTCGGTATTTAATTAGTCAGGGTGTCACATGATCACCCAAAAGATAGTCATCAAATTCACCTAATAGTCCTCAGATCTCTACTTATTCAGTGAACATACTTAGTCGAGTCCTAAGATTACCTTTGTTAATACTCAAAGCATAATGGTGCCCCTAATAGTAACACTCTCTCGTGATCGATACTCGCCCAACATGATCAATACCCGATTAATTATCCCTAAAAACCTACCATCTTAGGATCATACATCCTTCTTGTTCTAAATTTTTGAATCATTCAATGATGTAACCTTACTTAAGTTTGATATTCACTTCAAATTCTGATTTCTCGCAATCAAAGGAAAATACATTATTAAGTCACAACCCAACCGCCTGACTAATTCACTATTCAGGATTTTTAATTAACCTATGGTCATTCTAAGTGTCTAAATATCGAACACATACCGAGTATTACGCAATTTACTCACAGATACAACCACCCATTGGTGCTAACTTCTTCGAGTCCTAACATTCTACGATGTCCTCAAGTCATCACCATGCTCTCCATAACCAGAGCCTCTAATGTCCGTGCCACACAAACCTTAGATTTCCATCATGGGAGAAACGAATACTATGAGTAATAGTGTGGCTGAAAGTGCGTTTACCCGCACACGGTGCTTAATGCAAAAATAAACAATCCTTTTGATAAGAGCGCATCCAGTTATCGAGCAGCGTAGACCAAGCCAGATCCCACCGCGCTCTACTGGGCCAAATAACACCGTATCATATCAAGGTACATGTCTGGAATATCCTACACGGTTCCTTGAGAAAGGAATTACACATAAAACCCACGTTCTGTGGGAAGTCAATGCTTGACTTCCCTCCTTAAGGCTAAGGCTTACTACTTAAGTTTTCGGAGGATATGATCAACCCCAATTGGAAAATTTCGACGCTCTTATCGACACCAACCTTACCCATCTTATCGATGACGATGTCACCACCCTGACATACCCAGATTGCTATCTCACTCTATCATACTACAGTCGTACCCTGACGTCTCCTTAGGAAATACCCGACTTAACGACACACTTGCCTCATTTCAACTATCATTGTCACCAAATTACTGTTTCCTATTCTAAAGCTTAATTCAATTGATTCTACGTGATGGCCAACCACTCGGCATTACATCCAAGGGTAATAGGTACTACCTGGACATATACTTTCAAACCCGCACGAGTCTAACTCACAACCCAAGGTTTAAATGTCCCTCCACTCATGTTACCCTAACATATACTATCAACTCACGTCGATACATTCATACTACAACATCTCATTAGATTTTTGCTATACACAAGGACTCGATCACACCATCGTTGGCCCAAATCTCTAATGTGTTTATGGCATTTGTTGAAATTTATCATGACCTCTACTATATTGGTCCCCTCAAGACAACGAGTATCACATCAAACTCTAAATCTCTAATTTTATCTTAAAAGGTTACACTACCTATCTACATTAAAAAAAAATTGCAGCCTCACCCAAGGTTATATGAAAAGACTCCTTGAACTTAGTCGGTATACCAAGGTTCTCACCAAATTTCTCCCACTCTATTACCGAACACTACACATCCCAAAGAATCAGACTCAGTTGGTTCTTTAAGGACACCAAGTGTACCTAAGAAATTTTCACCGAGACTAGACAAGACTTTGTCGGCCACTACTTTTACAAGCGGTCATCTCTTAAGGATTTTTTACATTAGTTTCATCGATTGCTAGACGCTCACCTAAACGACTTTTTTGAAATTTTCTAACATTGTAGTTCATAACCGTCGAACACCCCAAAGCGTAACGACGAGTTGACCTTTCATCCCAAGGATAATCCAAAGACCTACTTACTATAGCTAACACTATGCACTACACATTTGAACCGCCTACTAACATTATTAAGGATTTTGATAGGATATAGGATACGGTGTATAACTAGTACATCTCTAAGTCTACACTATCGGTGTCGCTAAAGATCTCATACATCAAATTTTGAATAATTCCCTTAACCACTACTCCGAGGGATACCTAAGGTTCACTCCCTTGTTAATATAACTCATCATTGTCACTCACATGACCCTTTGCACTGAATGGCCCGCAATCCTACTCAAGCCTAATAAGACACATTCATCTACCAATAATCATTAAGGCATCCACCCGCAAGGATAGTATCCTATCCACTAAGACTGACTTATCCTCAATTGTTGACCCACATAAATTTTCATGTTCATCGGAGCACCATAAATCATAGTATTACCCCAAGAATCAAATTTGCCTAATTATATCATCGATGTTGGCCACTCATAAGTACCGCCCCAAAGGTTATATGCAATTTGAAATCACCATCTACATTAGTAGTTATAATACTCTAACCATCAATTTCTATAGTCGACTATACACAATTTGTGACAGCTGCCCAATGGGCGTTATCTTATTTTCAAAGACCCTACTTCATCAAAGGCTGGAACAAAACACCTCACACTAAAACCCCCGGAGCCTCCACTTTGTTCCTGCGTGACTCCCGTAAATTATCAACATACTTAATAAATTCAGAGGCGATTTATAATAAAAAACTTGGTCGTATGCCACTTAGAACTAACTTACTTATCGTGCTAACCCCTTCGACTTCACCGTCGAGGAAATGAACTAAATATGTCACCAAAAATAGCGTGACTAGCCCAAACCAACATCGACGTCGAAAGATCCACTATCGACCTCACCATGTCACTCCCGAAAGTAACCTTGAACCTAAAGCTATGATACCATTTGTAACTCCCCAACCTGGATTTATGGGTTACTCGTAGTCAACCATGTTCGGTCCGAGCGTTAGGTGTGAAGTGCAAAGAAACAAGCTATATAATGTTTCTAGTTCAATTTTATTTTAATTAACATTTCACTAGTTTAGCATGCGATTCCTATTTCAAAATAAAATACGTGAGGGACCCCTGGGGAACACCTTGAGGTCGAAGCATACAGAGCTACTAACGTAAAATATAGAAAGTACTTACATGTATAATTCTCTCAAAATATGAAATAACTCCCAAACTATCGTAACAAAGCGAGAGTGTGAGCCGATGCCCAGTGGAAATATATAACAATGCAATATAGAATCAAACGGCGAAAAGAGACTCAACAGATTATAACTATGTATATATGCAACTCTCATATATATACATATATATACACTTTAATGAATGAGACCGTTTTTATAACAAAAATGTTACTTATTCGGATTAATTCACCTTAATCACATAAAATAACTTATTTTTAGTGCTTAACATTTATTCCTTCATTTAACTCACGTGGTTAAAACTATAAATGACTACACTTCGTTTAACTGAATATTATGCATGTATCGAAATTGCCTTTTTTACACAACTAATTCATTTTAGTATTTTCATTGGAAGCGCCCATTCAACACACGCGAACACCACATTAGAAAATACTTATTTAACTTTTGAAAAACCGTCATGAAAACACACCCGTGTTAATTATGGATTGAACCTCTTTGGACGATAAACTCACCCATTTAACCACTACACTCTACCCGTTTCTTTCACTTTATGGACATCATTCAAATTGCACATTAATAGTCCACTTAACCGACAACCGGAACACTTATTAACTCATTATGTTGTACCTACACGTTTCACCACACAACCCGTTTCTTCAATATGTTCCACATTACGTTATTTTTTATCTCGAAATTATCCTAATTCACCGCATACTTTAACGAGCTCCACACCGCCGGCTATGCGCACCATATGTTTTGGCCAGTGATTTTGAGATTTTCACCCTAGGGCTCCCAAACCCTTCTTTCTTATGTCTCAATTGCATACGAGTCTTTATTAATGTGTTTAACATTTTACACAAGTCCACAATATTCCACTACTTTACTTTTATCCGGCCTAAGCCAAAACCCGGGGTTTCACCCCAACTCGTGGTACTTACGTTGATTTTATACAAAAATCATTTGCGTCCTAAGGACCTATGCCAATTTCATCCACAATAGTGTAACACCATTCATTTACTTTTTTATTTCATAAAAATGTTCCTCTTTAAGTAAATTTACCAATTTACCCTTCTTTGCCAAAACTCGCAATTTAGTCCTTTAACAGGTGTTATTTTCGAAAATGGTTATTAAGTTGCTAACTTAATATTTAAAACACCTTTAGCCATTTTAGCACTTGTTCAATATCACACGTTTAACCAACTTTCACACTTGCCACTTTTACACCCTTAATATATAAAGTAGCACCTTTTACATAGTAACTCCCATTTCCCACACATTCTTTATCAAAGAAATTCAACTAAATTTGAAGGCTACTTTTTATAAGAAAATATAATTTCCTTCTAATAACACATGTAGTCTTATAACCTTACATTTTTCACACTTTCAATATCCTTATTACACACTTTAAGGACTAAAATTTCCATTTGTCTTATTTCATGTTTAAACTCAACAAGACTTTCTTTAAACTTGTTCATATATTTATTATCAAAATACTACAAGTTTATATGCATTAAAAAGTGGACTTTAAGACAAAAATCCTATTAAATGGATCAAACATACATTTCATTCTAGAGATTTATACCATTTGCAACAAACATGCTTTTCAAGTCATAAAACGCAATTTTTGCAAGAAGTTTAGGAATATTTATTTCATAAATATTTTGGCGATATTAACATCATTTCAAATATATTATTCCATAAAATATTTAACATCAAACTCTTAGAAAATACACCATTCTCATAAAATCACTCTTTATTTCAAGAAACTAAAAAAAAATAAGTGTTCTTAATTCATTTTTTACAAGAATAACATTTTCTTAGATTTTTATTTTATAAAAATGTTTATTATTTCTTTTTACTAGAAACTTAAAAAAATGATATTTTCTTACATTTTTATTCCATAAAAACGTTTGTTATTTCTTTTTACTATAAACCCATAAAATATACACAATAATCTTACTATTAACATTTAACAATCATAAGACTACAAATACACAAATTAGAGTCCTAATCTAAGTGTAGATTTTCCCCACCTCAATGAAGCTCAACAATGGATGGCATGGAGGATCAATGAAGATGACAACCCCCTACCTCCAAAGGTGGCCTTAAGAAGGGTCGTCTATCTCCGCCAAATTTGCCTCCAAGAAACTTCATCAAAACCCTCTTCAAACCCCCATAAAATATATTTATAATTAGGTTGTGTCTCTCTTTTGAGGATGGTTTTCGGTTTGGAAAGGAGGTTTCCATACTGGCTGGCTGAGAGTTTATCCCATCCAAATAAAGAGGGCTATATATATATATAAAATGAACCAACAGATGGATGCAATTTGCGAGGCCATGTTTCAACAGATTATAGTGGTCGTACCACCCCTTTGTTTACACCCCCTGCGTCTGTTATACATATATTCACATGGAGGTTTTTATCCTCTTATCTCTTTTAATCATCCAAACACTCATAATTAGTTGGCAGTTATAGGTTATTATCCCACTCACCCGCCTATCTTTGTTGACTAAGAGACCCACATTAGTTTTCTTTCTTCTCTTGGAAACCACAAACTAATCATTTGCTCCTAAGGTTAATTCTTCGGCCTCATATGTATTTTACTCATACAACCTCTTATACTTGTTGATAGTTATAAACCCCATATACTACTCATCTTTATACAATAGTTTACTAGGGACCCACACTTGTTTGACTCCTCTTGAAACCAACGAACCACCATTCCTTGCTATTAAGTTCTTTTTGGCACCGTTCCCTTTTATAACTTTAGTTCCATATGCCCAAGTTCCTATTTTTCTTACCACGCCGTCGGCATATAGTTTCCTTTTTTGCTTCTTAAGTGTTATATTTGGCTCCCACTTTATTTCGTTCCAGTGCACGATTTATACAAACTAATACCACTTGACACCTTTTTAAAAGGTCCATAATCCACTTAAATCTATATGCACATATAACATTAATAATTTCCAATGTTGCCCCCTAAATTCTTCTTAAATTAACAGACTTTTTAATCTTCACATAATTACCTCATTTTACCAATAGTGTCGATTAATTCTAATGCGATGTCATGTATGCGACATGCAACCCTACGTATGTCCTCTAAAATACGTGTAAAATCCAAGTGACCCCTAGTTTGTGCATATTTTACGTAAACTTCATCGCTACCCCATGCACACCAGGTAGTTATTATTTCAACTATCTAATCAAAGGTCGGGGCATTACCAACTTCCTTCCTCGGGGAATTTCGTCCCCGAAATTCTTATCTGGTACCATCCTCCAACCTAAGAAATCCATAATTTTCTACTCTAAGTTACCAAAATTCTCTAAGTCTACATCATCAAGTCTAATAATGCTAAGACAATAACATACGTTGATTCATGAGTTTACCACCAAAAATTTCCCCAGACAACATAATTTAATGCTTACCATCAAGCTAGTCATCAAATTCACCTAACAGTCCTGGAATCTATTCTTGTTGAGGGATCATACTTAGTCGAGTCCTAAGAATACCATTGTTAATACTCAAAGCATAACGGTGCCCCTACTGGTAACACTCACTCATGATCGATACTCGCCTAACACGATCAATACTCGATTAATTATCCCTAACCACCTCCCATCTTAGGATCATACACCCGACATGTTCTAAATTTTCGAATCATTCAACGATGTAACTTTTCTTAAGTTTGATATTCACCTCAAATTCTGATTTCTCGCAATCAAAGGGAAATACATTATTACGTTACAACCCAACCACCAGACTAATTCACTATTTAGGATTTTTAATTAACCTAGGGGGTCATTCTAGGTGTCTAACTATCGAACGCATACCTAAGTATTACACGATCTACTCACAGAGACAACCACCCATTTTTTCTAACTTCTTCGAGTCCCAACATTATACGATGTCCTGAAGTCATCATCATGTTGTCCATAACCAGAGCCCCTAATGACCGTGTCGATCAAACCTTAGATTTCCATCCTAGGAGAAATGAATACACGGTGTAACAGTGCGACTGAAAGCGCGGTCATCCACACACGATGCTTAATGCAGTAGCAAATAAAACTTTTGACAAGAGCGCATCTAGTTACCGAGATATGTAGACCAATTCAGATCCCACCACGCTCTACTAGGCAAAACAACACCATACCATAGTGTGGTACATGTTCGAAATATCCTACTCGGTTCCTTGAGAAGGGAACAACACATGAACCCCACGTTTTGTGGGAAGTTAATGCTTGACTTCCCTCCTTAAGGATAAGGCTCACCACTTAAGTTTTCGAAGGATACGATCCACCCCGCTCGGTGAATGACAACACTCTAATCGACACTGACCTTGCCCATCTTATTGACGACGATGTCACCATCTGCAACACCCCGCCTGCCCGATGAGAGCGAACGGAGTGCTACCGTTGATAAAACTAACCAAATCCATCAAAATACAAGGTATAGAGCATCTAATTCCCACAAAAAAAACGAGAAACCACCAATCTTAATTCTTCAAATTAAATACAACAATTCTCTCGAAATAAAACAACTATCTAACTCGAAATAAAAATCCCAATGCACTATACATCAAAATAAATACAATTATTCTCATCTTGTATTCTTGAATATTCTTCCCAAAATATCCAAGCTAAAAACCAATCTCCATAGCGCCCCAAAATTCGCCCTAACCTGCCACTAAAAGAAAATATTGGGAAGTACACAATATGACAGGAAAGATGCTCAACAAATATTAGCAGTGAATAAAACGTAACAATACGAATATGAATATTCAAATCAAACGCAAATCTCAATAGCATTTTATCAATATAATTTCTCAACAACAAATTAATCCGAGTCACCAAGCCTCACCATACCGTGCTATACTTTATCAAGTAGTCGGAACAGGATTATTGGCGGGTGCCCAACCTGAGTGCCATATTAAAATCTCATGACTATATGCCCAACACAAATATAATGCCACATGAATCAAAATCAGATTCCAATAAATATTTTCCAGATTTCCAAAAGAATTTAGCAATTCAAATATGAGTTCAATAATCACATGAATTCAAAGGGAGTAACACTCATGAGATTAAGGAGCATATTGTGTAAAATCCCATACCTTAAACCTCCAAAATGAACCAACATAGTTCTGCCCAAAAAAGTCAGATCACACCATCTAAATCATCTCCCAAAAATCTTCAAATCATTTCCAAGAGTCAGCACAAATACAACCCCAAGAACACCTCTAAAACCTAAGGTTGAAAGCATAAATTAAAGGGACTAAGTGTATATAAAAAGAGAGAAAATAAAAATATGTTTACTGCCAAAAAGTGGTACTTCAAAGGGTCACCCATGACCTTAATTTATAAGACAAAAACAAAAGAGTTTGAAACAAACCAAAACACTTAACAAAACCTTGCTGCGCACGATTTTTGCTGGGGTTGATCAATCAACCCCCTGGCGTCGATCGATCGATCGCCTAGGAAATCTGCCAGTTCGGTCTAGAAAATTTTATAAGGGATAAATATTTAAAAATCAATATAAAATCCGTTATAACTCCGATTTCGAAACCGTTTGAAATTCTTGCCTTTAAAATAATTCTCAACATAATTGAGCAAGAAAAATAATTTTTTCAAAAATATATTTTGCCTCTATATTTTGAAAATACCCCAAAAATTACGCGGATTGTTACACTTCCCCACTAACAAAGAAATTTCGCCCTCGAAATTCGCCGAAAGCCTAACTCTAAAAAATCAGGCCACTACAACTATCTCCAAAAATAATTTCATCACCAAAAATTCGAATACCTCACATCTATCTAGATGCCTAACACGAAACGTTCATCTAAAATTTCTATCTCCAAATACGCGCTACAAAAACGCAATTGACCCCAAACCCAAGACCCGAGGGTGGTCGTATACCTAAGCTCTGATACCATTTTGTAACAACCCGCCCGCCCGGGGAGAGCGAACGGAGCCTTACCATCGATAAAACTAACAAAATCCATCAAAATACAAGGTATATAGCATCTAATTCCCATAAAAAAAACGAGAAACCACTAATCTCAATTCTTCAAATCAAATACAATAATTCTCTCGAAATAAAACAACTATTTAACTCGAAATAAAAATCCCAATGCTCTATACATCAAAATAAATACAATTCTTCTCATCTTGTATTCTCAAATATTCTTCCCAAAATATCCAAGCTAAAAATCAATCTCCATAGCGCCCCAAAATTCGCGCTAACCTGTCACTAAAAGAAAATATGGGGAAGTACACAATACGACAAGAAAGATGCTCAACAAATATTTGCGGTGAATAAAACGTAACAATACGAATACGAATATTCAAATCAAATGCAAATCTCAATAGGATTTTATCCATATAATTTCTCAAAAATACATTAATCCGAGTCACCAGGCCTCACCATACCGTGCTATACTTTATCAAGTAGCCGAAACTGGATTATTTGTGGGTGCCCAACCTCAGTGCCATATTAAAATTTCATGACAACATGCCCAACACAAATATAATACCATATGAATCAAAATCAGATTCCAACAAATATTTTCCAGATTTCTAAAAGAATTTAGCAATTCAAATATGAGTTCAATAATCACATGAATTCAAAGGGAGTAACACTCGCGAGATTAAGGAGCATATTGTGTAAAACCCCATACCTTAAACCACTAAAAGGAACCAACATAATTTTGCCCAGAAAAGTCAGATCACACCATCTAAATCATCAAATCATCTCCAAGAGTCAACACCAAAACAGCCCCAAGAACACCTCTAAAACCTAAGGTTGAAAGCATAAATTAAAGGGGCTAAGTGTATATAAAAGGAGAGGAAATAAAAATATGTTTGCTGCTAAAAAGTTGTACCTCAAAGGGTTACCCACGACCTTAATTTATAAGGCAAAAATAAAAGAGTTTGAAACAAACCAAAACACTTAACATAACCTTGCTGCGCACGATTTCTGCACGTCGATCGATCAATCGCCCAGGAAATCGGCCAGTTCGGCCTAGAAAATTTTATAAGGTATAAATATTTAAAAATCAATATAAAATCCATTTTAACTCCGATTTTGAAACCGTTTGAAATTCTTGCGTTTAAAAATAATTGTCAACATAATTGAGTAAGAAAAATAATTTTATCAGAAACTTTATTTTTCGTCTATATTTTGAAAATACCCCCAAAATTACACGAGTTGTTACACCATCCTAACATACCCATATTGCTATCTCACTCTATCGTACTACATTCGTACCCCGACGTCTCCTCATGCAATACTCGACTGAGTGACACTCTTGCCTCGTTTCAACTATCATCGTCACCAAATGACTGTTGCCTATTCCAAAGTTCAATTCAATTGATTCCACGTGATGGCTAACCACCCATCCTTACATCCATGGTTAATAGGTACAACCCTGACATATACCCTCGAACTCGCATGAGTCTAACACTCGACCTAAGGTTTAAATGTCCCTCCATTAGTGTTACCCTAACATATACTGTCGACTCCTGTCGATACATTCATGCTACAATATCTCACCATATTTTTGTTGTACGCGAGGCCTCGATCACACCATCATTGGCCCAAATCTCTATTGTGTTTATGGTATTTGCCAAAATTTATCATGACCTCTGCTACATTAGTCCCCTCAAGACAACAAGTTATCACACCAAACTCTAAGTCTCTAACTTTATCTCAGAAGGTTGCACTACCTATCTACATTAAAGTTTTTTGGCAGCCTCACCCAAGGTTATATAAAACAACTCCTTGAACTTAGTCGGTATCCTAAGGTCATAACCAAATTTCTCCCACTCTATTATCGAACGAGACACATCCCATAGAATCAGACTCATTTAGTTCCCTAAGGACGTCAAGTTTACCTAAGCAATTGTCACCAAGACTGGATAAGACTTTGTCAGCCACTACTTCTACAAGTGGTAATCTCTAAAGGCTTTTTGACATTAGTTTCATCGATTGCTAGATGCTCACCCAAACGATTTTTTTTTAAATTTTCTAACATGGTAGTTCATAACCGTCGAACACCCCAAGGCGTCACGACGAGTTGACCTTTCATCCTAAGGATAATCCAAAAACTTTCTTAGTACAGCTAAGACTACGCACTACACTTTTGAACCACCCGCTAACACTATTAAGGATTTTGTAAGGATATAGGATACGATGTATAACTAGTACATCTCCAAGTCTACACTACCGGTGCCGCTAAGGATCCTTTACATCAAATGTTGCATCATTCCTTTCACCACTACTCCGAGGGCTACCTAAGGTTCACTCCCTTGTTAATATAACTCATTATAGTATAATTCATTATAGTCACTCACGTGACCCCTTACCCCGAATGTCCCGTAATCCTATGCACGGCTCATAAGACACATTCATCTTCCAATAATCACTAAGGCATCCACCCACGAGGATAGAATCCTATCCACTAAGATTGAATTATCCTCAATTGTTGTCCCTCATAAATTTTTATGTTCATCAGATCACCATAAATCACGGTATTACCCAAAGAATTGAATTTGCCTAATTATATTATCATTGTTGTCCACTCATAAGTGGCACCCCCAGGTTATATACAATTTAAAATCACCATTAACATTACTAGTTATAATACTCCAACCATCAATTTCTATAGTTGAATGTACACAATTCGAGACAACTGCCTAATGGGCATCATCATATTTTTAAAAGACTCTACATCATCAAAGGCTGGAACAAAACACCTTACATTAAAACCCCCGGAACCACCACTATTTGCCTGCGTGGACACCTGTAAATTATGAACATACCTAATCACAAACGCAAAAGAGATTTATGACAAACAACTTGATCATATATCACTCGGCACTAACTTACTTGTCGTGCTAACCTCTTTGACTTCACCGTCGAGGACACGAACTAAAACTGCCACCAAAACTAGCGTGACCATCCCAAACCAACATCGACATCAAAAGATCCACTACCAACCTCACCACATCACTCCCGAAAGTAAGCTTGAACCTAGAGCTCTGATACTATTTGTAATGCCCAGACCCGAATTTACGGGTTACCTGTAGTCAACCCGGTCCGGCCCGAGCGTTAGGTGTGAAGTGCAATGAAACAACATATATAATGTTGCTAGTGTAGTTTTATTTTAATTAATATTTCACTAGTTTAGCATGCAATTACTATTTCAAAATAAAATATGTGAGGGACCCGTGGGGAACACCTCGAGGTCCAAGCATACAAAGCTAATAACATAAAATAAAGAAAGTACTTACCTATGTAACGCTCTTAAAATTTGAAACAACTCCCAACATACCGTAACAAAGCGGGGGTGTGAGCCGTTGCCCAACTGGAATATACAACAATGCAATATAGAATTGAATGACGGAAAGAGACTCAACACATTATAATTACTTATACATGCAATACATATATATACACTTTAATGCATGAGACCACTTTTATATAAAAAAACGTTACTTATCCGAATTAATTCACCTTAATCACATAAAATAATATATTTTTAATGCTTAACATTTATTCCTTCATTTGACTCACGCGGTTAAATACTTAAACAACTACACTATGTTTTACTGAAAATCATGCCTGTATCGAAGTTGCCCTTTTACACAACTAATCCATTTTAGTATTTTGATTGAAAGCGCCCATTCAATACACACGAACACCACATTTGAAAATACTTATTTAGATTTTGTAAAACCTTCACGAAAACACACATGTGTTAATTATGGGTTGAACCTGTTAGGACGCTTAAGTCACCCATTTAGCCCCTACACTTTAACCCTTTTTTTTACCTTATGGACATCATTCAAATTGAACATTACTAGTCCACTTAACCCACAACCGAAACACTTATTAACTCATTTAAGTTATGTTGTACCTACACGTTTCACCACATAACCCATTTCTTCAACATGTTCCACATTCCGTTAACTTTTTCTCAAAATTATTCTAATTAACCGCATATTTAACGGGCTCCACACCGCCGGCTATGCGCACCATATGTTCTGGTATGTGATTTTGGGCTTTTCACCCTAGGGCTCCGGGCCCTTTTTGCTTATTTTCTGGTTGCATCCGAGTCTTTATTAATGTATTTAACATATTACACATGTCAATATTATTCCACTACTTTAGTTTTATCCGGCCAAAGCCAAAACTCGGGGTTTCACCCCAACTGATGGTACACTTTGAATTACTCAATTATTGTCGTTTATATACTTACATTGATTTTATACCAAAATCATTTACGTCCTAAGGACCTATGCCAATTTCATCCACAATAGTGTAACACCATTCATTTACATTTTTATTTCATACAAATGTTCCTCTTTAAGTAAATTTACCAATTTACCATGTTTTGCCAAAACTCGCAATTTAGTCCTTTAACAGGTGTTATTTCCGAAAATGGTTATTAAGTTCCTAACTTAATATTTAAAACACCTTTAGCCATTTTACCACTTGCTCAATATCACACTTCTACCCAAGTTTCACACTTTCTACTTTTGCACCCTTAATATATAAAATAGCACCTTTTATATAGTAACTCCCATTTTTTCACACATTCTTTATCAAAGAAATTCAACTACACGTGAAAGCTATTTTTTATAAGAAAATATAATTTCCTTATAATACCACATGTAGTCTTATAACCTTACATTTTCACACTTTAAATATCCTTATTACTCACTTTAAAGACTTAAATTTCCATTTGTCTTATTTCATGTTTAAACTCAACAAGACTTTGTTTAAACTTGTTCATATATATATATATATTATCAAAATACTACAAGTTTATATGCATAAGAAAGTGGACTTTAAATCCAAAAATCCTATTAAATGGATTAAACATACATTTCATTCTATAAATTTATTCCATTTGCAACAAACATGCTTTTCAAGTCATAAAACTCCATTTTTGCAAGAAGCTTCGGAATATTTATTTCATAAATATTTTGCAAGATTAACATCATTTCAAATATTTTATTCCATAAAATATTCAACATTGAACTCTTAGAAAATACACCATTCTCATAAAACAACTCTTTATTTCAAGAAACTTCAAAAAATATGTGTTCTTCATTAATTTTTGACCAGAATGACATTTTCTTACATTTTTATTTCATAAAAATGTTTATTATTTCTTTTTACTAGAAACTTAAAAAAATGATATTTTCTTACATTTTTATTCCATAAATTTTTTTATTATTTCTTTTTACTATAAACTCAGAAATATTGACAATATTCTTACTCTTAACATTTTACAATAACAAGACTACAAATACACAAATTAGAGTCTTAATCTAAGAGTAGATTTTTTCTTACCTCAATGAATCTCAACAATGTATGGCATGGAGGATCAATGAAGATGACAACCCCCACCTCCTAAGTTGGCCTTAAGAGGGGTTGTCTAGGTCCACCAAATTTGCCTCCAACAAAGTTCATCAAAACCTTCTTCAAAATCGCGTAAAATATATTTATAGTCAGGTTGTGTCTCTCTTTTGAGGTAGGTTTTCGGTTTGGCAAGGAGGTTTCCATATTGGCTGGTCGAGAGTTTATCCCATCCAAATAAAGAGGGCTAGTAGGTGTTATATGTATATATATATATAACAAACCAACGAATGGATGCAATTTGACAAGATACGTTTCGACAAATTATAGTGGCCATACCACTCCTCTATTTACACCCCCCTGTGTCTGTTATACATATATTCACGTGGTGGTTTTTATCCTCTTATCTCTTTTAATAATCGAACTACTCATAATTAGTTGGCAGGTATAGGTTATTACCCCACTCACCCACTTACCTTTGTTGACTAAGAGACCCACATTAGTTTTCTTTCTTCTCTTGGAAGCCATGAACGAATCATTTGCTCCTAACGTTAATTCTTTGGCCTCATATATATTTTACTCATCCAACCTCTTATAATTGTTGACAGGTATAAACCCCATTTACTACTCATCCGCCTACGATAGTTGACTATGTACCCACACTTGTTTGAGTTCTCTTGAAACCAACGAACCACCATTCCTTGTTGTTAAGGTCTTTTTGGCACCATTGCTTTTTATAACTTTAGTCATATATGCCCAACTTCCTGTTTTTGTTCCCATGTCGTCGGCACAGTGTTTCCTTTTTTTTTTTTCTTCACAAGTGTTATATTTGGCTCCCATTTTATTTTGTTCCAATGCACGATTTATACAAACTAATGCCACTTGATACCTTTTTAAAAGGTACATAATCCACTTAAATCGATATGAACATATAACGTTAATAATTTCCAATGTCGCACCCTAAATTCTTCTTAAATTAACAGGCTTTTTAATCTTCACATGATTACCTCATTTCTCCAATAGTGTCGATTAATTCTCATGCGATGTCATGCATACGACATGCAACCCTGCGAATTTTCTCTAAAATACATGTAAAATCCAAGTGACCCATAGTTTGTGCATATTTTACGTAAACTTCATCGTTACTCCATGCACACCACGTAGTTATTATTTAAACTATCTAATCAAAGGTCGGGGTATTACATTTTAATTTCCTGGTAATTAGTATATTCTTGTTACGATAATCAGTATACGAATTTCTAATGATAACATGCAATATGGACTGGTTCTACGGTAAAGCACATAACTATATTTATAGCTTTTTACAATTAAAATTTATGTCTTTAATGTTTAAGTTACCTACATCAATGTCATTTATGTGGGATGAATGTGGACCACTACTATACATGAACTACTGGACTAAAATTAATGAGTGAAGAGTGGATTTTGTTTTATAAAGCAGTACGAGATAGGGTTGAAAAGTGTGGGCTCATGCGGTTGATGCAACATAGCCACCATTATATAGACTATGCCTTGATTTCAGAATTTATCGAGCGGTGACATCCAGAGACTAAAGGTTTTCATAGGCCTTTCGTAGAGATGGCTTATCATTCTTGATGACGTAGTCAAGATATTAAGGTGCCTTGTAGCTGAATCTTCTACGTCTGGATGATGGGGGAAGGGGTCTGTTGTGTGATAATGTCACAGATCTACTGGTTGAATGTTTGGAACTTAGAAAGGAATAAATTAAAGAAGATTTTCAGCCATCATATGCCGTACGAATGAATCAAATTGCTGTTATGTTTGACAACAAGGCCAAAGATGCCGAAGCCCAAATAGAGTAGTGGTATTATTTTTGAAGGGACTTTATACATCATTAGTTAAGAAATCTTCATTAATACGTCGAAGAATATAATTTCTATCTACCATCTACATCTTCTAAAGAATATGGATAACTTTGGGGGGATTGCATGGGGCATGGGGATCAAAGCCGACCTATACTAACAGTTTGTCTAAAGATAGAGCTCAAGGGTGGAGATTGGTTATCTGTCTCCATTACAAGTACAAACAAGAGATATTCTTATTCATATATCGACAATTGTCTATTTTTTAAGACATTGTTTAGTAAGTTTGTGTATTGTTTATGTAGTCACGGCTTTGTTAGTGTTTTCGCGGGCTTAAGGCATGCTTGAATATAGAATTCAACAAAACCATGCCCAATATTGGTCGATGGGAATTGCAACCAGTATCACAAAAAAATGTGTGTCCACAACTATATAAATGTCGGGAGAAAGTTGATGAATAATGTAAGTATTTTATTTATTTACAGTTTTTATTTTATTTTTGAGACTTTAATTATGTTTTATATATATCTTTTGGTTTATTGGGACCTGTATCGGGATGAGAGATATGCATACCAATTCCATGAAGTCATGTTCAATAGTGGTATCCCAATTTGATTGGATGTTGGGGAGTCTCACTACTCGGAGAGCGTAGTGAGGTAACTAGGATGTGATGAAATTATTCACAGGGATACAATGATACCGATTATAGACAAGAGATGAAATTAAGTTGCCCGTATAACATTATTCTCAATAATTATAAATGGTACTAAGATAATTGTGTAAAAGATTTGATAGAAACTAAGTCTCGTTCAGTACTGATCTCATTCTCGTGGGACTCAACCGAAGATTACATGATGTGGTTCTTGATATTCTCCCATTCAATCATCCAAAAACCTACTAATTGCCAATTCGGATATAAAACATATTCACTTCTAAAATTTTAATTATATATTTTAAATTTAAGATAAAATTCTTTAAATATGATAATTATGATGCTATATATGATTTATTTTTAGTATGATGAAGTTCAAAAGTTCATGTTAGTATTGAATTGAAAATGGTGCATATTCTTGCCATTTGTGGACTTAAAGTATAAATTTTCGAAAGATATTTGTGTTACAGGGATATGAATACCGGATCATACTATTTATATTCATTCTCCTGATCAAGAAACTAACAGTTGGGCTCACTTACTTGATCACGAACCGAGATTTTAAGATCATATATGTCTTGTTCTATTAGGGACTTGAATCACGAATGGTTATGCTATGATTCATGATTCTCAACACAAAACAATCATACAATCATTCCCTTCATGATGTCCACGCCGAACAAATTGTAGGGATTTGCCTATCTATATCACGAAATAAGATATTTAGGCTACTTATGTTTTGCTATGTTAAGGATCTAAAAACCAAATCATTTTAGAGTGACATGGGATTCATATCCTAGATGGATTTTATGCAGTGGTATTTTGAAGAAAAATTCCAACTTGTGGTATTAGGAATCAATCGTGCTGAAGGTGGAGAATAATTAACCAACATTCGCCATTACAATACCAAATTTTCTTTGAATTAACAATTTTAAAAATAATAAATATAATTTTAAACATTTATTATGTCAATTCATTGAGATAAACTAATTCAAGATAATTTTAACACAAACATAAGTATTGAAATTCAAATAAGAACATGGTAACAAAAAAAACATATTAGGAATCACATTAATTCTTTAAAATTGATTTTTAATTACGTAACAACATGAAAACGCTACTTGTTATATTGTCAAATACATAACAACATAAAAAAATTCTTGTTTTATTGCTAAGTACATAACACAACCAAAAAAATACACATTAATTTTGACACGTGTACAAAAAATCTCCGCATTGGACTCCCATTATGTGAGATCAATTGGAGCATCGGAGGTAGATACATTCTAAGGGGAAATATTCTCAAAACCATTCATCCTTCCACCATATTTATCAATCCAGGATTGGGCCTCAGTTGGGGCTTTACTATGCTAATAGCTTCGAACCAATGGCAATAGGACCCCTCTCTAAATTTGAGAATCGTAAAACTATTATTACAAACAAGGGACATTTGAATAACCGTTTATATTTTTTTGTCTTGTTTATCATAGGAAGGAACATAAGACATTGCTCCTCGGATGTAAAATGCATACGTAGTTATAAATTTATGCAATAAGATTGTCACACTCTAACATAAGCGACCAATTTTTTTATGGGTTGGGCTAGTAAAGCTATTCAATAATATAAGAATAGTATCATGAAACCATGGACTGAAAACATCTTCATAAAACATAGTTGATTTTATTAATTCTTCCATCAAATCAGATCTTATCTCCCTTCAATCATCAGCCTCACCTCCATTGTTCAAGGAACCCCCAACACATCTTAAGCTGTAATTCCCATAAGCATCGACATATAATATTTTCTCATCGAAACCTCAAAAGAATCACAATATCTCATTTGCATACTATTTGTACGTAGGTGTGCATTTAAGGGACTACAATGTCGATCCTAAAAATGAATTGTAGTTGATTTTCAAAGTCGTTCTCTGCTTCGCTAGGGTCTGTACCTTGGAACTCACATATTCAAATACTGATAGGTCCCTTTTCATTGAAATATCATGTTTTTATTCTCTAATTAATGTTTTACTTACCATAGGTCGACCCTTACCAAACCGCATTACAAAAGGTATATGTAACCTCGTAATCATAGGAGTAGCGATCTCCTTAAGCTTGTGCAACATTACCCTGAATTCATCATCGGTTGACATTGTCCACCACTCCTTAAATAATATCATCTCTGGTTCATAATCAACTTCTTTGTATTTTTCAAAATTGGGAATCATTGTTAGTTTATTCTAATGACCATCCAATTCTCTCCAAGGCGTTGGATGACCTTCCGTCGATATGTGACCAACTCGTGCGTGCATAGGAGTCCATAAATAGTTCTTGACACATGGTCACATCTTTCCTATCAATCCCAATAACTTCACATTTATTTATCTCCTCTAATATGAAATCAATGTTTTAAAGTAACACCCGCCCTACTAGTTCGATAAATATAGGGATACTGTGAGCATACTCGGTTTTATGCAATGAGGTCTCAAACGCCTTTACAATTTTTATTTCCTGTAATTTTAAGAAATTATTCATACGGGCCCAAATCGAGTCAAACACTTGTCACGAGTTATTCAGGTGGTTCTTTAACTTCCCGTGCGCACCTTCGAGTCAAACATTGGTTGTTCAGTTACTATGAAATATAATCAAACTCACCCAAGCATGGAAGAAATACTCCTTCATATTATACCATGTTTAATAGATGTAATTGATGGTATTGGGGGTAAGAAACCTAATCAACATTGAACAACAAATGTGCTTCATTAAAATCTTTCTCCTTTGGGGATTCAACCAGAGAAACCCAATAATTTATGAACTTTTTGTACACATAATCATCTAAAATATCAATCCTTTCAATATATTCCACATTCCGTCGATGTGAATTGCGCATAACTTTTACTTTTCATGAGGGAATACATTCCTTAACGCGTTCATGCATGTTATACTCGATTAGTGACACATACATCGATTGTCGTAAATAGATCAAATATCTTTAGCCACCCCAAATCCCATCAATAATTATATTCCTTCTTTGAAACCAAGAAAGATTTTAATTTGTGAACAATCGCCCGCACGATGTCATCCCAACCATATTAAATCATGGCATCTTATAACGATTCGTCTTGTATGTAAAATATGCAATCAGTATCGAAAGAAATCACTTCGCTAATTATATGGATTGGGG
This sequence comes from Sambucus nigra, assembly GCA_949130495.1. Classification (NCBI taxonomy): domain Eukaryota; kingdom Viridiplantae; phylum Streptophyta; class Magnoliopsida; order Dipsacales; family Adoxaceae; genus Sambucus; species Sambucus nigra. The sequence continues at coordinate 10,290,614 of OX422223.1, forward strand.
ATTGGCACAAAGTATCTTTAACTTACATGGTCCTCTCATTATGCCTATATAAATACACATAGTCTTGCCACTCACTAATTTCATCAAATGTTGCATGGAAGTTTTACCCTCCCTATCGGTTGTCTTCAACTTTGCTTTCACATTATAAAGAGTCTTCATTGCTGGCACAATGGATTCACGATGACATTTTGGATTAGTTAAACAATGGTTGGCTTCATATGCAAAGAGTCATATCCTTTATAATTTTTCTCCCCTTAGTTGTTTAATGCCAGATATATGGATGGAAAATAAGTGTCTTTGATAGAGAGTGGTTGTGAATTCCATTACAAACTTGAAGTATCCATCGACCATATTCTAATGGGATGCCCTTTAACAAAAATACACAATTTCACTTCTTTATAAATAAATATGTATTTGGTTTGTTATAGTCATTAATCGAATTTTTTTACGCTACACATCCCTCCTCTTTCACATACCAAGTGAAGAATACCCTTATGTGAAGAAGATGATTCCTTTGACGTTGTTGTTAGAACAACAATTGGTACTAATCTAGCTTGATTTTGAGCCTAATCAACTAAATCGTGTTTCGAGGAAAATACCTTGCATAAAATAATACAACTTTGATTAAAAGTTATGCACGAGATTAAGCTCACTAGTGTAATTGAACAATGTAGGTACAAACCTTAATAGTAAAAAAAATGTTTGTTGACATCAATATATAGAGCAACACCCTTTTTTTCATTATCTCCATGAACAATTAGATCATAAAAAACTGCGTTAAACTCCATCCATGGTTCCTAGAAGAAATAAATACCAACTATAAGTTCAAATATTTGAGGAGAATATTACAAAATGAATATAAATAACCGATATCTCACTACACTAAAACAGTCGAATTGCTACGATCTTTAACCGTGACAACACGAAATTATCACAGTTAAGGACCGTGGTAATTCTAGGCATGATAATGCCCATTGTCATGGTGTTTGACTATGAAAAATGTTGTCACTATCCTTCTAACCCTAGAAATTTTGTCAAACATAGGGGTGACCAAAGTATTGTCATGGCCGTGTCATAGTCAAGGACCTTGATAATACATATCTTATCATGACTATATCATGGTCCATAATCGTGATAAGTTTTTTCTTATCATGGTCTTGTCATGGTCATTGATCGTGAAAATATAATCCTTTACTTGGTCTTGTCATGGTCAAGGGATGTGATAATTATTCTCTTTGCATATTCATGTCACGGTCAAGGACCGTGACAAAACTGTAACTCCCCAAAAATAAATGTTGGGTAGTAGCTACTTCCGAACAAAAAAATTGCATCAAAATAACAAAAATCGCCTATATTTTTGGAAAAAACAACAACTGACCATAATATAATATCCAATTAAAAGTAATCAAACCAAATACGCAAGTTTAATTATAATGGTGCAATTAAAAGGTATCATCCTATTTCTTCGAAAATACCTCAATAACTCTAACCCGAGACTCGTAAGGTTATAGTGGAAAGTTATGCACCATGGTACTTATAATGGTGAACGAATCCTTATCTCACTTGGAAATCTGAGATCCTCCATGCATGTCACAGATATAAACTCTCTCCCTAACTATCTCAAATGGATTCGAGATAGTAGGGTTGGGGTAAAGTATATATGATTATTGGTATGTTGGAGATTTTCCAACTTTTAGTCTCTATCCACTTTGTATGTGTTTAACTTAGAGGACAACCCACTATGACGACCATAAGAAAGGTCCAATAACTTCGACTTTCCTATCCAAGAGCTGACAATCTGAGTAAATTTTTTTTTTATCTTGGTCCAACAATTGGCTCAATGCATCTGTATTCAGAGATGCCCTCGAAACATCACTCTGGATGTTGTTCACAACCTTTAACCTTTCCTAAAACAGTATAAAAATGTCATTAACTTTGTAAACTAATATTAATAAATTACTAAAACTGACAATGTAATTTCAATTTTAACTCACCAAAGTCTTAGCGACCTGCGAATTATGAGCCTTTCCTTTCTTCATTCGAATCTTTACATAAGAGTCAATACTATGTGGATTTCCCCCGAGCCACTCCCAAACTCCTGCACATATTAAATTAAAAATAAAGTTTTAATTTGACCATTAAACAAAATGTGACCAAATTAAATCAATTTACTTACCATCATATGCTCCATCTCCGCCTAAGATATCCGCACGGAGTAGTGTACATCTACTTTCATTGACCGCTTAGTCCTCTCCGACTCATGGGTGGATAACTATCTCTTAGTCACCTCAAAATATACAAACCTCTACCAATTTCCCAACGTGACTGTCTCTTTCTCTAGGATAATGTCCCTACATTGCAGCTCGAACTCTCGGTATGTTCTTTTTCAACGTCTTCCATTACTCGTGTATAATGACCAATATATTTTCCCATAATTTCGAGTCAAGTTGAATTATATTTGTCCAACAAACTTATAATATAATAAAGTTAGTGAATTAATATTCAACAAACATATAATAAAATATGATGTGAAAATCATATATTTAATATAAATATTGAGATTTTAATACCTCCATAGCCCCCCAAATCGCCATATTTATCTCTTCGGGCGCACTCCTCTAATTATTGTACCCGAGGCCAATTATTGAATTTAACAATTCTCCTGATCCTATCACTATGGCTATCTTATTTTCAATTATGCTCCCAGTCTTATAAAATTTAATGGGATTTCTGTTCGACGATATTCCATCCTCTCCGCTTTGTCCTAGTGTTCGATGGACAGGTGTAAAAATATTATAAAAAATAGGACTCATTAGAATAATATATAACATAAATAAAATATAACTCAATCGAGATATAAAAATTCAAATAACACAAACCTATTTGCGCCCTTTTTTGGGAATTCTCACCCATGAGTTACACGATTTCATCGGTTGTTTCTACAAGTCATTTTACTTCCATGTGATAGGATAATGCCTCTTTTCAGGAATTTTTGTTATTAAATTATGTTTTCACTCCCTAATGCCCTATTTTCAATCTTAATCCTTGGATATTTGAATTTTCTACCATATTCTCACCCCGTGAGTTACGCGGCTGCACCTGCTGTGTCTAAAAGTTATTTTAGTGTGATGTGACTTGATCGTGCATCTTTTCCGACAATTTTGTAGTTAAATTATAAAAGTTAGTTTAGTGTTTTGTGATGTGATCCTACCAATTTTAGGACATTTTTATTGTTAAATTAAGTTTTCACCCCCTAACACCGTATTTTCAAGCTTAAGCCTTTGATTTTTTTAATTTTCTACCAAATTCACACCCCATTAAGTAATCAAACGTGTTGGTTGTTTTTAAAAGTTAGTTTAGTTCCACGTGACACGATCGTGTCCTTTTTTGAATAGTTTTGTTATTAAATTAAGTTTTCACCCCTAATGACTAATTTTTAAGCTTACGCATTGAATTTTATACTAAATTCTCGCGTCGTTAATCACACAACTTCACTAACTTTTTATATAAGTTAATTTATTATCATGTCATGTGATTGTGCCTCTTTTCGGGTAGTTTTGCTGTTAAATTTTGTTTTCACCCCCTAATGCCCTATTTTCAATCTTAAGCCTTGGATTTTGGAATTTTCTATCAAATTATTACCCCATGAAGTAAATGACAACAAAAATTATTTCTACAAGTTTGTTCAATTCGTTGTGACATGATTGAGCCTTTTTTGAATCAGTTATGTTATTAAATTTAGTTTTCACCCCCTAACGCCCTAGTTTCAATCTTAAGCCTTGTACTTTTGAATTTTCAACCAAATTCTAACCCTGTGATTTACACGACTTCACTCATTGTTTTTATAAGTTAGTTAAGTGCGGTGTAACATGATTTTGCCTCTTTTTGGACAATTTTGTTATTAAATTAAGTTTTCATCCCCTAATTCCCTATTTTAAGCTTGAGCCTTCGTTTTGAATTTTGTCTATCAAATTCTCAATCTGCGAGTTACCCGACTGAACCAGTTATTTTTAGAAGTTATTTTGGTGTCATGTGACATGATCCTGGCTCTTTTAGGGCAATATTTTTGCTAAATTATTTTTTCACCCCTTAATTCCCTATTTTCAAGCTTGAGCCTTGTAGTTTTGAATTTATACCAAATTCTCACCACCTGAAGTACATGAATGCACTGGTTGTTTCTACAAGTAGTTTTAGTATTGTGTGACATGATTGTGTTTTTATTTTTCGGATATTTTTGTTGTTAAATTATATTTTCATCCCCTAACAACCTATTTTGAAGCTTAAGCGTTGGATGTTTGAAATTTTAATTTAACAATCCACATTAGACTTAACAAATAATAAATTGTAGTTATATTTTCACATTACATTTAACAAACTACATACTACAAATTACAAATTTCAGTCATCACTATCCACCCAAATACAATTAGTAAACTAGACCGAGATTACATTTACAACCCATATAAATTTACTCATGTAAAGTATCTATAAATTACTTCAAGTTAGGGCTGTCATCCAAAATGTATTGATAGTTTGTAGGAGTTTTCAGGTTATCATCACTAACCACAATCCATTATTGATATACTACGAGTAAAACACTTAGGTTTTTAAATACATAAACAAAGAACAAGTCTACCATTATTAAATGGGTAGATGAATCGAATTTATAATAATTTTTGTACTCAAATAATACCCAATCATATTACAATACATCCTCTTTGAAATATATATAGTCTAATTCAGAAATATGTTGAATTACACCGTAGTGAGTCATTTCTACTTCAATGAGGTTTTCGTCTTTGGCACTCTCCCTGAAATACATAAGGGACTTGTATGAAATGTTTTGGTTTTGTAATGAAGTATTTTTCTTGTACAACCTCGGCAACAATACATTAGCATTCAGTCAATACTTCTTAAACCTATGTGCCAGGAAATTGGGTCCATTGGTGAAATGAGCATTCCTTGATGTGGCAACACCCATCCTCAACAACTAAAATTATGGATTATATAAGTTAATTAGATAGTTTCAAAATCTTTCAATTATTTATCATTATCATTCACCAAGGGACATTTGATATAAAAATTACCTCCCCTATCACCCAAAATCAAAATTCACTATTTGAATGTGAAACCGTCTTTCATTTTTTATTGTGCCTGGAAGCATTATATTTTCTACATTGAATTGAAAAATTTATCAAAAACGTGATTATGTATATTATATAATAACATAAAGTAAAATTACAACATAAACCGAATCTTTCCATTTGTTTCCATCTTCATATGTTTCAAACATATAATGAGCCATTTGCTCATATTATAAACTTGTCAAATTATCTCATTTTCCCATGACTTGACCACCCCTATCATCTAACTCATCTCCATATTCTACAATGTTAGGGTTGGGCATATATTCACTAACTAACATTGACACCTCCACATTAATGTATTTCTCCATGATGGATCCTTCAATGTACCTCATATTCTTAACATAGTATTTGAATTTTTTTAATCAACCTATATATTAAAGTTATTAAAACTCAACAACCAATATATTAAATTAATTAAAGTAAATTAAACTATAATAAAATTATATTAGAAAGTATAACTTTCAAATGGGTACATCCACCGACATATTACGGGGCCGCAAAAAAGAGGTTCATCGCATAAGAGCATCAACAAGTGAATACTAATGTTAAAGAAAGTCAGGATAAGTACTTATCCAATACACTAGTTGCTTCATCTACAGTTTCTTTTGCAGCCACTATGTTCTTTTGGTTTACTACTATTGTGCACAAATGTGTGATGGAAAGGTTAATATTCATAATGGCGCTCCGTAAATCCTTATGCTTAGAGAAATAGTTCTTAAATAATAAAGGGACTAGTTGCATGATCACATGATAATTGTGAGACTTGCACTTTTGTAGATCGTATGTGGCATGGCTCATAACCCTCTAGAAATTTGATGAAAAATTAGAGGTAACTTTCAAATTATGCGATACGTTAAAAATAACATTTCTTTCTTCGCTTGTCAAAGTATATACCCTAGGGGAATTGTATTTATCCCACTACTATAATCTTTCAACCATAATTGCGACCTAATTTTTGACACTTTAAGGTCACGTTGTGCCTTTTTTGCATTTTTAATGACTTCCGCTTAGGAATGTTCTCATAAGATTTTATATGGTGTTCTTCTCGATATGGATGATATATAATTCATGGTGCAAAACATGGTTCCTTTCTAATACAACAAGTCAAACAATATTGACCTCCTAGATCACGCCTTCCCTTTCTCGGATTCATTCTCAATGAGGGTGTTTTTATGATTGCCGTTATTGAATTTAGGATTCTTACATAGTTCAATAGCTCCACATTTGGAAGCCCTCATTTTAATTTTTGAACTGAAAGCTTTCTCGGAGGTAGCCAATGTTCAACCCCACCTAATAAAATTTTAGATGTTTTATCAAATCTAAACTTGTGATCGATAGGCAATAATCTCCTATGAGAATGATATATAGTTTTTCCACTATCCTTGAGATGTTGAGATCTAGATTCCTCTCCATAAATGGGACACCCAAAGTAAAAGTGAATATTAAATCTTGATAAAGTCCCATAAGTTGGGAAATCATGAATTTACCAGATAAACATAACTTTTAACTTGAACTTTTTTTGTTTGTTAAATTCAAATGCTTTCACGTCCACTACCCATAACTCATTCCATTCTTTTACCAATGGTGCCAAGTAGACATCAATATCATTACTCAGTGGCTTTGGACCACGTATCAATAAAGACAGCATAAAAAATTATGGTCTCATGCACAATGAAGGAGTGATATTGAGGGGTCCTAAGATCACCGACCATACACTTTGATTGGTGTTCATATTATCTAATGGATTGAACGCATATGTTAATAGTTGTAAACAAATATTACGTTATTCATTGGCGAAATATGGGTAATTTAAATTTATGCCTTTCCAAATGATTGAGTTAATAGGATGACACATGATATTATCCCCTACTTATGCTCTAGTGTTCCAAGTCATTCCATCCGATATCCGAGGTATTGTGAAAAATAGCTTCAACTTGGGACCAACTAGGAAATATTTTAATACTTTTTAGACACTTTGAAAAGTTATGTTCTCTTATCAATCACCTCAACCTACTCTAGCACATATCTAGGTTCCTCGCATGCCGAACAATGATTATGATTTGTGTACTCCTTTCAGTATAGTATGCAATCATACTTAGAATCATGAATTGATTTATACTTCTTTCCCAAAGATTTCAAAATGTTCTTCGTACTCGAATAGTTATTTGGAAGCATATTTTGTCTGTGGAGAAAACCATTTTCCCAAGTCATGATTCCAGTCACGTTATTTCCAAACAAGCAAAAATGACTCTTCAAACTATGCAAACCAACCATGGCATGCAAAGATGTATGATATTTTCGACATTTGGGGTACAATGGTTGGGTTGATTTAACTTACAAACTTTAGTAGTCAATTCAAGGTTTATCCTAACACCATTATGAGCACTAGAACCTCCACCACAAAATTCATTACCTTTAGTACTATAATCCTAATTGTCTTCCACCACATGAATTCCGTAAGCATAATCTATTAGATTATCTAGCATATTATGCTATACGGTATCCTCCTACTCTCCCACCGATGTCCAAGACAACTGTACGGGAGATTTTTGGGGAAAAGGGGGTAATATATTTTCCCGTGAAAAACCCACACCCGATAATCATCTTGCTTGCCATATTAAAGAAAATGTAATTCAACTATTTTTCATTCAATCACTTTACCATTTCAACATGTGCAAGGACAAGAGAACTCTTCATTATTAAGACAACTATTTATGAATTTTCAAATTTTTTAGCACCTCTATGGTACACATCCCCGAGTCTCTTTGTCTCACCCATACCTTGTTTGTATACTTGATACCCCATAACAACTTGTAGGAACTATTGCCTACCATGCATAGAGAAATGGGATAGTTAAATCAGACATAAGCACAACCCAACAATAAAAACCAGTAACCCCCCAACAATGCGATGATAATATATGAAAATACAAAAGGAAATTGGTAAAAAAGGACTTGAATCCCAAAATGATTTTGGGATACCTATGTAGCCAAAATCGGAATCAAAGTCCACAAGCACACCCTAATTAACAACCTAGTTAACCGAGACACAAGTGCAATCTAATTAACAAGTATGCATTAACAATAATTTTTTTCTTGAGGCCATATCACGTTGATATCCTAAATCGCATATACATACCAAATTGGTGTTAATTATACTTTTTAACCTAGTCGAATCCAAATTTAAAAGCCTATGTACATTGGAAGAACATTAAAAACAATGGAAGAACATTCAATGTGTTCTTTTCCACTTTCACCCAAAATTCAAAATTAATTCAAATTTTCAAATAAACTCACATAAATATCAAAGTCAAATATTTACATTCTAATGAAGAATGGTTTCAACCAAAAATTATTAGATTTATAATTAACAAACACATTATAATGAAGCCCAAATAAATATCAAAGTCAAATATTTACATTCTAATGAAGAATGGTTTGGATGTTCAAACTTAGTTTTTGCACAAATTGTTTCCAATAATATCAAAGTCATATATGTATATACAACTAATTTACAACAAACAAAAACCTTATAATGAAGAAAAAACAAATATATAAAGTCAAATATTCAGATTCTAATGAATAATGTCTTGTATGTTCAAATCTAGGTTTTCCACAACATGATTTCAAAGAATAAGAAGACATACACGTATATACAACTAGCTTACAACACATATATTTGAGAACTTCACACACACACACACACACACACACACACACACACACACATGCACACACATACACACAAACACACACATATATATATATATATATATATATATATATATATATATATATAATAACTTTTGAGTGAATGAAAATGGGGTATTTTGACTTAGGGGAGAGAGAGCAAGGTTGATGAGACAAAAGAGGGAAAATGAAAAATGGGGCCGAAATAAGAGCTTTAAGTGGGTTGTTCTCATCAGATTTGTCACGATCCTTAACCATGACAAGCGCTTTCGCGTTCTTGTCACGGTCAAGGACCCTGAAAAAATATGCATGTTTTTTCATTACGATCCTTGACCGTGATAAAGGGTGGTCAGAAAAGTGAAACATCTTTACTATTTTGGTGTAGTTTCTTTATGTCAATATAGGCAATAAGATTCGACCAAATCAAACGATCAAACTTCCCATATGTAAGAATTTGTTCATGGCATTGATGATGAAATATTGACCAATGTTTGTCATACCTATGACGAGATACTATAACAAGGATTCAGGGTCTAGATACCGAACAAGTTTTGTTCATTAATACACAAATTATTTTCTTTCAGGATATAAATCATGAATTATATTGAGTAGTTTTGGCATATCTATAGCCAAAAAGACATGTTCATTAAAATTATATAATTGTTTTGTTGTCTTAATACCAAAAATCGCAGTTGACATCGATGTATGTTACTGCAATTAACGTTATCACAAGCTACATAAATCTGAAAAAATCAACAAAATGGATTCACAAGTAAATAATATTATTAATTTATACTATTTTCTTAATTTGTTATTTTTTTAAAGAGGTCACGTGCCTCACACATATTCTTTTGCAATTAACGTTGTACCTAAAGAGAACAGAAGATGTCATTAATATGTGTACTTTGCAATAAGGAGTAACACTTGAAGGAGTTTTGATTTAGACTTAGGAATCAACAACTTAAGCGCTTTATCGGCCCAATTGAACTAAAACCCTATAGGTGTACAAATTTCCATAAGATAGGACACCTTAAAGAGTTTTTTTATTTTGATTCAACCCATGTTGCCTTTTACTAATTTTGAGAAGCGTAGAAATATTGATAGGAAGTGGAAGAAGGAGTTACAATACCTTGAAGTGGACTCCAAAGGGAAGGGAATGGGAAAAATGTTTGACCCAACTACGATGGTTTCAAAATCCAATCCTTTAAACATTAAACATAGTTGGATTAAGAAATACATTATTGATAGAGTAGAGATAGAATCCCTAAGATAACGAGATAATATGATTTATTTTCCCTCCTCTAAAATTAATTATGAATCTTTTGGTTTAGGTTTTTAAGAGTGTTTAGTTTACTCTTTTTGATAGGAATCTTTCTTGCGTTATTTCTATCATTTTTTTCTTTAGGACATGTTCTTTGATTTCTTCATCCCTTTGGCTTTTTTCTTTACGACATGTTCTAGAACATTGAAAAATTATCTTTACATTATAAGACATGTCTCACCACTGCTACTTAAAACTGAATCGAATAACTTAAATGGAAATAACCTAAAGATAAAAGAACCTTCCAAGATGAACAAAACACATCTTTGGCACTTGTTGTTAGGTAATATAAATCTAAAAAGGATACAAAGACATCTTTCAAATGGGGCACTTCCAATCGGTGAATCTTTCTTAGATGGAAAGATGATAAAGAGGTCGTTTATAGCCAAGGTGTATAGAGCCGAAGATGTGTTGGAATTTGGTTTATATTGATTTATATGGACCTATGACTATCCGATTAGTAGGTGGTTTCTATTACTTCATCACTTTCATCAATGATTACTCGAGTTTTGGATATGTTTACCTAATGCACCAAAAGTTTGAAACTTTTGATAAGTTAAAAGAGTATAAGGCTGAGGTGGAGCATTTCCACGATAAACTAATCCATACTATGCGATATGATTGTGTAGGGGAATACCTCTTGGGAGAGTTTAGGCAACACTTATCATAATTTGGAATTACAATCCAATTTCTTGCAACGGGCACTCCATAACAAAATGGTGTTGTGAAAAGAAGGAACAAGACTCTTTTGGATACGGTTAGATCAATGATGAGTATTTTGATCTTTCAAATTCATTTTGGGGTTAGGCATTAGAGACGAATACATATTTAGGGGTGTTTGGAGTACGATAAAAACTCATACCGTACCGTTTTGTACCAGAAAAAATGGTAATGGTTTACGTTTTTTACTTACTTTAGTGACCCCAAAATTTAATAGTACACGATATAATTTTAGTAGTGGTGATGTGTCAAAAGATATATTTTAGATACAAAAAAAAAAAAAGATTTGTTATTTATTAGTAGTGATAATTGATACTTACGTACTTAGAGTGGAAAAAGAAATATTACTCAATTTAGAGGAAGTCTTTTATATAAATATTTGAATTATAATTACCTTAGTTTATAAATTATACAATACGATGTATTATTCGTAGTGACGTGTGGATTTTATTAATTTATTTGATTTTAAATAAGCAAAAAAAGAACAATGGTGATATTTTATTATTAAATGTTTGAATTATGTCCTAATTTAATGTTATTTAGATAACACATTATGGTTAAGTATGGAATAAAAATTAAAATGTATGTATATACATTTATCATACCATGTTAACTTAAGAGATAAATTTATATGAGTTAAAATCTTAAATTTTAAATTTAAAGTTGTTGGTTTAGTTTTGTACAAAACTAAGGAGCTTATGAAAATTTAATTAAGTTTAACATGACACTTGTTAAATGGAGAGTTTAAGTGAGGCAAGTGTAACTATGCTCTAGCAGGTGTCCCTCTCTTGGACATTTGTTTTCCACTTCTCAAGCCACCATGCAAAACCCTCTTTAAAGAATAAACCCACCAACCTCATTGTTTTTAGCATCTAGCATAGTGAACACAAAGAAATAATATGTACAGTCACATATAGAAGCGAGTAAGAAAGATTATGAGGCAAGAGGAAACATGAGGGAAAAAGGAGCAATTTGAAGATATTAACTAATTAATTCAAGAGATCAACCCCGAAGATAAAAAAATGGACTGTAGATAAGTATTAAGTAAGCTTATTAAGGTGAGAAATCATCTTCTATAAACTCTTCTCTTAAATGTATTTCTAGTAATGGGTAGCTATGTAACCTCTATTGAATCTTTAATGTATACTTAGAGAGAGAAAGTAAAAAATCCACCCATCTTATCTTTACAAATTCCTAAACAATTAATTTAGTACCCTATAATAGTGAGAAACAGCATACTAAAATTTTAGCCCCATATGAGTTGGGTTTTTTCTTGAAAATTAGGAGAATAACGAATTGTATTTTGATTTTGACCCCATGTAAACCATTTTTTTAATCTATTTGTCTTTTTATTGGATAGAGCATAAAATTAACTTTCTTTGGACACCAAAATCGTAATTGTGGGATAAGAAATGAGTGAGATATGAATTTTTGAAGTTTATTATATAAATCAGAAAATTCCGTGTTAAAAATTCTGACAGCATGCTATACCCGAACATTTTGAAAATTTTAGGTTCATTATTTATGTCTGAAATTTTTTGTGTGATATATTAACTCGTATGAGAACCTTATATAATTTACTTGTAGCAATTTAAGTAGATATACTAATTTCAATAAAATGTTAAAGTTAATTGTAATACCCCATATTTCTGCGTATATATAATTAAATTTATTGGAAAAATACGTTTTATTTAAATTGCACGAGTGACGTAATTTAATATGATTAAATGATAAATGTGATTATTAAATATTAATCGAGATATAGATACTGGTTAATATTATGAAATGAAACTTACTAAGTGTGAATAGTAGATAATTAATGATTATTGACTTACGTCATAACGAGTGATATGGGCGTATTTGAGTTATCTAACTAGGAGTCGAGTGTAGATTATTTTGAGGAGAGAAATGAGAAAGATATTTTTAGTGACTCAGATGATAATTTAGAGGTCACAGATGATTCCGAAAGGTTCGAACTAGTCGGAATAGTGTACCCAAGGGTATTATTTGGATTCCGGGTCAATTTTAGGCCAAACTGGCACCTATCAGGGCCATTTTGGTCATTTGACTTATGGAGGTTTAGAGATCTACGAAATTTAGAGGCTTATATCATATGACGAGGAGAGATTAGGGTTAGAAACACCACTGTAGAAGGGTGTCTTCCCCAAAATACTTTTTTTAAGTATTGAGAAGGAACCTCACCCAGGTGGCGGCAGAAGCCCATGTTAAGTGGGACCCCCTCCAAGGTCCCTGCAAAAACTCAAGTTGAGAGGGAACCCCATCTGGGTAGTAGAAGAAGCCTATGTTGAGAAGGATCCCTACAAGGGTCCCTGCAGAAACTCAAAGTTGAGAAGGAACCTTCGTTGAAAGGGACTTCCCCCAAGGTCTCCACAAAAACTCACGTTGAGAAGGAACCCCACCAAGGTGGCAGCAGAAGCCCATGTTGAGAGGGACCCCCGTAAGGGTCCCTGCAGAAACTCAAGTTAAGAAGAAACCTCTGTCAAGAGGGACTTCCCCCAAGGTCTTCGATGAAACTCACGTTGAGAGGGAGCCTCACTTAGGTGGCGGCAGAAGTCCACGTTGAGAGGGACTCCCCCCAGGGTCCCTATAGAAACCCAAGTTGAGAAGAAACCTCACTCAAGTGGTGGCAGAATCTCATGTTGAGAGGGACCCCCTCCAAGGTACCTGCAGAAACTCAAGTTGAGAGGGAACCCCACCTAGGTGGTAGCAGAAGCCTATGTTGATAGGGAGCCCCGCAAGGGTCCCTGCAGAAACCCAAGTTGAGAAGAAACCTCACCTAGATGGCAGCAGAAGTACAGGTTGAGAAGGACTCCCCCAGGGTCCCTGTAGAAATGAAATTTGAGAAGGAACCCTCCAAGGCTTCCTCAACAGCAAAAAAATGATCTTTGTGATGGAACCTCCACGAGGGTTCCTCAACAACAGAAACTTACATGGGAAGAGGGACCTGCAAGGTCCTCCCCCCTCAGCTCCTAGAAAACCAAGTTAGGATGGGGGGGTGTCTACCATAAGCAACCCCTAATCATAAAAAAAGAACAAAAGTATTAACAATTATTTTCTTGTATAGGTTGCCTAGTTGAGCAAGCAGGACTCAAGTAAGCTAGTTGGGATCTTTTGGGAGTTTTGGCTTTGCGGCTGAGGGACAAGGTATGTTGAGCAAGATCAACCACTTAGCACTATAGTATTGAGAGAATATTAGTAGGAAGACCCAGAAGTCACTCAAGACTACACACACCTCACACTTGGTCACAAGTGAAGTGGGCAACCAACGAGCTGTCTGCTCATAAGGAATAGACTCTTTACAAAAATGACCTTCTCACAAGAGGGGGGCCTCAAGGTCCCTCTCAAGAAAAATAATAATTTTAGAGGACAGGGGTCCTTAAGTTCTCCTCTCTAAAGATTTGCAAAATTTGCACCACAAGTTACCGTTTCAAAGGATATTTACCAAATCAGATATTTCAAAGGATATTTACCAAATCAGATATTTACCAAATCTAAACTTAATAATTTTCTTAAACTGTTTAGTAATTAAGGCAATTTGATTGTCCAAACTCTCTATATTGCATTCCTCATCAGAATCATAAGTGTGGAATACAAGTTCAGGCTTAGTTATCTTAGAAGAAAAGCTAAGATTGGAACTAGTTTGTTTCCTATGGGTTTGTGTCAATTGTTTCTTAAATTCTATTTTCATTTCCACAGTTCTTAGTTTACTACTGAGTAATTCAGGAGTGAGATTTTGATCACACATTTCCTCAATAGCATATATTTTGTTATCAAATTTCTGTGGTAATGATCTTAGAATTTTAGATACAATTTCATGTCTATCATAAGTCACCCCATTAGCATGCAGTTTGGTCACAATATCAATCAAGTTCATATAGAAGTCATCAAATGACTCAGTCTCAGACATAATTAAGGAGTTATACTGCTGAATAAGCATTTGGGTTTTAGTAGCCTTAACTCTAGTGTCTCCTTCATGAGCAGTGACCAAGGTGTCCCAAGCTTCCTTAGAAGTGGTACAGGATGAGATTCTTTTGAACTCATGTTCATTTATAGACATAAATATGGCATTTTTTCCTTTATTATTATTTCGAGAAACTTGTTTCTCTTCTTGAGTGAACTCACTTAAAGCTTTCTTAACCCTCTCATTACTTCCTTCGTTGGCTGGTTTAGTAGGAAAAATATAACCATTTTCAACAATGTCCCAGACATCATCTCCCAAAGTTCCTTGAATGAAAGCAATCATCCTTACTTTCCAGTAAGCAAAATTGGTTCCATCAAAGATTGGAGGTCTGGTCAAGTTACCAAATCTTTCATTTTTCTCGTCCATAATTGATTTTCAGAAAACAATTTCAGAAACACAGGATCTCTTTTGAAAGCAGTTTACAAAGCTCTGATACCAATTGAAAAATGTTATTAAAGCCGTTTATTAAAAATAAACTATTTAAGTAACTCCGATCTGTTTTTTTAAGAAACTCTTTTCGTAAAAACCAAACTATTTGAACACAAGATGTGTTTAATAAATCAGTATGTACGAGATCTATCTAAGAATTGAATAACAGATTTATACAGTAGTTTAAAAATCTTAAACTCAGCACAACCAAGAATGAGATGAGGAGATGTAGAAAAATTATGTTCACGATATTTTTTACGTGGTAAAACCTCACCAATTGAGGAAACATCCACGACTCCCTCTACGGAGTAAAATGAAAAAATCCACTAAAACAAATATATGAGTTACAAACTATATAACTAACATGCAAACAACCCAGTCCTATATAAGTTTAGGAATGTACCCTCTGGTGTCCTTAAACTTCTCTGCAGTTCTGATTGTAGATGTAGTTCTCCCAGTTTGTTAACTTCTGATTTGTTCCAGCACTTTACGTCGACTCTTTGTTCACAAGATCTTATTACCAACACTTTTCGTGTTGTAGGGTGAAAGTGTTTGTGTAAGTGCTTTCTAACACATGCACACACACACACACACACACACACTTATTAAGTACAAACAGTCCTAAGAAATTACAATAACACTATATGCTGTGATCTTTTCTTTTTTTTTTCTTCTTACAAAACTTTTCACCTTATTTGACCTTTAAATCATTCCCAGAATCCACGGATACCTTGCTAGGAAGACAGACAAGGTCTTAATCAATCTCAGAATTTAGAAAGACTTTTCGAGATTGAAAACCACCAAGTGAGATTCCAAACTAGGTCAAAAGTTTAGTTTTACAACAACTAGAAACAGAAAACATTTATTGTTGATTTCAAAGTAAGCAAACGTTTTAGAGAAAATAATCAACAATATATTTCTCAAGATGAGAAATAAAAAATGAACCTAAGTGTAATGTAACATGAATAACTCAGATCTGAAATTTCTATGAAATCAGAAAGTAGATCTGAATAAACGTTTAAGTTGAAAAACAAGATCTAGTGAACACGAGGTTACAGCAACAAAAAACAAACTTAACTCAAACTCTCAAGAACACTCAGAGAAGTGTTTTGGATATGGAGGTATTTGAAGAAGTGTTTGAGTTTGGATGGAAGAGGTTTTGACGAACAGGGTTAGGGTTTCAAACTCTCTCTCTTCTCTCTCTATTTCTCAGAAGAAATGAAAATGGCAAAAGTCTTCGAAGTCTGAGAATAGGGTCCCTTTTATAGGGTGAGGAGAAGGTTCGAGAGGCTGGCTCAGAACCAAGGGCCTGGATTAAGTCAAGCCAAATTGACTTAGATCGAAGGGTTTTAATAAGGAGGTGATTAAACGAATCATGATTGGTCTAAAGAGTTGTACTGGGATTCACCAAGATAACATGCAGATCGTTGATAGCTAATGATCCAAGGGCTAGGAATAAACGCTGTTTTAACTCAGTAAAGAAACACAACTTCAGCCAATCAGACGAGGACAGGTGTTGGTCAATAACAGGATCACAAACGCGCGTCTAAAGTTAATTAAAACCACACCCTCAAGTTTACTCCGCTTTCGGATTCTACCCAAGGTAACATTAAGCCAATATAATCAACAAATTATATTGACAAATTGACCACAAAACTTTTTAAAACAAGTTTTAATTAAGAAAACCTTATTTTAAAAATGTTTAAAAAATCCCAAAAAATTATTAAAATGCCAATTTAGGGATTTAAACACACTCAACATATGTACACACATAATTATGCAATATGATATGCAATAATTAAATTCTATTGTGTGTGAGTGTTGGCAATAGGTTCTTGATCACTACAAGATAGAGAGATGAAGTAGCAAACCAACTTCTGAGGTTCTTTGGATTCTAGGTAGGACACAATTTTGTCACAATTTCCAAACTAGATGAGCACTTATACAATATAGACTCAAGTGAGTCAAAAGTATAAGGGCTTCACTCTGGGCAAGGTCAAAACTAGATGAGCACTTATACAATTGAAAATTGCACTGTTACTCTATCAAAATCACACCAGATCTATATAGTATTCTCTCCCTGCTCATTCTTTTAGTGATAAGTGCCTTGTTCTTTCACTCCTCAACTGACATCCATCATTCTCAGGTGTTTCCCTTGAGAAAATTACTAATTTTGTTGTGAAAGTTCGTCTTCTTGCAGGGAGTGAGTTGAAGCTTGAGCTCCATTGTTACCAGAAGGAGAAGGTTTCTTAAGAAGTTGCACCAGAAGACCTTGCAAGCAGTGTCCATTGGAGTGGTTCATGCCTCACCCTTTCTAGATATTCATAGACCCCAGTCTCACTACCCTCCTACATTTGGCGACTCCGTTGGGGAGGTATTCTTGCTTTAATGGACATAAAAGGTTTCAACGTCTCTAAGCCGTTAGTTTTTGAGGACACTCCATCTGGTAATGGAGTTCACAGTGACCAGACTACCCAGGAAGAAGTGGTGGTGATCTGAGCCAAGGCGCCTGCACCTCAGGGAGGGCAGACCAGTTCACCGGCAGCGGCTCCGATGGCAGGTATGAATCTTATGGCAATTTTTTTTGACTTCGTGAATCAAAATATTATAGACCTATCAAGTTTGGGTTAAGGTTGTGTGACACCATCTGTTGCCCCTTCTGGAGGGGTAGCCACTCCTATTGCGATTCCGGTGGAGAGGATTTCGTCCCGGAAGGTGGTGCCAGAGCAGGCTGTGGCACAGTCAGGCTCACCAGCTGTTAAAAGCATGAGTTTGGAGGAGTCACCCTCTAAGGCTGTTACCATGGAGGAAGTGATGAAGCTTATCTCCTCCTCCCAAAGGGAGGGACCTCACCTATATGAGGAGTTACAAGACCCCTATCCACAGGAAGTAAATGAGAAGCCATACCCTGAGGGATATATCCCCCCAAAATTTATCAAGTTCAGCGGCAAAGGGGAGAACCCTACAGAGCACGTGAAGAGGTTTGTCGATTACTTGGGAGTACATGCTGTTGACAAGAACCTGGGGTTGAGGTAATTCTCTAAGACCCTAACTGGGAAGGCTTATACATGGTATTACCATTTAGCACCTAATAGCATCCCTACGTGGGAAGAGATGCACATGCAGTTCCTCCATAAGTTCTTTATAGAGGAGGATGAATTCACATTGAGGCACCTAGCACAAGAGGTCCAGAAACCAGGGGAAGAGTTAATGCACTACATTAAACTATTTTGCGAGAGAACCTTAGATGTCCACAAGGATGTGGCGGAGGCCAGGCTGCTGCAGATATGCGTGGAAGGACTCTTAGAGGAATACAAGTTGCACTTGATCAACGAAACTAGAGACGACACTTTTAGAGAGTTCACCAGGGCTGCTAACAACATAGCTATGATAATCAAACCAAGGGCCCTGGGTTGGAGGATGCAGGTTACACTGACTTTCGGGAGGTTTCAATTTTCGAGGAGGCAAGCGGTAAACTATGTGGATGGGAATCCCAAAGGAAAGAAGGGAGGATTTAGGGACAAGAATAACAGTCTCGACAATAAAAGAAAGTTTAGGGAAGATGCCTCACCGCCGCTATCCTGCAGCGTAGAGGAGGCTATGGATTGTTATCGTACCTTAGTAAGAGAAGGGGTGGAAGGTCCTCCTCACTTGAAAGGAGAAACCCTGACTGCAGATGATAAAGCCAATCCAAAGTACTGTGAGTTACACCAACGGGTGCATCACTCTACCAAAGATTGTTTCTATTTGCAAAGGATCATTGGCGAGGAGGGGGCTAATGGTACCTTGCAGATCCCCCCTGTGGATGTTAATGAGAACCCACTTCCCACACATCACTTCGGTACCGCCGACATGGTAGTTTCTTACGATGAATAAGCTACCCAAGATCTGATGGAGTGGGAGAATGACAATCAGTTATGTAAGGAGTTTGAAAAGCTATCACTGAGCAGATTTGAGGTAGAAAGGAAGTGAGAGGAGTGGTTCTTCACTCCGAAAAAAGAAGATGGAAACGGGGAAGTTGAGGAAGTGACCCTCTTAGAAGGTGAGGTAGATGTCATTCTCACTCTAGATGAGGGGGGACTTCTGAGGTAGAGTATGTTTGCAATGCCCAGACATATGAGGTAGACCTAGATTCTAAATGTGAGGCCATATCAAGGAGCCCCAAGTTCAAGTGGTTTTTTGACCAGATAGGGGTGAAGTATGACACAAGGGTAGTCATCATGAGGAAAGTCTTAGAGGCAGTGCAGCAGCATGAAGATCCTTCGCTAAATTGGCTGGGGCTAATTGGATGGCTGATTAAGAAGTATACTTCTGAGGTGGTGTTTTCAGAAGCAGATAGGCTGGTGCCTTACTTCCACAACCGCCTATTGTATGTTACAGCCATGGTCAATGGAGTCTCATTTCCCAGGGCATTAATGTATGGGGGAGCATCTATTAACATCATGCCCATCAGTACATTATATAAAACAAGAATTTACCAGGGGAAGGTGGTGCCAGTACCACTAGTAATTTCTGGATTTGACAATGCTGGAATGCAATCTATTGGATATGTGAATGCAGGAATTAAGTTGGAAAATTTCACCTCCCACATTAAGTTCCACATTATAAATGCTAACACTAGCTACCAACTACTCATTGGGAGGGTATGGATGCACACCCACGGCATAGTTCCCTTCACCTACCATCAGTGTGCAAAGGCCAACATTAAAGGTATAGAGATAGTGATAAAGGCCACGCAGAGACCCTTCGCCGTCGAGGAGACCCATTTTATAGATGTTGCATTTTACACTGAGTTAGATGAGGAAAGGAAGGTCTATGCAAGAAAGCTGGTAGGGAGGCAAGTAGCCGAAGGAAGTGTCCCGCAAAAGAAGTACGTTCATGATCGCCTAGGGGGGGGGGCGATCCCCCACATAGCAAAGGGCAAGAGGAAAGTAGAAGAGGTGGTTAAGCTTCCTCGAACTTGCAAGAAGGTGGTCTTACCGGATGGAAAGGTTATTTATCGCTTATAATGGTCTGCGCGGGAAGTGTTATGGGACGAGACCATCGACCCGACGCCTGAGTGTTTTATTGTTAATGAATACCATATCATTGAGCATGTTGAGGAACCGGAAGAAGCTCAAGAATGCATGCAAGATGGACCCAGAGAGCAGCTGTAAGAGTTAGAGGAGATCAATTTAGGAAGGGGGTGAGAGCAGACCCATTCTAATCTCCAAGGGTATGGAACCAAAACAGAAGGAAGAGCTCATTGGGTTACTTAGAGAGTTCACTAATGTGTTTGCCTGGAAGTACACAGAGATGCTAGGAATAGATCCAGAAGTGAGCTTCCCTAGATTGAACATCCTGCCCAATGCCCTCTCGGTAAGGCAAGCCACACGCACATACAAAGCAGACCTTGACTTGAAGATAAAAGCTGAGGTGGAGAAGTTGTTAGAGGCAGGGTTCATCAAGCCTATCTAGCACCCCATATGGCTTTCCATCATAGTGCCTGTGGCGAAAAAAGATAAGAGACAAATCAGAATCTGTGTAGATTTTCGTGACTTGAACAGGGCATGTCTAAAAGATGAATTTACCTTACCAAGCATAGATATCTTAGTTGACGCCACCACGGGACATGAGATGTATAATTTTATGGATTGGTACGTTGGCTACATCCATATTAAAATGGATCCTGCCGACGCGAAGAAGGCTACCTTTCGCACACCATTAGGGAACTTTCACTGCATAGTCATGCCTTTCGGACTGAAGAATGCCGGGCCACATACCAGCGGACCATGATGGTGATTTTTCATTACTTATTTCATGATATACTAAAATTCTACGTGGATGACCTGGTGGTGAAATCTAATAAAGAAAGAAAACATATACAGGACCTCAGGAAAGTATTCGAGAGATGCCACAAGTATAAGTTGAGGATGAACCCCTCAAAGTGTGCCTTTGGGGTTACCGTAGGGAAGTTCTTAGGCTTCGTTGTGAATAGACAAGGGGTTCAAGTAGATGTAGAGAAGAAGAAAGCCATTGTGATGATCCAACCACCCAAGAGTCATAGGCAGTTTAAGAGCTTACTGGGAAAGGTATCCTACCTGCGGAGGTTTATACCTGCGCTAGCAGAAGTAACTCTTTCGTTCGTGCCCCTATTGAAAGACAAAGCCAAGTGGATTTGGGGAAAAGAATAAAAGAAAGCGTTTGAGAATATTAAAGAAATTATAGCTTCTCCGTCTACGATGATCCCCCCAGAGGTCGAAACACCGTTGCTTCTCTACCTCACTTCAACAGAGAGATCAATAGGGGCCCTCTTGGCGCAAGAGAAAGGAGGAGTAGAAAATCCGATCTACTACCTGTCAAGGGTAATATCTGGAACATAATCTAGATACATCAGCATGGAGAGGCATTGTTTGGCATTGGTCTTTGTAGCTCAGAAGTTGAGACATTATCTTCTAGACTTCACAGTTCACATAGTCACTAAGTGCGACCCCATCAAGTACCTCCTCACACAGACTGTACTCGTGGGAAGAGCAACAAGGTGGTTTTTAATCTTGTCAGAATATGATCTAAAATTTATATTGCCCAAGGCCATTAAAAGCCAAGCAGTGGCAGATCTGCTTGCTTACTTCCTAAGTGGAATTTTTGAACCACCTAGTGAAGAGCTACCGGGGGAGAGCTTTCAAGTGTGCATGGTGGAAGAGGTGAAGAAATGGTCTATGGAGTTTGATGGTTCCAGTGCTTAAGGAATCGATGGAGTCGGCATCATACTGTCAGATGGCCTCACTCTCTCTTTCAAGTTAGATTTCAAATGCTCAAATAATAAAGCTGAGTACGAAGCCCTCATTCTAGGGATGTTGGAAGCACTTAAAATAGGGGTCAGGGTGTTGTGTATACGAGGGGACTTCAATTTAGTAGTGAGGTGGGCCAATTGGGAGTTCGCCCTTAAGCATGCCAATTTGGCACCCTACAAACGCATCATCCAAAGGCTGCTGGGACGATTCTTAGAAGTAACTATGGAGAAGCAGGCGCGAACGAAGAATGGACATCCCGATGCGCTCGCCACCATAGCGCAAAAGCTAGACACGGAGGAGTTAGAAGCAACCATTATAGTATAGTGGAGAACAGTACCCACTACAGTAAACTCTTTATTCCCAAGTAACGAGCCAAAAGATTAGAGGCATCTAGTGGTGAAGCATCTTGAAACTAGAGAAGGGATGATGAAGATGTTAGAGTTAGCCAACTATCATGTACCGCAGGAAACTATCTACTTCAAGAATTCCCAGAGGGTTTCTAGAAATGTGCATTAGCGAACAAGAAGCCAAGGAAAGGTTGATAGAAATGCACCAAAAGCATTGCGAAGATACTTACATTCTTCTCTATAGACGACTGCAGCGAGGTGGGTACAACTAGATTGTCATGAGCGCAGAAGCGACCCGCTTGCAACAAAGCGGCTTAAAGTGCCAAGCCAATTTTGACCAGCGAGTGGAGGCCAACTTTGTGGAAGATTTTGAAGATTGGAGACAACCATATATAGAATACCTGAAAGATGGGGAGCTGCCCGCAGAGAGAGCGGATGAAATTTACCTTAGAAAAAGAATATCCCATTTCTACTTGGTCCAAGGAGAGATATACAGGAAAGGGTTCAATGAGAAGGCACTGAGGCGCATAGCCAAAGAGGACGTGGAGAGGGTGATGAAAGAAGCTCACGAGCCTTCCCACATAGGGGGTTCCAAACTGTATGACCAGCTGATGATGCTGGGATACTACTGGCCGACCATGGAGGCTGACTCCATTGGGTATGTGAATAAGTGCAAAGCCTGCCAAGTTCATGGAAACATGGTGCATGATCCTTCCGTCAGCCTGCAAAGCCTGGCGGCTCCCTATCCCTTCCATACATGGGCATTCGACCTATTTGGAAAAATTA
The DNA here is from genome assembly GCA_949130495.1 of Sambucus nigra. Lineage (NCBI taxonomy): Eukaryota > Viridiplantae > Streptophyta > Magnoliopsida > Dipsacales > Adoxaceae > Sambucus > Sambucus nigra. Next base: position 10,313,808 of record OX422223.1, read on the forward strand.
CCCTGGCCTCTCACGACAAGGCTTTTAGCATTGTGGCTACAAAATTGTACACCAAATGGGAAGAAGCCATCCCTCTATGGAGAGTGACCGCCCAAGTGGTAACCCAGTTTATAAAGGAGTATATCATATGTAGGTTTGGTATACTCAAGGTAATATTAACAAATAATGGGAAGCAACTCGTATGCAAGGAGATGGCCCTCCTCACAGACAGATATAAAATTGTGCATAATAGCTCAACCATCTTCTACCCTAAGGGCAATGGCCAAGCAGAAGTTACCAATAAGACCCTGATAAACATTTTGAAGACAATGCTAGAGGACACGCCAGTGGAATGGGATGAGAAGTTGCTCATAGTGTTATGGGCTTAACATATTTTGAAAAGGAAGCCGACAGGGTCCACCCCATTCTCCTTAGTATATGGGACCGAAGCTGTCCTACGAGTGGAGTTGGAGATACCCTCAGCCAGAGTTGTACTCAGCGACGGGCTCATCCCTGACCCAAGGCATGTGAAGCTGGAGGCGCTGGACGAGCATAGAGACAAGGCGAATGAGAATTTTAAAGTCTACACCCAACAACTGTCCAGGGATTACGAGAACTTGGTCAAGCCTAGGGAGTTCCAGGTGGGAGATTTAGTCCTGCGAGCATACACTCACTATCCCTGCAACATGTCGGCGTCAAAGTTCAAACCCAACTGGGAAGGCTCCTTTGTCGTCAGAGGGGTAGGGAAGTCGGGTTATTGCCAAATCTCAGAACCAGAGAGTGATTACTTCCATTCCATCAACTACAAGTGGATGAAGAGGTACTATGCTTAGTAACACCTAACAAAGTTTTTTGTTTTTCATTTCTGTAGTGGATATTGGGGATTGCTCCTATACCAGAAAAGATTTTTTGTATAAATTTTTTATAGAGCAATACCACATTGTAAACAACACACAAAAGTAAAGAAATGAAATAGCAACACTTTTGATCAGTACACAAAAAAATAGGAACTTTGCTCACTACACTTGGGGGGGTAAGTCCATCCTAAGAGAAAGTATAGTGAGCAAAGTTCTCCCAGACATAAAAGATAGTTTCCATATTAGTCACATGACTAGTAGGAGGGAAACCTCCAAGTAATAATGTCTTTATTTGACTAAATTAATAGAAAATGGAGAGGGGGATTAAATTCCTCTTCTAAAATATTTTAAAGAACAGTGAAGCTCTTAGAGAGAATATAGAGCAAGGACCCCAAGTACTAGGGGCTAGATAATTCAAATAGTTTTCAATGAAACAAAACTTGAAGGAAGGATATAGGGGTTCCCCTCCCTCCAACCTATTCCTTATAAACACAAGTAATGGTGTGTGGGAATACCCCCACAGACAAGAGGGGTAATCTAACACATGGACATGCAAACACCTCGCAGTCACAAGAGGTGCATTTTAAATAAAAAACGAACAATATATATATATATATAACTTGCTCAGATTGATGCAAGTACTCCCCGTAGTATAGGGGTAAACCTCGTAGACCAAATGCTCCCAGAAATTAGAGTATGTCCTACTCAAATAAATACCGACAATATAGATGGAGAGCGAAGGAAAAGAAAAGTGCAGGAGAAACAAAGTGTCATTTCTTTCATTCATGAATGATCGGCAATGTACACATAGAATTCAAAATACTACAAAGCAAGAAGTAGTCTATCCGCTAGAAATAACAAAGAATAAGTCATCACGAGTGATGGCGCCGACATAGGATGAACCAGCCTCCCGCAGGAACTCTTCCTCCAGCCTGACGAATTTAGCCTCGTCCTCCTGTTCACCGGACTCAAGTCTAGTGAGCTTTCCCTGCAGTAATGCGATCTGATTCTGAATTCTCGTGGCCTCAGCCTGCCGCTGCTCGGCCCTAGACTGTTTGGAAGTTTGAAGTTTCACCATCTTTCGAAAAGGAACACCCAGAAAATGGCAAATTCCTGTATCAATCCAATCCAAATGAAAATGATAGAACTGCTGCAAGTTACGAAGAGCATCCAAGAACAGTAAAATGGAAGAGTTGGTTATCTTAGCAGGGGAGGTAGCTAAGAGCTACTGAACATGGCTAGCAAGAGCTTTCAAGTTGAATGACGTGAGATAGTCAATCTGAAGTATGCTCTGAGGAGTGAATGTCTCGGGGTGATGCTCTAAGATTAGATCCAAGAGCTGATGCTCATGTGTCCTGAATCGTCCAGGTAGCTCCTCACGCCATAGCCTACCCACAATGGTAGCAGCAGCCTCTACCTCACCATCGCCATCGGAATGGAGAGATCCTACATCATAGGGGAGGAATGAAGACTCCCCATCAGAATCAACATCACCGACCATAGGAGTGGCCTCAGAACTATGATCTCTCTCAGTAGCTCCCCCGGCGGACTCATCAATAAGAACCTAGAAACAACGAAACAAGGGTAAAGGTTAAGTCACTTGCATAGTATATGCAAGAAGAAAAGAGGGAAACAGTAAAAAGAGGGGGTATGACAGTTTAATACCTCCCTCGCATCCATCCCACTCCCATACTCCACTGTAAGAGGAGTAATCTCATTCACCTGGAAACAACGAGACAAAATTGAAATGAGAACTCTTACACAGTACACGCAAGAAGAAAAGAAGTGAACGGTAAAAAGAGGGGGTATGACAGTTTAATACCTCCCTCGTAACCATCCCACTCCCAGACTCCACAGTAAGTGGAGTAATCTCATTCACCTGGAAACAATGAGACAAAGGTGAAGTGAGAGAACTTGCACAGTATACACAAGAAGAAAATAGGGGAATAATGAAAAAGAGGGGGTATGAGAGTTTAATACGTCCCTAGTAGCCATCCCACTCTCAAACTCCATAGTCAGTAGAGTAATCTCAGCCACCTGGAAATAGTAAAACAAAGGTGATGCGATAACACTTGCACAGTATACGCAAGACGAAAAAAGGGGAACAGTGAAAAGAGGGGGTATGACAGTTTAATACCTCCCTCGCAGCCATCCCACTCCCAGACTCCATAGTAATTGTAGTAATCTCGTCAGACTGCATATTCATCGGGGCAATGTCACTCACCTAGAAACAATGCAATAAGGGTGAAGATGAGAGTGCTTGCACAGTTTAAATAAACAAACAAAAAATAATAGAGATGTAAGAATGGCATAAGAAAATGGATATCCTTATATACTGTACCTGAGTAACGCCCTCCATAGCAGTTAAAGGAGGAGGTGCAGGGGCTCCCAAAGGGGCCGCCTCAGTGGCTGGTGCTCCTGAAGGGGCTATATCAGCAACCAGTACTTCTGAAGAGGTTGCCTCAGTCTCGAGTGCTCCTAAAAGAGATACCTCAAAGACGGTAGTCACAGCGGATGCTCCTGAAGGGGCTATCTCAGTAACCAGTGCTCCTGAAGAAGCTACCTCAGCTGCAGGTGCTCCCGAAGGAGAAACCTTGGCAATAGTAGTCGCAGTGGATAGGCGAGGCTGCAAATGAGAAGAAGGGGTAAGAGTTAATAAATCTCCTACCTCATAAATGAAAAATACCTCAATTAAAAAAAGGAAAATTCTAAAATTATGTAACAAAGATAGCTACCTTAAGGGGTGCAATAATAGGGCAAGCCGACCCGCGCATAGGGGCTGCTGAAGAGACAATATCAAGAGCCACCGTTGAAATAACACCAAGGGATAACGGTAAAATAAGTAAAAGAGGGCTATGATAAGTACGGGCTGGTTAGAAAAGAACTGTCTAACTAGAAGATATGAAAGTACCTGAGCCCCATCCAAAGGGAGGAGATGAAAAGGACAGTCGGTGCAGCAGGGGCTGTGCTGATAGCCTGCAAATGTTAAAACAGGTTATTTGTCACATAACTGAGAAAAAAGAGATTCCATGCTCGAATGGAAAGGCCTAACCTAAAGTGTGGGCTCAATAGTTAAAGCCATAATAAATATAGGGCCGCGAGAGATTTCCTAAACTAAGTGCCTACCGTCCATAGATATGTGGACCCGAGGGATAGAAATCCTCCTCGAAGAGGATAACCCTGTGATGGTAACATCAGGTAAGGGAAGAGTCCCTCCCTGAGAAGAAAATCTAAAAGCTATGAGGACCTATGAAATGCAAAAGGCCAAAAAGTATAAAGTGCCTATTACTGAATGGAAATAAACTTTCAAAAAATACATACCCTAGATGAGGAGGTGCCCAGGGGCTCAGTTGTAGAAGTGACCACCACCGAAGTAAGAGAAGACGAAATGATGGCGTCGAAAGGCATAACCATCTGCTCATTGTAAATGGGTAAATAAAAGGAGGAAAGAAAGAGGAAAAGGGTACAATGAAAATTGAAAAAATGGAGAGGCATACCTGAGCAGAAGGAGAAGTCACAGAGGTGGTCCTGGTGCTGGTAGGGTGCACAGATGAAAGCTGCAGGGAAATACCAGCATACACAACCAAAATGTAATTGGTGGATTAATAAATTACATTCAATGATAAAAGAAATAAGGAGGTAGCAAACCTCTCTAAAGAGGCCTCGGGAAGAAACGAGCATAGAGTTCCTTTCCCAGCTAAAAATTCGTCAGTCGTAGTGGGGGAAGTGGAGAACTACTTGCCTTCATGGAAGTGACCTACAAAATATGGTAGAATACTTTCATTAGTAAATAAAATAATGAGGGGAAAGAAAAATCATATGTATAAAATTTCCAACAAAAGAAACACTTACAGCAGCAGGGCGCATAGTCTGGCCATAAGGAAGAGGTCTGGTGGTGGAGCTAACTCCCCCAGGAGAATGGGATGCCTCATCATCGCTGGAAGATTCTCTCAAGACTGATAACAAAGCATAAGTGTCATTAGTGCCTTTGCTATGGAAATCCAAGCCGCCCACATCATCTGAAGAAGAACTATGGTCATCATAGGAAGGGGTGATTCCATAATCAACTAGTTCCTCTTCCAATGAGGGGGAGGGAGATCCAGGGGTGAAACTCTGAGAGAACCAGTTCCACTAAGTAAAGAATGTCGGGATATAGTACCTTTTGTAATGGGAATAGATGCGACCCGTGCCTCCTGGGAAGAAATGCCCAATGCTCCGTAACCTTTCTCTTTCAAAACTTGGTAGGTCTCCTCCACCCTAAGATCATCAGTATCGGACCCTTGGTCCATCGTGGATGAAGCAGCAATGCCAGAACCATTCCCTTTATTCTTTTTTGCAGCCTCGGTCCTTACAGGAGAAGAGGGAGGAGAAGCGATAGTAGCAGGAATGAAATTAGAGACATCCGTGTCTGGGTGCTTTCTCTTGCCTGTGGTAGAGGTGTTCACTTTCCCTCTGCTTTTTGATCAGCCTTAAGACTTCACAGGGGGAAGCTCAGTCGGCGAGGGTTGAAGTGACTCTTCGAGAAGAGGTTTCACTAAAATGGGGATGGCTTGCTCCAAGGGTGGCCTGGAAGTGGTGCTAAGAAACCAAGAATCCTTCTGCGTCCCCTTGACCAAAAATTGGGCTTTAACATATTTGACTAGGTTAGTCTCATGAGGGGGACCAACTACACACTTTTGGATCAGACGGACTTGCCGCTGCCAAAGCAGGAACCAAGATGAAGTAAATGAGGGATGATAATCGCGAGGAGGCACATAGAGTCCCCCTAGACCACTGACTCTATGGAATAGTCCTTGGAGAGTAAAACTGGTGCACGCCTCTAAAAATGCCTCAGAAGGATCACTATAGGAAGGAAGAGGAGGGGTGTGAACGACCTGATCATAGCCAAACTGCCGTCTTTCCCTCTCATAATGATATAACTAAGCACGCAGACCCAACTCGATCCAAGAAGGAAGGAGGCCTGGTAACAGCATCATCACCACACTAATATGAGGACAGTTCGAAACAGACCCCACTGCCGAAGGACAATAGAAAGTCCCACCATTGCCAGGAAAAGAAAGCTAGCTGAAGATGCCCCCAAGGCGCTTGCTATAAGGCCAAAACTGAAACTCCTCAATATCATCAATTAACGCTCCCAAATATTTCTTAGAAATTTTCTTGTGCCATCGGAGAAGTCGCGCAGCATCGCTATGACAGGCCTGAGCCTCTGAAGTAAGTTGGGGGAAATGCTCAAATAAAAAGGCCATTAAGAGAGCGGCATTTGCATAACTAGAAGCATCATATCGATCTCAAGACCTCTGTACATCTATATGTGCTCGGTCCATATAGGTGTAAAGGGAACCCAAAGTCAAGGCAGTCACAGGTACCGACCTGCCGCGAGATAACTGTATATCCAATTTAAAGAGAAGTTAGAGAGGGAAATCTTAGGTCTTACCTGGTATAAGGAACCGAGTTATAAATGTAAATATGAAAGCGGCTAAGTGTGAAGGAGAGTGGAGCTTAGGGCCATCCTGGGTTCTGGGGGCTGCGCCGGAAGTCTCCCCCTTCTGCAGCTGTTCGAAATCTATGAACTAGTACCTTTGACATTTAGCAAAGGAATGATTGGTATGACTAGTCACAGTTATAGCCACATACTTGGAACATTCTTCGAGAGCTGATTGTAGTTCTCCCACCATCTCCCTCTCTAAAGGATCCTCATAGTCATCAGAAAAGCCCTGTTGCCTAAAGAAAGGAAGGGCGTACAACTCACATACATCCTCTAGGGTAATGGTGAATTCGCCCCAACCCATTACAAATGTGTGAGACTCCATACTCCACCGAGATAATAAAAAATTAAGTGAAGAGTTGTGCGTAGATACCATGCAAGACTTCAGGCTACTAACGGCGGTAAAAAGACCCACTTCCCTGAGAATAACCACATAATCAGGACTGCTCAAAACATAGTCATCCCAGCTAGCCCATTCCTTCGTGGCACCCCCCGTAGCTTTAACTTCAACATTGGAATAAGGAAAATCATCGCGGTCAACCCGAACCAGGAGAATAGAGTCTGGAAAGATAGTAGGAGAGTCAGCAGACTCACTTAACCCCACATGAGGACGCTCGAGAACAGTGCTAGAAAATTTTTCCTCAAATTGAGTAAGAGAAGCCATAAAGTGGTCAGATGGACCAAAAAAGGGAGCACGATGGTAGATACCAAAATCTCGCCCCTGTCGAATGCGCATATAGTCTTGCCATGCCTGAGAAGAAGATGTTGTAGATGAAGAAGTACCAAGATCCATTGACTCAAGAAAATAACTCATCGCGGTAGAAACTCCAAGTGAGGAACTCGCAGATGCAACAGACCTTATAGAAACATCGACTCGCGAGGAACCCATGGATGAGAAACCCTGGGTGTTCACGGCCGGTAAAAAAGAAATGGCAGCAGCAACCCCCATAGAGATGTCAACTCGCGAGGAACCTTGGGTGTTCCTCGACGAAAAAAAAGAAGTCACAGTAGCAGCCTCAAGTGGCAAATCCAAGTGCTAGGAACTCCCAAACATAATGCCACCAGACGAGTAACCTTTGACGAGGTAGGGGGTAGAGACACCCTCAGATGAGAAGTCGACACGCGAGGCACCCATTAACAGAAAAGTGGCACTCGATGAGGAATCCACGACAATAAAGAGGTTTGAACTCACTATGGGAAATGACATCTGTGAGGACCCCATTGCCATATGGGTCGTAAGCGACAAAATCGTGGTCACCGATAATGAACTAACAGACAAGGAGCCCCTAAGTATTGAGGGGGTACATAAAAGTCCCAATGGATTATCCATAGTGGTCAAGGAACCCTTGGACGGTAAATCAACCCGCGAGTAACCCACTAATAGAAACCCAACCTGCGAGGAACTCCTAGTAGCTTTGGTAGCCTGCGAGACACCCTCGGGCATGAGGTCAACATACTAGGAACCCCTGGTAGCATTGGCAGTTGGCGAGACACCCTTAGAGATGAAGTCGATGCACGAGGAACCCTCGATGCGATATAAAGTCGAGACACCACCACTTGAAACAAATCGAAAATTACTCATTTCCCCAAATACAGTACAACCAGTAGAGGAACCCTCGACAAAACATGAGGTCGAGACACTCCCAACCGCCAACAGTTGATTTAGCGAGGAACCTAACAGACAATGAGAGTTCACAATAGTTTCTAACGAAAAATCGACACCCATATAGATGGAAGGTGACGAGGAACCCTTATTACTTATGGGCAGTAACAAGAAACTCAGGGCCTTGGAGCTTAACCCCCCATCCAAAATAACTTGTGAATTACCAGGCCCACCAGCTACCAAAGGCAGTTGCAACGAGTAACCCTTGACGAAATTAGATTTCGAGACACCTCCATCCAAAAGATTTTGTAAACCACCAAACCCAACATACGAGGAAAATAATTGCAATGAAGAAACCGTGCCGAGAGCCCCACGCAAGGGGATAGGCGCTTCGCGCTCATAACAACACCGGACCAGGCAACAGACCACAAGGAACTCTCACCGATAATGTCCGAAGAGGATGCGCTGACATGGACAGTGGGAATCATAGAGGTGGGTGTGAAAATCTCAGCACTAACAAGGGTTTCATGGTTAGCATTTGACATATTTAGGAAATCGTTTGGGGCGGTAGACATGGTGATAGTGCTTTGGGAAAAAATGGCAATAGAAGAGGGTATGGAACCAAAAATAATGGGAACAATGGTGGTGTTCACATTTGAAGAGGTATTTGATGAGCTAGAAGCCATTAATGGAGTGTTTGAGAAAAAGCTAAAGCAAAAAAATTGGGGGCTATGGTGTTTAAGTTTTTTTTTTCTCTCACTTTCTCTCACTATAAACTTAAAAGACTCTCTATGAGGGTTGTCTAGAAGATGGAAGGTTTTAAGAAATGGGCCTTATGATTTTTTACATCAAAGTGGAAAAACGTGCAGGAAGGCAAAAAGGTTATGAATTTTTTTCCCAAATGATGAGAGGATAGTTCCCACACTGACGCGTGGGGTCTCAAAAATCAAAGAACCTCGGATGAAGGGACAGTGCATTTAATGACCCTAGGGTCCCTCAAAATTGAATATTTTTTTGAAAATCGACTTTATGGCGTACAAAGCCTTTTGGTCTACCCAACACGAAAAACTTTGCACGAGGGGCTAATGTAGAAGGGTGTCTTCCCCAAAATACAATTTTTAGGTATTGAGAGGGAACCTCTCTCAGGTCGCGGCAGAAGCCCATGTTGAGTGGGACCCCCTCCAAGGTCCCTGCAGAAACTCAAGTTGAGAGGAAACCCCACCTGGGTAGCAACAGAAGCCTATGTTGATAGGGATCCCCGCAAGGGTCTCTGCAGAAACTCAAAGTTGAAAAGGAACCTCCGTTGAAAGGGACTTCCCCCAAGGTCTCTGCAAAAACTCACGTTGAGAAGGAACCCCACCAAGGTGGCAGCAAAAGCCCATGTTGAGAGGGATCCCCGCAAGGGTCCTTACAAAAACTCAAGTTGAGAAGGAGCCTCTGTCGAGAGGGACTTCCCCCAAGGTCTCCGCAGAAACTCACGTTGAGAGGGAACCTCACTTAGGTGGCGGTAAAAGTCCACGTTGAGAGGGACTACCCCCAGGGTCCCTACAGAAACCCAAGTTGAGAAGAAACCTCACTCAGGTGGTGGCAGAAGCCCATGTTTAGAGGGACCCCCTCCAAGGTCCCTACAGAAACTGAAGTTGAGAAGGAACCCCACCTAGGTGGTAGCAGAAGCCTATATTGAGAGGGACCCCCGCAAGGGTCCCGACAGAAACCCAAGTTGAGAAGAAACATCACCTAGATGGAGGCAGAAGCACAAGTTAAGAAGGACTCCCCCAGGGTCCCTGCAAAAATGAAATTTGAGAAGGAACCCCCCAAGGCTTCCTCAATATAAAAAAAATGATGTTTGAGAAGGAACCTCCCCGAGGATTCCGCAACAGCAGAAACTTACATGGGAAGAGGAACGCGCAAGGTCCTCCCCCTTCAGCTCCCAGAAAACCAAGTTAGGATGAGGGGGTGTCTACCATAAGCATCCCCTCATCATGAAAAAAGAACAGAATTACTAACAATTATTTTCTTGTACAGGTTGCCTAGTTGAGCAAGCAGGGCTCAAGTAGGCCAGTTTGGATCTCTTGGGAGTTTTGGCTTGGCGGCTGAGGGACAAGGTATGCTGAGCAAGCTCAACCACTTAGCACTATAGGATTGAGAGAATATTAGTAGCAAGACCCAGAAGTCACTCAAGACTACACATAACACACACCAAGTGAAGTGGGTAGCCAAAGAGCTGGCTGCTCACAAGGAATAAAATCTTTACAAAAATGACTTTCTCACAAGAGGGGGTCCTCAAGGTCCATCTCAAGAAAAACAATGATTTTAGAGGACAGGGGTACTTAAGGCCTCCTCTCTTATGATTTGCAAAATTTGCACCAGAAGTTACCATTTCAAAGGATATTTACCAAATCAGATATTTTTTCTTCATTGGGAGACATGTTTTCTTTTTGACTTTGGTTGGCGCCAGGTGGTCCTACAGGAGGGGACAGGCAGAGCTGCCTACTGGTAGGGACAAATGGTACATTTAAGACATTGTCCCTCACCAACCCTCTCAATTTTGGGGCCCAAAAGTTCCAACTCAGCCCTAATGCGCAAGTATAAATAAACCTCTGGGCAAGGTTAAAGAGAGAGATAGAATTGAAAATTGCACTATTCCTCTGTCAAAATCACACCAGACCTACTTAGTATTCTCTCCCTATTCATTCTCTTAGTGCTAAGTGCCTTGGTATTTCACTCCTCAACTGACATCCATCATTCTCAGGTGTTTCCCTTGAGAAAATTACTATTTTTGTTATGAAAGTTCATCTTCTTGCAGGGAGTGAGTTGAAGCTTGAGCTCCATTATTACCAGAAGGGGAAGGATTCTTAAGAAGTTGCATAAGAATACCTTGAAGACCTTGCAGGCAATGTCCATTGGAGTGGGTCACGCCTCACCCTTTCCAGATATTCATAGACCCCAGTCTCACTACCCTCCTACAACCACAAACCTTAAGGGAGCCATTAGAGAAGAAGGGGTGACCATTCCCATTCTTAAGGAGGAGTTCTTGAATAATTGGACCTTGTTCTTGCATCCTAATCATCTAAGGAATGCGAATTTGAAGGGAGAACCATCAATCCATTATCAACACAATGAAATCAGACCCCCTTGTTTCAAGGCAAGTTATTTATTACAAATCAATATGAAGTTATAATACCCATGTGACTTGGGTTTTGATTATATTGATTCCTTTGATGTTCTTGGAAGAAAAGCCTATGGTTATACATGTTTGGGTAGAAAATTGCGTGTAGTTTGAATGAAAATCTGTAGGGACAAGTTATATGAGATTTTTAGTAATTTCTACGAATTAAATTTGGATTTCATCTGTGTATTAATGGAGAATATTGAAATCTAGGATTCTTGAGGATTTGATGAGTTAATCCATTTTTTATAGGTAATTTTAATGTTTTGATGACTGATTTACGTTAGAAATTATCCCCATACATGTATAAATGGTTAGGAACATATGGCCTTGAATTTGGTGAAGTAGCAAGGGAGTTGTTTTATGAAAAAATGGTGAAAATTGTGTAAACATGCGAAGAAGACAAATTAGCAAAACTGTACAGAATCGAATCGATTCGGCCAAAGGCAAATCGATTCGGCCAGGGGAAAATTGATTCGATGTTCCAGAAAACCTTAAATTTCCCTTTTAAGCCTAGGATCCCTTATTAATTGTCGTGTAAAACTTTTGGGACTTTGTTAACATAATAAGGAAGGACTTATTATCTTATAGTAGGCTGATAGTGGAGTTGTAATTTAGTCTTATTAAAAGTATTAAGATGGGAATTAAATGGGTTGATATGTGTCGCACATTACCCTAGAGAAAGATAATTAATTACGGAACTTAGAATGAGTACGTGGGTAAACCAATAGGTTAAGAGAGAATTTAACTATTGAAATTATAAAGGGGTAACTAGGACCCTTAGAGTTTGTGTGAATACTAAAATAAACACTATAGTGGGATGAATCATAAAGTAATAAGTACGGTGAGTATTCGAGAGAAATATACTACGTACAAATATGAGAAGTTAGGTTCTGTGAATACCTATTATATGAATACTTAGGTGGTGTGAATACCTAAAGTATACTAATTATAATTGGGGCCGAGGTGACATTCTAGACCCACATAAGACATTTATATTGGGGTCTAGGTGTCATTCCGAACTATTATAAATGACAATATAAATTTCGAGTCGAGGAGACATTCTGAACCAATACATGTAATAAACTTGGGGTCGAGGTAATATTCCGAACCAATATCCCTTAATGTGTAATATGAGAACGTAATAACATTATGTGCCTTTATAGTGTCTATATCGTGTGTTGTGAATAACCTACTTATGTGAAATAGTAGGCCGTGAAATGATATATAGATGTACAATTATATGTCTAGATAATTTTATTATGTCGCGAAACTTAATTACAACTTGTAAAAGATAACAGGTGTAAAAGTTATCTACGAAGGTAAGGACATACGAGATGTTAATTCTATTAGCGTACTGTATGGGCGGTACGGGGAACTTAGACGTGTAGATAAGTTCAATAAATACTTTAGTCTAGTTAGCTAGGGTAGTATAGTTAGGTGTACTAAGTATAGAACGTTAGACGTGCACAATAGATGAGAGGTGGGGAAACTCAAGAGAGTGTACGTGAACCTAACATGTGTAATAAATAACGAATTTTAATTTGTGATAAACGTTTTATAAATATTTTCAAAATGTTGAGTAATAACTCTTGCTATAAAAATATTTTCAAAACCTTTTAGGTGTCCAACCAACATTATGGAGTTTTATGAATGCTGGTTTTTATTTGAGTTTTGAATTTAGCAAATGATTTATTCGGCAAGACTTGTATTTATTTATATATTGTGAGATGTTTGGACTTTGTCATATTATGAGTGTTTTTTATTTTTTCGCATATTGTTTTTAACTGTTTAATGAAAGATAAAATTTGGCACCAGTTTAATTGACTATTAGGTGGTTTGTAATTAATATGGTTTTCGACAGTGATGTTAAGATGAACCATATGTGAGTCCTGTTTAAAGTTGATGAAGGCCTGATCACCCGATATTTAACTAGGCGAGGTCTCACAGATGGTATCAGGGCATCATGTTCGAGTGTCCAAAGGATCTATACGACTTACTAAGTTTTTCGCGCATCGTCCTTTTGATATAAAGCCCTATTATTAGGACTGTTATTTGTATCGTTACGTGCTTTAAGATATCATACTTTTTCTAATTAGATTTTTATAAACTGTGTAATTATACAATTTGATCTATTTTCAGATGCCACCAAGAAGAGAGCGTGTTGAGAGGGACGCAGTAGAGACAAGGTTAGGGAGGATCAGGAACCGCAGGTACTACCGCCAACTCCACCACCAGAGATGATTTCGACTGCTCAGGTGGCAATGATAGTGGATCAGGCAGTCGAGATAGCCATGAGAGCAATGGAAGCTCACTTCCCATTGCCCCAAGCACAATCGCCAGTTGCACTAGCTCCCTAGGCCAAGGCTGGGCCATATACATGACAACGAGTCAGGTAGACCTTTTAAAAGGGCCACTCGCCCGAGTTTGAGGGTAGTACGGATGTAGTGAAAACTTGCCATTGGAAGAAGAACATACAACGTCATCTGCACATGGTAGACTGTAGTGAGACCCAGAAATAGATGTTAGCTACTTTCAGACTTTCAGAAGTATCTTTATAATGGTGGGATTCAGTGGCCACTACTGAGGAGAGAGACTTGATGACAGTTACTGAGTTCTGGGCGCGATTTGACAACAAATACTTCTCACCTACAGTCTAGGCAGAGATGAGGAAGAAATTCGAAGAGCTGGTTCAGGGCCACCGTTCGGTAGTAGAATACGAGTAAGAGTTCACCCGTCTGGCTAACTTTGTACCAGATTAGGTGAGCAGCAAAGAGAGAAAGAAAATGAAGTTCATGGATGGTTTGTCTTGGAGGATGAGGCATCATTTGATTGGTAACCCTGCATTGATGACTTTTACTGATGTCGTTAACGCCGCACTTGTACACTGTCAAGATTACCACTTCCATAAGAAAGGAATCAAGAGGGGATCAGGGCCTATCCTCAGCGCAAGGCCGAAGGGAGCAGTGTTAGTGGGGCACCACCCCAGTAGCAGCAGACAGCTAGTCAGCAGGGGCAGGATTATCGATAGGGGAACTCTACCAAGATATTTAGATTTGGTGGGGACCGATAAGATAGGCAGGGCCAACAGGGTTTCCAGTAGCCAATGCCATCAGGGCCACCGTCAAGTCAGGGCAAAGGGAATCAGGGGGAGGCCATCAAGGCCAATGCCATCAGGGCCACCGTTAAGTCCAGGGACAGAGGCAGTTTCAAGGGTAGTGTTTCACATGTGGCCAACAAGTTCACAGGAGCAGGACCTACCCACAGTAGGGTAGGGCACAGTAACAGGGTGCCCAATCGAGGTAGCAGGATCCGATAGCTCTAGCCCAGCCCCAGTACCGTCCGCACAGCAGCAGAATGTCCAGATACACTACGGGCGTGTATATAACGTTCGGAATGTGCCTATGCCTCTAGCACAATAGGCACCGCCAATAGTAGAGGGTACGTTTTCTACCCATGGGTCTGAGGGTAAAGTACCTTTTGATAATGGAGCATCTCATTCATTTATTAAGAATAGATTTGCACGAGACGCTGGGTTATTAGAGACAGGTGATAGTCTCCTTATGTGTGTAGAGTCATCGATGGGTAGTGGTTCGTTGATACATTCGATCTGTAGGGGAGTCGATATTGTTATTAGGAGACTAATTCTAGCGGCAGACCTTCTAGTATTAGACATGGAGGGGTATGACATAATTCTAGGCATGGATTGGTTGGCGGTTTACAGAGCGACAGTAGATTTTTATGAGAGGACCATAGTGTTCTCTATTCCGGGACAGGTGATGTTCCTTGTGGCGATGCCTCTGCCTGACGGAGGATTGCGCACCCATTTATATTTTATCAAGGAGGAGACCTCACAGGATATAGTGGTGCCTTTAGACTCAATTCTAGTGGAGAGGGAGTTTGAGGATGTGTTTCAGGAGATACCCGAACTACCATCGAGTCGAGAAATATAGTTCATCATTGATTTAGCACCGGGTACTAATTCGATTGCCAAAGCACCGTATTGCATGGATCCTTTTGAGATGAGAGAGTTGAGTGAGAAAATTCAGCAGCTCATATGGCAGGGCTATATTCAGAGGAGTACATCATCATGGGGTGAACTGGTGTTATTTGTGAAGAAGAAGGATGGCTCGCTTTGCTTATGTGTAGACTACAAGCATCTCAACAAGGTGACGATATAGAATAAGTATCTGTTACCTAGTATTAATGACTTGTTTGATCAGTTGAGAGGGGTTGCATACTTCTCTAAGATCGATTTGAGGTCAGGCTATCACCAGTTGCGCATTTAAGAGGAGGATATCCCTAAGATCGCTTTCCTATCGAGATATGGATCGTACGAGTTCAGGGTCATGCTATTTGTAAGGGGGCTTGAAGATAGTCTTGGGATTAGAGATAATCCCCCCAGCTAATACAACAGACTCAAGCGAGGCATCTCATCGAGGAAGCTCAAGCGAGGCAGATCATCATGGAAGCTCAAGCGAGGTAGCTCAACAAGGCAGCTCAGCAAGGAAGCTCAAGAGAGGCAGCCCAAGGAGATCTCCCAATGAAATGGTCGAAAGAGCTTATCCTTTAAAATTTGTTATTTTACTTAGTCACGTTGTATCTTTATGTATATTGGCTTTAATCTATAACGATTGTAATGATGTAACGCTTGTAATATTGAGAATGAGGTCAAACGGTACTCACGAGAGACCAGGCCTGGCAAGGTCTGGGAGAACTTTCATGCTCTACCGAATGACCTCGCCGTGGGAACTCCAGAGGGACTTGGTTTGGAGGATTGATCTCTACTAAATGTCACATCTACTTTAAGTAATGTCAGTAGCCAGCTAAGCAGTGTCCAACCTTTACTAAGGTAAACCGTCGTGGTATTTGGGATGTCAGATAGTTGGTGAACTACCACTGCCACATCAATCCTCTAACGCACAGTGATTAGACATAAGGAATATCTTAGCATTTAATGTGTATGACGTAGGTGTGCTGTCACTGCAGGCATGTCTTGGAATTTAATGTGTATGACATAAGGTGTGCTATCATTGTAGGTATTTAATGCTTATTACTTAAAGAATGAAAGGGATGTCACTGGCATTAAATGAGATAGAGACGTCTCAGGAGTAAGAGGGCTATTTATTGACCCCCAACCACTTCTGAGAGAGAGAGAGAGAGTTCTCATAGAGTTATTATTTTTAACTAAAAGAGAGATTTTTATTGAGAACCAGAGTTTTCTACCCACCCACCATTGTCATTTATCGTGAAGCTTTTACTAGTTGACAGAGAGATCTCAGGGTCCATTGGTGTGTGGTCTGCCTACTAAGGTGTATCTAGGGTTCTTACTCCTCTCTCCCTCTGAATGAGTTACTTCTGAGTTATACACGATGGGGTTTGAGAGTTCAAACTGAGTTCATCTATGCTGGGTTTTGATTGTGTGTTTTATAACTAATCATGAGTGTTCTTGGTTAACTTGTCATTACTATACTCAAAAGGGGTTATGCCTCCATATATATTAAACTACCCTCTTACATGTGGAGACTCCGCTGGGGAGGTATTCTTTTAGAGGTATAGCTCAGGATAATGTTAACCGTGCTATAGACTTTGACGCTATTAAAAGTTAAAAAGAGTAAGCTGCAAGAGAACTCGAGGAAGCTAGAGAGGGGGTCCCTAGGGAGGGCCCCCCTAAGGTGGACGTACCTCTAGTTCAAAAGACGACGGGTGTTCCGGGAGTGACTCAAGCTTTTACGAGCGCTGGGATGGAGACAGCTCAAGTAGCCCTCCTCATGACCAAGTTTTTTGAGCTCCTTCAGACCCCCGTTGCTTTAACGGTGTTGGGGGGATTCGACGGTAGTTCTTTTGTGACACCAATGGTGCCTTCGATAGCCCAACCGAATGCTATTCTAACGGGCATTTCCCCTTCGAGCGCAACACCCACTCATGTTCCAACCGTGGGAACCCTAGGTGTGATGGGAATTCCACCTACGATGGCCACTCCAGGTGCAACGAGTGTTCCATCAGTGGCCCCTCTGTCCGTTCCCCCTATGATTGAGAAGGCACCAGCATCTGCTATAAAAGAAATGAGGAAAGAGATGCAGAAAGAATTGATGAAAATGTTAGCAGCTTCCTCGCAATTGCTAGAGAGGTGGCATCGGTTTATGATGATTTTTTTACACCCTATCCACAAGAATACAATGATGAGACCTACCCGAAGGAATACATCCCTCCCATCTTTGAAAAATACACGGGAAAGGGGGGAAATCCGAGGAGCACATTAAGCGCTTCATCGAACACTTGGAAGCTCATTGTAACAACAAGAAACTCAGGTTAAGGCAGTTTTTCAAATCCTTAACTGATAAAGCCAATACCTGGTACTCCCATCTGGCACCAAAAAGTGTTTCAACGTGGGGAGAGATGCACGTGCTATTCGTTTAGAAGTTCTTTTTGGCAAAAGATGAGTTTATATTGACTCAGCTAGGCAGGGAGAAGTAACGACCATGGGAAGACGTAGTGGCGTATGTGCGAAGATTTAGGGAGAGGTCCCTCGATGCGAGGGAAGAATCCAAAAAGTCTAAACTATTATAACTCTATGATGAAGGGTTGCTTTCGGAGTATATCTATTAGCTCATTAATGAAACTCGCGAAGGGACTTTCACAGCATATCTAAAAGCAGTAAGGAATATCACATTGGTGGTTCGGCCAAATCCCGTTATAGTACCGGGTTTTTTTAGGCTGACAGTATAACCCATTATGGGATGTGGCTAGCCCCGACGAGTGGAATATATCGATAGTGCAGACGAAGCAAAGCATCTAAAGAAAGATAACAAGAGAAAGTTCAAGAGAGATAGAGAAGACCCACCACCACTGCCTTGTACCATTGAAGAGGCTATTAGCTGCTGCAACGCCATGGTCCAAGGAGGAAAGGTGTATGAACCAAATGGAATTCCGGCCCTGGAGCTAGATGTAATAACGAGAGCCGATCCCATGTACTTCCAGATCCATCGAAAGATGGGTCACCGAATGGAAGATTGCTTCACGTTAAGGAAAATCATCAACAAATATATAAAGATGTGGACTTTGCAGATCCCTCAAGAGAATGTGAATGTTAACCACCTCCCACTACATGGGGATAATTTAGTGGTTGCCTTTGATGAGGAGGAAAAATGAGAAGAGAGGGATCTGGAGTTCCAACGAGAAGATTTTGAAGATGCTTTGGAAGATTGTACAAGGGGCATGAACAACGTAGTCATAGTCTATAATAAAGCAAGTGCGAGGGACGTGGAAGAAGTATACAACCCACAAGGGGAAGACGTAGACCCAAGTCTAGAGTACCAAGTTGTTTCGCAGTCACCCAAGTTCGCGTGGTTCTACAACCAGGTGGGGATGCCAAAGGAAAGCCGACTGGAGATAACACAAGTGATTTTAGACATTGCAAAGAAGAACGCAGTGCCCTCATTGAGATGGAAGGGTCCCATAGCTAGGATGGTGAGAACATTATTATTCGAAGTAACTTTTAGTGATGTCGATAAGGCTGCGAGATTCCCACACAACAGTCCCCTATACGTAACGACAAACATCAACGGGATAAGCTTTGTAAGAGCCCTGATGGATGGGGGGAGAATCGATCAACATTATGCCGATCAATTCCTTTTGAATAGCTAATATTCCAGAACAAAGATTAATACCATTGCCTTTAGTGATCTCTGGCTATGATAACCAATCGTCCAATTCCATTGGATATGTTAATGTGAGGATTATGACGGGGAACCTTACTTCGCACATCAAATTTCACATGATTGAGAGCGCCACTTTGTACCACCTGCTGATAGGAAGAGTATGGATGCATAACCGGGGCCTAGTCCCTTCGACGTACCACAAATGCGCAAAGGCAAACATTAAAGGGACTGAGATCATTATACGTGCCATAAAGAAACACTTTTCCACTAAAGAATCTCATTTGGTGGACGTAGCTTTCTACATGGAGCTAGAGGAAGATTCCAAGGTGTTAACAAGAAGGATGAAAGGAGCAAGAGTTCCATTTATCAGATAAAGGATGGGTCATGTGAACGGCCAAAGCAGCGAAGGAGCTAAGGGGAAAGAAGTAGCTGAAGAAGTTCACTCAGTTACTCCCAAGAAGCAGAATCTCTCAAAGAAGCTCAGGGATAGAATTAGGCCTAGAGTAGATCCGATAGAACACAAGGACCAACATCAAAGCGTTCTAAGCAGGAATTTAAGAAATAGGTTGGCCGAAGCTTCAAAGGAAAGAAAGAGGAAAGCAGTTGTAATGACGAGCAGGCAGTGCAAGAAGAAAATCAAGGAGAATGGGAGAGTAATTTACCTCCTATGAGGGTGTGAGCGGGCAGTCGAAAGAGCTGATCCAAAGGATGACGAAGAGGCTGACCCGATATATGAGTGTTTCTTGGTAGACCAGAAGGGGCAATGCATGATCATTGATAACTACAATATACAGGAGTTTATGGAGGACATAGCCAAAGAACTAGACTACAAGACGGATCGCCCAAAACCCCAGGTGCAAGAGTTGGAACAGTTGAACCTGGCCGAAGAAGGAGAAGATGCAAGGCCCATCTTTATTTTAAAAGACCTGAGCAGAAAAAGGAGAGGAGCCTTGATATGGTTGATTCGGGAATTTAAAGATGCTTTTACATGGAAGTACACAGAGATGGAAGGATTAGACAAAGAGGTCAGTTGCCACAAACTGAACGTTATGCCTTCATCCATACCGGTGAAGTAAGCCACACGAACCTACAAACTAGAGCTAAATCTAATGATAAAGGAAGAGGTTCAACGGTTGCTAGCAACAGGGTTCATCAAGCCTATACAACATCCACTTTGGATATCAAGCATTATCCCAGTGGCGAAGAAGGACAAGAATTAGATAAGGATCTGTGCGGACTTCAGAGATCTAATCAGAGCCAACCCGAAGGATGAGTTACCTCTACCCTCCATTGATAGCCTGAATGATGCAACGGCTGGTCATAAAATGTAGAGTTTCATAGATGGGTACGTAGGGTACAATCATATCAAGATGGATTGAGCTGACACAAAGAAGATGGCCTTCAGGACTCTGTTGGGCAACTTCATGTACAAAGTAATGCCCTTTGGGTTAAAGAACGTCGGGGCAACATATCAAAGGAAAATAATGGCCATTTTCCATGATTTATTTCACCAGTTTTTGGAATTCTATGTGGATGATTTGGTCATCAAGTCAAAGAAAGAAGACTCCCGCTTGCACAACCTGAGAAGGGTGTTCATTCACTGTAGAAAATACAAGCTAAAGATGAACACTCTGAAGTGTGCTTTTGGGGTCACAAGTGGGAAGTTACTAGGGTTCGTGATGGATCGGCAGGGAGTGCAGATGGACCAGGACAAGCAGTGAGCAATCCTAGAAATGACAAATCCAAGAAATACGAAGGAGCTTAAAAGTTTCCTCGATCAAGTCTCCTATATTAGGAGATTTGTGACAGGACTTACCGAGATAACTCATCCGTTAATGGAGCTGATGCGAAAGGGCACGAAGTTCAAATGGGAAGAAGCTCACCAAGAGTCTTTGACCAAGCTGAAGAAGTTACAGACCTCTCCATAAACGATGATTCGTTCGAAAGAAGGAGTACCATTGCAGTTGTACCTCACGTCTACCACCAGGTCCATCAGAGCTCTCTTGGCGCAAGAAGTTGATGGGTAGGAAAATCCATTCTATTAATTGAGCAGGATCATACATGGACCAGAAGCAAGGTATAGTAGTATAGAAAGTCACTATTTATCCTTAGTTTTCGTAACATAAAAACTTAAGAATTATATGCTATCTTTCACAATTCACATTTTGATAAGATGTGATCTGATTAAGTTTTTAATGGCAAGAACTGTTTGCCTTTCCTAAAAGAAAGAAGGGTCAGGGGTTATCTTTTCTAAAAGAAAGGAGGAATTTTGCCTTTCCTATAAATAGGATTTCCCTTACTTCAATAACGAAGCAGAATATGAGGCATTGGTACTAGGGTTGCTGGAGGCCCTTCGAAGAGACATTTGATCACAATGCATTAAGGGTGATTCGAACTTTGTGGTTTAACAAGTAAATGGGGAGTAGGAATTAAAGCATCTCAGTTTAGCGCCCTATAGAATGATCATCCAACGGCTGATTAATCAGTTCTATCAAGTGAAGATAAGAAGGCATCCCAGAATGATGAATAGGCATGCTGATGCCTACGCCACCATTGCTCAAAAGTTGGAAATGAAGATCGAGAAAACTACTGTGGTGATCCAACGAAGAACATCCCCATCGATAGTACAATCAATCCCACCTATGGAAGGAGATTTCGATTAGAGAGGCGAGATCAGAAAGTAGTTAGAGTCTGGTGAAGGCAAGATGGAACTAAAAGAGCTGGCATAATACTTTACCAATCATGGTAACCTATACTTCAAGAACAAAGGAGGATGGTTGTCAAGATGTGTCGGTCTAAGAGAAGCAGTATAAAGATTAAAGAAAACACATAGATACAACTATGAAACAACGGAGATCCCTTTGTACAGAAGAATTCAGAGGGAAGGATATTTTTGGCAATTGATGAAATAAGATGCAGCTGAATTACAACGAAAGTGTGATAAGTGCCCACTTTTCTTCCAAGCAGCTGAATGTCACTTTGTTGAAACACAAATAGACTGGAGACAGCCCTACATCGACTTCATCATAGATGCGATAGGACTTAAACGAAGGGCTCCATGGTTTTATGTCCAGGAGGTTCGGCTCTATCGAAGGGGGTGCTTCAATAGACCATTGAGATGCATCACGAAGGAGGAGGTAGTAGAAGTATTGAAGCAATCTCACGATCCGGTTCACATTGAAGGGGCAAAGTTATATAACCAATAAATGACCTTAGGGTATTATTGGCCAACTATGGACAAGGATTCTGCTCAGTTTTTTTGAAAGTGCAAGGCATGCCAACTGCATGGAAATATAATCCATGCTCCTTTGGTGGAATTACATTCTTTGGCCACTCCTTATCCATTCCACACTTGGGCATTTTACCCGATAGGGGAAATACACTATTTTTTGAGAGGAAAGATCTAGATACTAGTGGCAATGAAGTGCTTTATGAAATGGGCTGAAGCGATATCACTGAGAAGAGCAACGGCTGGGGTAGTAAGCAACTTCATCAGAGAATACATTATTTTCCATTTTGGGATACTAAAGGTCATCCTCTCCGATAATATAACTCTATTTATCAACAAAAAGGTAACGATGCTAACAAATAGATACTCCATTATTCATTATACTTTAATGGTAACATATCCGAAAGGGAACGGTCAAGCCGAAGCGACTAACAAAACTTTGGTTAACATTTTGGCCAAAATAATGGAGGACTTCCCAGGATCGTGGGATGATAAGATCCCAGCTGTATTATGGGCCTATCGAATGACTAAGAGGAAGCTCACAGGATATACCCCGTCTTCCCTTGTGTATGGAGCTGAAGAAATGTAAGGACACAAATTTCCAATTGAGTCCATATGTAGTTTTTGCTCAATTCCGGACAAAAACATTTATTCATAGGAATGTATTTAATTGTAATATTATCAAGCCTATGAAGTGTGTGTTGAAGACGTAGCGGCAAAGAATATAAAGCTTCATCAAATGTGCCGGTTTGCGTGCCTCGTTTCTACGTCATCAACTAATGGTTCCATGCTCCCAAGGTATGAATGCAATTATATTTATATAGGAGCTTGGAACAAAGTTTATTGGGTGTTAGATTTTATAAAAACTGCGTTTTATTTTCAGAAAGAATTAATTAGAACTTTAAAATAAGTATATAAAAGTTTCTGGGCCAAAAATCAAATTTTACAAACTTTCTGGTCGTTCGTTAGAAATGTCGTTCGAACGAGTTTTTTCGTTCGAACCAGGTTTCGTTCGAACGAGTTTTTCGTTCGAACCAGGTTTCGTTCGAACGAGTTTTTCGTTCGAACCAGGTTTCGTTCGAACGAGTTTGCCAACGACCCTAAACTGGTCAGTCGTTCGATATGTCGTTCGAACGAGTTTGTTCCTTCTAACGAGGTATCTAACGAGCCCAGACTGGTCGCTCGTTAGAAGTCTCGTTCGAACGAGAGTCAAGTTCGTTCGAACGAGATGCCAGGCGGGAACAGTTTTTGAGCAGTTTTTGGCAGTTTTCACCCCACTTCCCCACTTGGTTTTTAACCAACTTTTTCAGACTTAATAATGTGCGGGAATGACATTTTCCAAAAAAAACTTTTCCAACCTTGTTTATCTCCTAGAGAGAATTTGAGAGCAAAATTTGTTTAGGAAAATGTTCATGTTTTTGAGTGTTATTTTTTAGAGAAAATATTTTTCACACTCTAGTTTACACCCAATTGAGTTATTCCAAGTTCATATATACTTATCAATTGCGTGGAGTTTTGGCACCGGTTTATCTCTACCGAATTCAAGAAGAGAAGTTTTGGTTTGCTTCTACATCCATCAAAGAAGAAGACTTTTTGTTGTGATTCTACCCACTTGGAGAAAGGCTCCATGCTAGGGTGACGGTGACCATATAAAGTCCCATCGGTGGATTCCGAGACCGCGGTGGTGTTCCGAGGTTGTTCGCTAGGAAGAGGTTTCTACGAGAAAAAGCGTCGAGGCTTGAGAGGGATCGAGTCAGTCGTTGTAAGTCTATCTATCTTGTAATTGTAATTCCGTATCTAGTGGACTTGTGGCTAGGGCCGTCCGAGGTTGTTTCCCGTCTTGGGTTTTTCCTCGTACATCTTGGCGTAGTGTGACATTGTTTATTTTATCTTACACAAAATTTAGAATCCATGCTTAGGATAATTTCAAGATAAAATTCGGTTTAATTCTCACACTATATTAAAATTGGACTTTAATTTAATGTTGAGTAAAATTGTGTATTTCAAGTCTCTTGCATTAATTTGGTTTGGCCTAACTTGGAAACATGAATAAATATGACTTAGGCAAATTCTAGGACTTGAGTTGGATTATTTATTTATGAAATTAAAACTTGTTGTTTTGTTTGTTGAACCATCACCTTTATAACGCTTCCGCATCTCTTGAGTTTAAACAAAAAGGAAATTCAATATTTTTTAATCGAGGGGCTTCTTGAAATTGGTATCAGAGCCAAAGCGATAAATTATTTCGTTAACGATCTTTTAAATAATCTTTGGCTAAAATGGATTTTTCCCCATTTTCAAAATTTCCTATTTTCGATGGTTCAAACTATGCGTATTGGAAAGTGCAAATGAGATCGACACTAAAATCTATCGACGAGAGAGTTTGGATGTCTGTTGTTAATGGGTACTCCCCACCAACCTATTTAGTTGAAAATGAACGTGTTATCAAACCCGCCGATAGATGGACTGAAAATGAGTTTAAACTTGCTAATTTTAATTCCCGTGGTTTAAATGCCTTGTTTAGTGCTGTCACACCGGATGAATTCCGATGTATTATGACGTGTGAAACCTCTAAAGAAGCTTGGGATATTTTACAATTAACTCATGAAGGAACTAGTGTCGTTAAAGCTTCAAAACTCCAAAACCTCACCACTCAATTTGAAACTATCAAAATGGATGAATTAGAAACTTTTGATAAATTTTATGCTAGACTTTCTGATATTGTTAATTCATCTTTTAACTTGGGAGAGAAAATACCTGACGACCGTGTTGTAAAGAAAATTTTAAGGTCCCTACCCGATAGATTTATTCCAAAGGTGACCGTTTTAAATTCTTTACCCACTTTAGCCTCTACGAAATTAGAGGATCTTGTAGGTGATTTACAAACCTATGAACTAGATATGTTTCCCTCTAAAACTGAAAAGAAAATCGAAAAGGGCGTTGCTTTAAAAGCCTGAAAAGAGGTTAAACCAGTAGTAGAGAGCGAGAGTGATAGTGACTCGGAAGATATGGCTTTATTTGCTCGTAAATTTAGAAAATTTCTTAAATTCAACAAAGATAAATTTAAAAATGATTTTAAGAAATTTGAATCTTCTAAACATGATAAAAACGAGAAGATTTCTAAAGCCAATAAGATCCCTAAACCAAGTAATGAAAATATTGATAGGGACGAGTCTAATAAATGTTTTGGTTGTGAAGGTTATGGCCATAGGGCTTATGAGTGCCCCACTAAACTAAGGAAAGAGGGTAAACGATCCACTGCATATAATGCGACCCTTAGTGATAGTGATACGGAATAGAAGCCCGATTCCCCCATTAAGAAAAATTTTGTGGCTTTTATGGTAAGTCATGTGAGTGATAATGAGAACTCATCGATTGATGACACGATAGCACATGCCACTTCCAAGGTCATTGTTCATGATTCCCTTGTTTTTGATGATAGTGAGAGTGGAGAAGAAAGAGAGAGTGAAAATGAAGAAGAGGTTGATGTGAGTGAACTTCAAAATGCTTTTCATGAATTATATAAAGAATCTATTAATTTGAAAAGAACTAATTTGAAGTTAGAAGCTTGTTTAAGAAAGAGTGTCAAGGTCATTGATGATAGTGCCTTAATTGAAGACCTTAGGACACGTGAGAGGACTCTTCGAGAGAAGCTAGAATACGTAGAAGGCGAAAGAAATAGCCTTAGGAGTTTAATGGAATCCTTGAAAAAGGAGCTTCTTGCTTTTGAAGAGCGTAATTTTTTACTAGAATCTAACATTTTAGAATTGGAAAATAAATTAAAAGATTCTAGTAATGTCAAATTTGATTTGGAATGTCGTTCGGAAAAACTTGATAAAATATTAGGAACGGTCCAAATTAAAAATGACACTTTTGGTTTAGGCTTCAATACTTGTAATGATTTTAACCCTAAAGTCAAAACCAATATTTTAGGAGAATCTACTAGGAATGCATTTCAAGATCACTCCTTCGGTAAATCTTTTCGACATGTTTTCACTTGTTCACATTGTGGTCGAAAAGGTCATCTTAGGAAATTTTGTTTTGATCTTAAACGAATTCCTAGAAAATCCCATAGTAAAGTAACCACGATAGCTAACGTTCCTACACCCCAAGATAGTCATGCTTCATTAATTTGGGTTAGAAAATCCGACTTGGTTGCCTTACAAAATAGGGATTTTGATTCTCATTTACTTTCACATGCTTCCTCCCTTGCTAAATCTATAGGATGAATGTGTTAGTGTTATGCATACTTTAGCCTTTGTACTTCATGCTATATTCACATGCTAAATGTATGCTTGTTTAGTCATTTTCTAGTCATTACCTTATTTCATATCACATGCTAGAAATCATGACTTGTTTATCTTTTTGTATTATATTTTGTGTTTGAATTAATTAAAAATATAAAAAGATTTTTGTTTATCATTTTTGTTTTATTATTTCATTTAAGCTTAATGAAAAATACAAATGATTTGTGTTTAGTCTTTTGAGTATATATCTTTATTTTTGGTTAAAAATGTTAAAAACTCAAAAAGATTTTGTTTTGTGTGTATTTTTGTTTGACACACTTTATGTGGCATATATCTGTGTTTGAATCCCATCATTTACGCTCCCACGTGGCTAGAACTTTTGGTTTAGATTTTCAATCCTTAAAATGTTCTTTACCATGTTTTATATGGAGTAGTTGGATTTTGTATTGATTAAATGGATTCATATGCCTCTTTTCACACATGCACGAGCTCTTTTGAAATCTTAATGTCACATGTTATATTTGAGCTTTTTGAGGTGTTCTCCTATCAATCTAGTCATCTACATATCTATGACCTAGGAGGACTAGTGCATGTCAAAATCCGTTGCATGTGAGATTTGTGTGAAAAATGTAAAGATGATAAATTAATATATGCACGGGGAAGGGCTCCGAAAGGATGAATTAAATCCTTTGCGATAGTAAGCCACCGTTTATTGGATCTAAAACAAATACGTGATCCAAAGGCCTAAAAACAGAATATTTGGCATTAAAAAGAAAACATTTGCCAAGGCCTATGTTTGTTTGATATATTCATTCAAAAAGAAAAGAATATATATGCTCATTGAGGGAGAATTGGATGGTATATCAACGGTTTGCACAATGTCCGTTTATCCTAGTTGTTTTTAATGTCATGACTCTATTTGGTTTGTAGAATCATCATCATGCTAGGCTTGTATGCATTGTGTATGTTTGTTCATTGAGTTCAATCTATATTGTCACATGAGGTTATGTTTAAATGTGATGAAGTTTGCAATCAAATGAGAACTCCGTGAACGTTTATTAAGTGTTTGGGTCTAAATTTAATTGTTGCTAGTTCACACCCCTACACTTCCGTTTCCATATGACACATTTTTGCCATACGAGTGTGCAAACTTATTGTATTTTGTGTCATGTGTGTGTTTATATCTATCTATATATGCAAATACTTATTGGTATATTTATAGTATATATATATATGACATTTGTTTGTCTTTGCCTTGCTTTTATTGCCCATATGCTGTCATGTCTTATCACTTTAAGCTTCCACATGTTGTTTATCAGTTCTTTATCCTTTGCCTATTCCTGAACAAAAAGGGGGAGAATGATGATAGGGGGAGAAATGGTATCTAATCCTATTATTATCGTATCTAAGTTTGGGGGAGATTTATCTTAGGGGGAGACGTCTTTCTAAGTAGGTCATGTGTTTAATAAAGGGGAGAATTAATTTAGGGGGAGTAATTAATTAATTGCATTTACTATGTTGATATTCCCTATGCATTTGATGAGTTTGCTTAAGTGTGCAGGAATTATTCTAAAAGCGGCATCTTTCATGGCAAAGCATTTGATCCTTGGGTTGAGTCAAGTTTGGGTGGGTTATGTTTTGAGTCTAGTAGAGCTTGACGGCCCTTTAGGATTTTTATTTGGTTTTTGTCCCGAAATAGCCAAAGGGGGAGATTTGTAAGGACACAAATTTCCAATTGAGTCCATATGTAGTTTTGGCTCAATTCCAGACAAAAACATTTATTCATAGGAATGTATTTAATTGTAATATTATCAAGCCTATGAAGTGTGTGTTGAAGACGTAGCGGCAAAGAATATAAAGCTTCATCAAATGTGCCGGTTTGCGTGCCTCGTTTCTACGTCATCAACTAATGGTTCCATGCTCCCAAGGTATGAATGCAATTATGTTTATATAGGAGCTTGGAACAAAGTTTATTGGGTGTTAGGTTTTATAAAAACTGCGTTTTATTTTCAGAAAGAATTAATTAGAACTTTAAAATAAGTATATAAAAGTTTCTGGGCCAAAAATCGAATTTTACAAACTTTCTGGTCGTTCGTTAGAAATGTCGTTCGAACGAGTTTTTTCGTTCGAACCAGGTTTCGTTCGAACGAGTTTTTCGTTCGAACCAGGTTTCGTTCGAACGAGTTTGCCAACGACCCTAAACTGGTCAGTCGTTCGATATGTCGTTCGAACGAGTTTGTT
The DNA here is from genome assembly GCA_949130495.1 of Sambucus nigra. Classification (NCBI taxonomy): domain Eukaryota; kingdom Viridiplantae; phylum Streptophyta; class Magnoliopsida; order Dipsacales; family Adoxaceae; genus Sambucus; species Sambucus nigra. The sequence continues at coordinate 10,342,279 of OX422223.1, forward strand.
CCTTCTAACGAGGTATCTAACGAGCCCAGACTGGTCGCTCGTTAGAAGTCTCGTTCGAACGAGAGTCAAGTTCGTTCGAACGAGATGCCAGGCGGGAACAGTTTTTGAGCAGTTTTTGGCAGTTTTCACCCCCACTTCCCCACTTGGTTTTTAACCAACTTTTTCAGACTTAATAATGTGCGGGAATGACATTTTCCAAAAAAAACTTTTCCAACCTTGTTTATCTCCTAGAGAGAATTTGAGAGCAAAATTTGTTTAGGAAAATGTTCATGTTTTTGAGTGTTATTTTTTAGAGAAAATATTTTTCACACTCTAGTTTACACCCAATTGAGTTATTCAAAGTTCATATATACTTATCAATTGCGTGGAGTTTTGGCACCGGTTTATCTCTACCGAATTCAAGAAGAGAAGTTTTGGTTTGCTTCTACATCCATCAAAGAAGAAGACTTTTTGTTGTGATTCTACCCACTTGGAGAAAGGCTCCATGCTAGGGTGAAGGTGGCCATATAAAGTCCCATCGGTGGATTTCGAGATCGCGGTGGTGTTCCGAGGTTGTTTGCTAGGAAGAGGTTTCTACGAGAAGAAGCGTCGAGGCTTGAGAGGGATCGAGTCAGTCGTTGTAAGTCTATCTGTCTTGTAATTATAATTCCGTATCTAGTGGACTTGTGGCTAGGGCCGTCCGAGGTTGTTTCCCGTCTTGGGTTTTTCCTCGTACATCTCGGCGTAGTGTGACATTGTTTATTTTATCTTGCACAAAATTTAGAATCCATGCTTAGGATAATTTCAAGATAAAATTCGGTTTAATTCTCACACTATATTAAAATTGGACTTTAATTTAATGTTGAGTAAAATTGTGTATTTCAAGTCTCTTGCATTAATTTGGTTTGGCCTAACTTGGAAACATGAATAAATATGACTTAGGCAAATTCTAGGACTTGAGTTGGATTATTTATTTGTGAAATTAAAACTTGTTGTTTTGTTTGTTGAACCATCACCTTTATAACGCTTCCGCATCTCTTGAGTTTAAACAAAAAGGAAATTCAATATTTTTTAATCGAGGGGCTTCTTGAAAAAATTATCCCAGTAGAGTTGGAAGTTTCCTCTGCCCGATATGCCTTACGAAGTAGCATGCTCCTATAGAGCAGACATTTAGAATTAGAAGCATTGGAGGAACACATGGACGATGCGATGTAACATTTCCAAATGTACACGAAGCAACTCTCAAGGGCATATAATAACTTGGTGAGACCCAGGAAGTTCGTGGAAAGAGACGTCGTCTTGAAGGTAACTGTGAAGAACATAAGAGGCCTCCCTCTCCATAAGTTTGTTGCAAATTGGGAGGGTCCTTTCATCATTAAGGAAGCTCATGATTCAGGTTACTGTTTAATCTTGAAAATGGAAGAAGGTAAACCATTTAAGATTAAAAACAAATGGTTGAAGGTCTACCATATTTGAAGGATTGACTTTAAAAGTTGTTTTGTAGTTCCTTTTTTATTTTTACCCAAAAATAGAATGAAGGTTGTAAGTTACTTATGAAGTTCCATCTGCTGTTATAACTAGAGATTACGTTGAACATTATAAGAATTTTATCTTTGCAATAGATAGAAGAGTAGTTATAATACTAAGAAGCAATGATATGGAAAAATGAACTATCTTTTCATTCAAGTATGTGCGAAAGTTACAATGATATAAATAGGAACTACTGCCCATGAATTACACATGAAGAAAATGAGAAATTTTTCTGCACGAGTGTGGGGAGGCCTCAGCCTAAGAGGAACCAAAAGTCTGGGGAAGAAAATAAATTCCTAGGCAGACTTAAGGAGGCTTCAATGCACGATTTCTGAGCAGTGATGGAAACCTCAAGTCTTGCTTAGGCTTGGAGACGCTCAATGAGGATTTTTTCCCATTTTAGCTTGGAACCACGAAGAGCCTCTTCAATAGCTTGGACTTCCTGATCTGACTCTTTCAGCAACGATGCCAACTCAGCCAACCTTGCCTCCTTTGCCCATTGGGCCTCCTCGTGTCGTTCAAACACCTACCTCTGATTAACCAACTGATGGCTCTTCAAAGTTTTTAAGTGACCGATTAACCAGTCAAATTAAAAACCACCCCTACCTAAATCCTTCAAACTTCCCAATAATTAATTCATGAGAGGCCTGTTGAGGTTTGAAGTCTGAGTTCTCACGATATATGATATAACGATTGCCATACCCTGAAGACTGAATCCCATCATGGATATGTTCGAATGAACACACTCAATTGTAAAAGTATGGGGATAGAGGGTGGAAACTCGTTCAATAACTACATAATGAGCTAGTGGTATCTGAGGGTATTGGAGAAGCACCAGGAGGCAAAACTCATGAGGGGCCATTATGGGCAGAGGAATCTCACAGCCAGATTCACTCTCAATCAAAATGCCAGTCGTGGAACCTTCATCATTAGGGTTTGACTCCTCAGACGTAACTGGTTTCGTATGAGGATAAACAACATGCGAAGAAACTTGTTGAGTGTGTTCTTCAGCAAGAAGAGACTCCCTGGCCACCTAAAATGAAAAAAACATCTTAACAAGTGTTTTTTCGTTGTTAAGTCACCATTACTTGTGGAGTTTTACGAAAAATCTTAACAAGTGTTTGTCATTATTAAGTCACCGTTACTAGTAAAGTTTTACGAAAAATCTTAACAAGTGGTTTTCATTGTTAAGTCACCGTTATTGGTGGAGTTTGACGAAAAAATGTTAGCAAGTGGGTTTTCATTGTAAAGTTCCCGTTACCGGTGGCGTTTGATAAAAAAATCTTAGCAAGTGGTTTTCATTATTAAGTTACCGTTAGAGTTGGAGTTTGACAGAAAATCATAACAAGTGGTTTTCATTGTTAAGTCACCGTGACTGGTGGAGTTTGACAAAAAAATCTTAGTAAGTGGTTTTTATTATTAAGTCACCATTACTGATGGAGTTTGATGAAAAATATTAACAAGTGGTTTTAATTGTTAAGTCACTGTTACTTAAGGAGTTTGACAAAAAATCTTAACAAGTGGTTTTCATTGTTAAGTCACCGTTAAAAGTGGAGTTTGATTACAAGTGTTTGTCATTGTTAAACACATACATTGCTCCCTATCCTTCGTTATAGCAGACTCAATGATAAAACTTGGACTAAATAGCGATAAAGGATAGAAGTTACCTCGGTAATAATGACTGAAGGAGCAACGGAAGGATTGGTAGTAACAACCTCCCTCTAAACCTCAACAGACCCTTCGGGCTAGGGAACAGTCAAAGAAGCAGAAATGCCACCACCTTCATATGGAATAATGTCCAAGATAGGAGTTATTTCCACGGGTGATTCTCCAATGATAGGAGTTGGACTTTAGAAGGATCAGGACCTACAGAGACAACAAGAATGTTGGAGCTAGACGTGCAAGTTGGAATGACAGCCTGAAATGGAGGAATTAAGCCTGGAGAAAGTTGCAAAAATAAAACTAAGTGTTAGACATAAAGCATATCACAGAAAGAAGGGGCAAGGTGATCATTTAACCTACCTCACTAATATTGGCAAATGGGGAAAACTCCTGGATTGGCCTCAACAGAGGAAGCTGAAGAAGAACATCACTCACCAATGAAGCTAGTGGTAAAGCAACTTCAACCTGAGATACAGAAAAACAGTTAGAAGAAACACCAAAGAGGGTAAAAGTTAGAATAAAGATCTAAAGGCCTAACGAACTTAGTACCTCAAGAGAACTTGGCAATACTGGAACAACGACCAGAGGAGCCACCAGTAATGGGGATGACTCGTAAGAAGCTGGGGGAGTCTCCTCTGGCTGAGAGGAGGCACCCACAGAACCAGTAGACGTTACAACCCTCCTGGCATCCTCAATTGCACGGCTGGAGCTCAAATGATGCGAGTATGTGAGCCCGATCATGGGAGAACGGGGAGGAGATAGATCAGCTTGAGAAGCACATAAATGCCCTCCCATGAAAGGACTCATCGGAGGAGAACCCTTCCTACATCAACTTCCTAACAAAGATAAGAAAGATAGAACAAGTGTTAGAAAATAAATATGATTCACTAAGCTTTAAATGGCTAAGGGTAGGAAGTCTTACCCCTTGCTCAAAAGAAGAGGAGTGGGATGATATAACCAGTGGCGAAGCATGAGAAGAAATTTAGGGAGAAGTTCTCCCAGATAGACCAGTTGCAACATCAAGGCTATCACCAACCAATATAACTACAATGGGAGATGGAGGAGGAGAGCTCCTGGGATAAGGGGCAGTTATTGGGGGTTGAATCGAAGCAGCCCGTCTTTTGCTCGCCTTAGTTCCCAAAGTTTTCTTTCTCTTGCCAGAAGCACCAGCAATAAAAGTAGCGTTAGGACCCCTTCTTCTTTTCGAAGATCCCTCAGTAGGATCCACCAAAATAGTGGTAAACACCCCTGGAGGAGGAACTGAGGGTGTAGTTTGCTGGAAAATGTTATTCATCCGTTCCACCTCCTTTCTGCATGCTTCTCGTATCTCCTAAGGTATTTCGTTATTGGGAGGAATAGAGGCAGTGGGAAAGGCATACAAAGGGACTTGGGCTTGGAGGACATTCCACTTTTGTCTTTCCTTATTTTTTGGAAGGAAGTTGCGAAGGACCCTCACCAAAAGTTGAGGCAGTTGAAGCATCTCTCGAATGGGGTTTCGGCGTTGGGGATTTTTTGGCTTTCTCCACACTGTGGGAATCGCTTGGCGGCAATAAGGAGGTAGCTCGGAAGGAGTATCTTTCATGGTTTTACTCATAGGAAACTCCTCCCCCAGAACGAATTTGCATTTAAGACCCAATTTCAATGCGAAGAAGGATAGAACTGGTGGATACTATGGGGGACTTTATATGAAGTCCCTAAATTTGGCCAGCTGGATCGGATAAAATTTGGTGGCAAACAAAGTTGATATCCCCCTTCCTAGTGGCACTGGGATGGTGACTCGACCAACGATGGCAACACTAATGCCAAGTAGAGCGGCATAAATATATTAAGTACATGCCTCCGCGAAATTAGCTTTTTCATTTAATAGCTGAAACACTAGGCGAGGGGCCCCTTGGTCAAACCCAAATTTCCTGCTGCATCGGTCTGGGTTATAAGGCTAAGAGGTGTATCCCCACTCAGTGTACAAGGGAAGATAGCCAGGGGTGAATAATAACACCATAGCCTGCGAAGGATCCTTCACAACAAGATCCCCAGTGGCCACTCGGGCAACAGATGGAAAAAATCCCCAGGTATGGGCAAAAGTAGACTCAATATAGGGCCTTATAACGAAAGTATCTAACTTATAAAAAATGACCATTATCTCCTTTCGACTTTGTTTCTTGTGAAAACACAAAAGACGAGGAGGTTTGATGGCTTGGCCAAAGGGATAGGGAATGGAGTTGACATAAATGGTAGGAAAATGGGTATAAAAAAAGCCCATTAAGAGAATGGTATTGGCAAAATTGGCTAAGTTATAACGGCTAAGAGACCGTTCCATGTCAAGGTGAGTTCAATCCAACCGAGTGTAGAAGGATCCCAGAGTAATGGAAGGCAGAGGAAGCTTGAAACCCCTGGCCAAACGGATGGAGATATTTATGAGGTCCCTCATAGGCTGATCGTTGGGCTTCCCAGTCAAAAGAAAATGAGAAATGAGAATGAGAATGTAAGCAGTTAATTCCAACGATGTGCCTTTACCTTTACTAGTTGTGGAGATGACATCCTTTGCAGTAGGGGCTTCATAGAAGTAGCTGATCAAAGGGGTGAATGTAGCCTTATTAGAAGTCCCAGTACAACTTCGACAAATTCTGTCCAATTCTAAACGATCAGCAGCTTCCTCGGCATCCAAAGCCTCATCGATATAGGCTTACTCACCCATAGCTTCAAACCCAAGAAGTTCACAGACATCTTCTAGCATGATGGTGAACTCTCCCCAGGCTACAACGAAAGTATGGGTAGTGATGTTCCATCGGGAGACCAACACCTAAAGAGCAGTATTGTGTTTGGATAGAGTGAACTCCCTAAAGCAGTGGGCACGTTAAAGTTCAAATTTAGTAAGAGTTGTAGCGTGGGAACTCTGCATATGAGCTTTCCATGCAGAAAAATGGGATGGAGACCCCCCAGGGTCTTCGAAGTCGATTTGAGAATAGGGGAAGTCACCACGATCAAGCCTAAAGAACAAAGTTCCCTCAGGAGGGAGGAAACCCCACTTAGCTGAGGTTTTGTCTTCATCGCCCAATAGTAAAGTGTCACACTCAGCACTAAAATGGCTAGCCTTGTAGGCGTTTGAAAAATTGTCATCTTCGCCAAAAATGGGGAAACTCTAGTAGAAATGAAGTTGCTCCTGGCGAGCAGCCACCAAGTCGGTGGCATCTAGGGTAGGGGCAACAGTGGGGGCAGTGGTGGTCGCAGACGGAGTGGCGATGGAGGATGCACCTGGGTTGCTTGAGGAAGCCATTACAGACAGAGATGTGTGTAGAAATCTTGGGAGAGACATTAAATCAGTGTCAATGGAGTAACCAGAAGTTAAAGATGTCCAAAGAACAAAGAAATGAAGAAGAAAGGTGAACAACAATGTCGATTTGAGTTTTTCTCCCTCTGAAAGCTCTGTGAGTTTGAAGAAGACAAAGGTAAGGAAAATGAGGAAAATGGATAAGTGTTTGAATAATTAGCCGTTTGAATTTTTTTTGTTGCCTTTTGAGTTTCCCACAACCACACGTGCAAAGCCGCCCGTAATCATTTTAGACAGACACGTGGCACATCGAGGAGTGTTCTGATAGTTAAAAATACAAGCATGCGTCATTAATGAAGTGACGCTTGGGGAAAAAGGGAGAGTTTCTTACAAGAGAAGTCATGATTTTTTTGGCACTAGAATTTAACACTCATGTCTCACACCCCAGGAGCCCAAACGACATTACAACAAGCTGAAAGTAGAATAACAGAAAGCATTTCGATTCAAAACTCACAACGAAGAAGTTTCCATCACAATTCAACAATCTACGATGTCCCCTCGCTAATAGTCCAAACACAGTTAACATTGGTTCAGGTACATCAGGGAGAATTTTGCTTTTCGAACAAGATGAAACGGTGTTCACCAAACTTCAAATACCTCGAAGAGAAGCTACTTGCAAGATCAGGTTAAACGATCGCGATGTCACCTTGCCAGCAACCTAAATGCAGTTATCTTCGACCCAGGCCACATAAATAATTAGGAGAATTCTAATCACTTAGGGGGAGTCCCAACGATGCAGTACCTTCAACTTAGGAGAACATGCTTGGGAGAATTCAACTTTGAGCAGATAAAACGACCAGGATGTTTAGACAGAAAAAGTAACGATGTCCCCTATCCATAAGCCTAAGACATGAAGATCTTTGGTTCAGGTACATCGGGGAGAATTATACTTTTTTCTAACAGATACAAACAAGAAAAGCTGCAACGAATACGCAAAATAAAAGATTTTTTTCAACGCAACGGAGCATGGCATATTGGATGGAGAAGTAATTCATGCACACATTTCTTGTTTGCCATAATAAATCTCTACACGAAGGGCCAAATATAGGGGGGTCTTGAAGATAGTCTTGGGATTAAAGATAATCCCCCCAGCTAATACAACAGACTTAAGCGAGGTAGCTCAGTGAGGAAGCTCAGGGAGATCTCCCAGCGAAGAAACTGGGCGAGAGAGCTCATCCTTTAAGCTTTGTTATTTTACTTAGTCACGTTGTATCTTTATGTATATCGGCTTCAAGCTATAACGATTGTAATGATGTAACATTTTTAATATTGAGGATGAGGTCAAACGGTACTCACGAGAGACCAGTCCTGGCAGGGTCTGGGAGAGATTTCATGCTCTACCGAATGACCTCGCCGTGGGAACTCCAGAGGGACTTGGTTTGGAGGATTGAGAAGTAAGCAAGCGTCAAGTCTTATCTTAACCATCTTAGATACACCTGTTAAAACACTGAGGGACCTTATATTGAGTTGATAACCCTCTACCAAATGTCACATCTACTTTAAGTAATGTCAGTATCCCGCTAAGCAGTGTCCAACCTTTACTCAAGTAAACCACCATGGTATTTGGGGCTGTTAGATAATTGGTGAACTACCACTGCCACAACAGCCCTCTGACGCACGGTGTTTAGAAAAATCTCATGTCTTGGCATTTAATGTGTATGATGTAGGGTGTGCTGTCAATGTAGGCATGTCTTGGCATTTAACGTGTATGATGTAAGGTGTGTTGTCACTGCAGGCATTTAATGCTTATGAATTAAAAAATGAAAGGGATGTCATTGGCATTAAATGAGACAGAGATGTCTCGAGAGTGAGGGGGATATTTATTGACCCCAACCACTTCTGAGAGAGAGAGTTCTCCAAGAGTTAATATTTTCGACTAAACAAGAGATTTTATTGAGAACCAGATTTTTTTACCCAGCCACCATTGTCATTTATTGTGAAGATTTTACTAGTTGACAGAGAGATCTCAGGGTCCATTGGTGTGTGGTATGCTTACCAAGGTGTATCTAGGGTGCTTACTCCTCTCTCCCTCTGAATGAGTTACTTTTGAGTTCATTATTATCTTCCTAGTTATACACGAGGGGTTTATGAGTTCAAACTGAAAAACGTCGCTAATGCCGTTTAATACAAGATTAAACTGTATAAGCAACTCCGAGATGTTTGTTGAAGAAACCCTTTTCTTTTGAAAATAAAAATTATAAACAAGATGTGTTTACAAAGAAACTTATGTACGAGAGTAATTAAGACTGTGTAATCAGTTTTTAAAACTAAGGCAGTTTCAAAAATTCAGCACACCTATAGAATGAGATGAGTAGATGAAGATAATCAACACACAGTTTTTAACGTGGTAAAACCTCTCCCAATAGAGGAAACATCCACGGTGACTTCTAAGTCACAAAAGAAAAAAATCCACTAATAACAAATAATAGTTACAAACAATACAACATGCAAGCACACAAATCAACCTATTCTAAGTTTAGGAATATACCCCACTTGGTGTCCTTCTAACTTCTCATAGATCTGATTTGTTGATGATGTTCTTCCAGTTTGCTAACTTCCTTTGCTTTAGCTTCCTTACGTCGACTCAATGATCTCTGATCTTATACACAACACTTCCAGTGTAGTAGTGTGTTAAGTGTTTGTGTAGTGATTCCTACCAACATGCATGAACTCACACACACTTAGATTTATAGACAGTCCTAGTAAATTACATATAAAGACTATATGCAGTGATTTTAGTTTAGTTCTTTCTCACAGAACATGAACCCTTTTTGACCTTTAAATATAACCCAGATTCCGCGGATATCTTGCTTTTAAAATCGGTCAAGATCTTAATCAATCTCTTTTTGAAAACATTTGTGAGATTGAAAACCTCCAAGTGTGAATCCAACTAGGTCAGGGTTAAGTTTCGTAAGAATAGAAACCACAAAACATTTTCAAAACTAAATCAGTAAAGGTTTTCTTAAATCAAGTAGTAAATATGCAGATCTAGTGAAAATGTAACATGCAGAGTGTAGATCTAAAGTTTCTATGAAAAAGAAACAAGATCTTCACACGAATGTTTAAGTTGTGAACAAGATCAAAGACAAAGAGGTTACAACAACGATATGAACAAACCACTCTTTCTCTCAAACACTCAGGGTTGTGTTTGGGGTTGAATATACGAAGGTTTGTTTCAGAGTTGAAGTGTTTAGGGTTAGGGTTAGGGTTTGGCTAACAGTTTTCCCTTTCTCTCTCTTCTCTCTTTTCTTTTCTCTCTTCTCTCTCACTTCTCTCTTCTCTCTCACTTCTCTCTTATTTTTTTCTCTCAGAAAGACGAATGCCCAAAAGTCTTCTAAGGCTGAGAAGTGGAGGGTATTAATAGGGCTGAGGGAAGGTTCTGGATGTTCGAGGGAAATCAAGGGCTGAGATCAAGTCTTGCAAACTTTGACTTGATCCAAAGGTTATAAAACAGCGGTGATTAAAAATGATTGTGAGTGGTTCATATGGATAGCACCGGGATTAACTAAGAACACATGCAGACCCTTGATTAGGAATGATCCAACGATCACCAATGCACCAGGCTATCCTCTCACACAACAAACACAAACTAACGCAACAAGAGGATGACAAGTGTTGGCCTGTGATAGGTGTTCAAATGCGCGTCCAAAGTAATTACAGAAGGCACCCTGAAGTCTCTAGCGCTTTTATATTCTACCCAATCAAACTTTCGAGTGAAAAGTGAAGTTTACAAAATAGAATATTAACCCCACAAATTTTATAATCCCATTTTTTTAAAAAACATTTATTAAAAAAAATGTTTAAAGATGTTAAAAAAAATATTTAAAAATTCCCAAAAAATTATTAAAGCTCCAATTCAAGGGGAATTAAACACACACTCAATTTTAAGCAATATGAACACATGTATGCACTTCTAATTGTGTGTAGTGTGATTCATTTTATACCTTCATAGATCATTGAAGAGGATTAGAGAGATTAGATCTGAGGCTCTTTGGATTCTAGGTTGGACAACCAATTTTGTCACTATTTCCAAACTAGTTGAACACTTATACAGTATAGACTTAAGCAAGTCAAAGGTATAAGGTGCTTCAATCTCCCCCTTTGGAAATATGAGACAAAATCTCCTTTGAGTTAGCTTAAAACTCGTAGGGAACCAATAAAAATAAAACCTAGTCCTATACAAAAGATACCATCTACCCATTTCCTAGAAAGTCAAAAATTACATAACTCAACTATTTACAAATTTTTACACTAGAAAAGGTAGACAATCAGTAGAAGAGATTCCTGCAAATATACACACTAAGATCAAGCAGTTTAGATGAAATGTGAACAAAATATTGAACTCATAAAACTCAAATTTCTCCCCCATTTTTGTCTCAAATGGACAAAGGGTAAAACTTAAGGTCTTAAGAGTTTAATCCGCGCATACCATACCTATAGAATTACGCAAATACAGAAATCTGTTATAGTCCAGAGGTTTAGTGAATATGTCTGCAAGTTGCAGATCAGTAGGCAGGTAATGAATTTCTAATTCCTTAGTTTCAACAAGTTCGCGTATAAAATGATGTCTTATTTTAATATGCTTAGTTCGCGAGTGTTGAACCGGGTTTTTAGATATGTTAATGGCGCTTTGATTGTCACAATACAATTGTAATTGATCTTCTTTAATCCCATAATCGCTTAACATCTGTTTTATCCATAATAATTGAGCACAACAACTTCCTGCTAATATATATTCGGACTCATCCGTAGATAAAGATGTGCAATTCTGTTTTTTACTACTCCAACCAACTAAATTATTGCCGACATAATAACAGGCACCTGATGTACTTTTACTGTCATCAGTACAACCGGCCCAATCAGCATCAGTATACCCTATGATGGTGCTGCAGGTATCATTAGTGTACCTAAGTCCAAGATTGAGAGTGCCTTTTATGTACTTTATTATACGTTTTACACACGATAAATGGCTCTCTTTAGGGTTATTCTGGTAACGAGCACACAGACATACATCATACATTATGTCTGGTCGTGAGGCAGTTAGATAGAGTAGGCTACCAATCATACTACGGTAAAGTGTGGAATCAACTGACTTTCCATTTTCATCTTTGCTTAATTTAACAGTAGTACTCATAGGCGTTTTGGCAACTTTAGCATTCTCTAAACCAAATTTCTTAACAAGGTCTAAGGCATACTTAGTTTGAGAGACAAATAGACCATCAGAATTCTGTTTCACTTGAAATCCTAAGAAAAGTTGTAGCTCCCCCATAAGGGACATGTGAAACTCCTTGTGCATAATAGCAGAAAAGGATTTAACTTCAGAGTTTGAAGTTGACCCGAATATGATGTCGTCTACATAGACTTGGGCTATAATAATGTTTTTGTCAAAATGTTTGACAAAGAGAGTCTGGTCATTTCCTCCTCTCTTAAAACCCTTATCCAACAAAAAGTTGGAAAAGCGTTCATACCAAGCTCGAGGAGCTTGTTTTAAGCCATACAGAGCCTTTTTTAGACGAAAGACATGGTTAGGGTATTTAGGGTCAATGAACCCTTTGGGTTGTTCTACATACGTTTCTTCGGACAGAATTCCATTTAGGAAAGCAGATTTGACATCCATTTGATAAAGTGTGAATTTTAAGTGACACGCTATGGCGAAAAGAAGTCGAACAGATTCAAGACGAGTGACAGGGGCAAATATCTCGCTGAAATCTATCCCTTCTATTTGAGAGTAACCTTGAACAACAAGTCTAGCTTTATTTCTAAGAATCACCCCATTTTCATCAGATTTGTTCTTAAAGATCCAACGTGTTCCAATAACATTTTTGTTTTGAGGCCGAGGTACAAGATACCAGACATCGTGAATGACAAATTGTAAAAGTTCTTCCTGCATAGCAGAAATCCAGTGTGTGTCATTCAATGCTTCATTAACATTTTTCGGTTCCACAAGGGAGACGAAACATGCATAATTAGCATAATTTCTTAACTGGGATCTAGTACGAACTGGCTCATTAGGATTACCGACCACGTTGTCAATGGGATGGTCTTTAGAGACCCAGCCAGGTACTTATGGACTCTCAATAGGTAATGAGTCATCTATTTCTGGTGAATCAGTTTTGAAATCATTTTCAGATTCAACCACAATAGGTGATTCAGATATCTTATTTTCGACAATAGTGTCGCTTACAATTACATTTATCGATTCCATAAGGGCCTTAGTACGCAGATTGTATATACGATAAGCACGACTGTTTGGGGAGTATCCTAAGAAGATGGCTTTATCACCACGTGCTTCCAATTTAGACAAATGTTCTCTGTCTTTACAGACATAACATTGACTTCCGAAAGTTCTTAGGTATTTCAGATTAGGCTTCTTACCGTACCACAACTCATAAGGAGTTTGTTTAGAGTTTTTCCTTAGATAGACCCTATTTGTGATATGACAGGCAGTTCTAATAGATTCTACCCAGAAGTATTTAGGTAGGGATTTGGCATGGAGCATGACTCGTGCCATCTCTTGAAGAGTTCGGTTTTTCCTTTCGGCAACACCGTTCTGCTGAGGGGTCTTAGGTGCGCTGAATTCGTGTTTGTAACCGTTGTAGTCACAATATTCAACTATTCCTGTGTCTATGAATTCTCCCCCTCTATTGCTACGAATACGATTTACTTGTGTGTCCTTCTCATTTTCAATTCTAAGTAAGATTTTTAAAAAATTCTGAAACGTGTCAGATTTATGTTTCAAGAAGGCAACCCAAGTGAATCGTGTGAAATCATCAACCATGACTAGGATATAACTGTGTCCACAAAGACTAACAGTTCTAGAAGGACCAATAAGGTCCATATGGATGAGATCTAGAGGTCTAGAGGTGAGGATGTCTTTAACCTTTTTATGCGAAGTCTTAACTATTTTTCCTTCCTGGCAATGACCACAGACAACACTTCAAATAGGTTTAATTTTAGGAATTCCTCTAACTATCTCTTGACTAGACAATCTACCAAGGATATCATAGCTTAAGTGACCCATACGATTATGCCAGATTTCATTGTCATCCATTCTGATAATGTTACAGGTTTCAGAACTAGTCTTGACAGTATAACAATTGTCAGGTGTTCTAAATCCTGTAATAATGCATTCACCTTTATCATTTAGAATTTTACAATTGTTCTTTGAAAAGGTGACTGTATGGTCAGAGTCACAAAATTGTGATATACTTAGGAGGTTGGCTTTAAGGCCTTTAACTAATAGGGCATTTTTTAGAACAGGCATTCCTTATTCTTTTAGGGTTCCTTTACCTATGATATGAGATGAAACACCGTCACCAAAAACTACTTTGCCACCAGCAAATCTTGTTTTGTTTAAAAGTTTTGTTTCATCTCCTGTCATATGTTTGGAACATCCTGAATCTAAGTACCAACCAGATGAAGTGTGTTCAGCTTTTAAAGCAGTGATGACAATATTACACTTCATTTGTGGTAAAAGATCATCTTTTCTAACCCAAATAGCTCTAGTTTTAATTTTGCGTAAGTTTGCCCTTATTTGATAAAATTTTCGAGAAACAGTTTTTTGTCGAAAGACATTTGGGGCAACAAACTTATTATTGTGGAAAATTTGAGCTTTTGGTTTAGGAAAGTTTCTGGGAGCCTTTCTCTTAAACGAACTCTTAGTTTTGGTCTTTCTATTTCTGTAGTTAGAGTTCTTGTCAGGTTGTCTTGGAAGGACATAATGGTTACGATTTTGCCTAGAATAGTTAAAGTTCTTGTAGACAGAGGTGTTATACACAGGAGTATTCAGACGTCTCGCATAGCAACCTTCAAAGGAATGACCATAAATGTCACAGTAAGAGCAATATTGATTGCTCGAGGGATGAACTTCCTTAGGAAAACTTCTAAAAATGGGTTTAGCAGCATTCTATTCAGTAGTGTTATTCCTAGGAGGGATGGTTTTAAAGGTAGATTCAACCTTTCTGTTCAAAGGACAGACGTATTTAGTCTTAAGTGTAGTGTCAGCCTTAGAGTTACTAGACTCTCCAATGTCTTTCTGTTGTTGCTTTTGATCAAATTCCTTTTTAATAAAATGAAAATCTGGACATGTTTCAATTGGTCTTTTGCCCCCAAACACAAACTTAATAGGTTCAAGATTTATAGTTTGTGGTTTATTCTTAGGGCAAAATCCAATACCGGTTCTATCATCAGAATTGGTCTTGGAGTCAACAACAAAGTCAGTAAAACAATTTGAATTGTTTTCAAACTTAGAAAACTTTTTGAAAACAGTAGCTGTCTTTGTTTTTGCTTCCTCCAGTTCTAATAACGTTCCCTTGTATTTCATTTCCAGAGTTTCATTAGTTTTAGTCAGCTCTTTCAATTTTTGATCAAAAGTTTCAATTTCAGATTGATGAGACAAACACTGGTTAGTGTACTCTTCGGCATTCAGCTTCACAATAAGACTTAGATCATCTAATTTCTTAGTCAGGTCTCTAACAGTCTTCCAGTCTAGTGCCTTTTTTGAGAGTTTTAGCATACAAAGTATGAATATCTGGGAGGTCATCTGTGTCTGAGTCGCTAAGTGAAGTGTGTGTAGTGACCCCTAACGATTCAATTTTAGTACTCACGCACCCATTTGCATCGTCATTATCGAGATCACTTCGACTCACACACACGGAGTTAGAACTAGCAACATTTTCAGATAATAAAGCATCTAGGCCAGTCAAAACAGTATTCACACAAGCAGGAGTAGAAGTATCATTATCACACACAGGCATATCATCATTGTAAATGTCTTAGCATAAAAAGACATGCAAGGGTCAAGTACATTTGATGCCTCAAGTTCCTCTTCATCAGAGTCACTTGAATCATCCCAAGTTTTACAGACATTGGCTCTATTGTGTGTGTTGGCTTTATTCAGATTAACTCTGCAATCGTGAGCAATGTGACCCAGTTTCCCACATCTAAAAGATTCAATCTTTTTAAGGTCGCTAGTGGGTCTGGAGTTATTGTCCTTAGGATGTTTATCAAGACCTCTCTCATGAGGTTTGGGATTAGACAGAGTAGGATAATTAGGCTTGCCTTGTTTAGTTGCCTGTTTGTTTCTAAATTTGACAATTTTCTTAAATTGTTTAGTCATTAAGGCAATCTGATTATCTAGTTTGTCTATATCACAATCCTCATCAGAGTCAGAGTTGGTCAAATTAGACTCAAGTTTAGATATCTTAGAGGCAAAACTCAAGTTAGAGTTGGGTTGTTTTCTTTGAGAATGATTTAATTGTTTCTTAAAGTCTAATTCCATTTCCACAGTCCTAAGTTTGCTACTGAGTAACTCAGGGGTAAGGTTTTGATCATTCATTTCCTCAATAGCATACCTCTTACTATCAAACTTTTGTGGTAATGACCTTAGGATTTTAGAAACAATTTCATTTCTATCATAAGTAATACCATTAGCATGCAACTTAGTGACTATATCAGTTAAGTTCATGTAAAAATCATCAAAAGACTCAGAATCAGACATGATCAAAGAGTTGTACTGCTGGATAAGCATTTGAGTTTTAGCAGCTTTAACTCTTGAGTCTCCTTCATGGGCAGTGATTAATGTGTCCCACGCTTCCTTAGAAGTGGCACAAGATGAGATTCTCTTGAACTCATACTCATTAATAGACATAAAAATGGCATTCTTGCCTTTATTGTTATTTCGAGAAATAGTTTTTTCTTCTTGGGTAAACTCATTTAAGATTTTCTTTACCCTCTCATCACTTCCTTCAGTGGCTGGTTTAGTAGGATAAGTGTATCCGTTTTCAATAATGTCCCAGACATCATCTCCTAAAGTCCCTTGGATGAAGGCAACCATTCTTACTTTCCAGTAAGCAAAGTTGTTTCCATCAAAGAGTGGAGGTCTGGACAGATTACCAAACCTTTCATTCTTCTCGTCCATAGTTAGGTTTTTCAGAAAACGATTTCAGAAACACAAGATCTTTTGAAATAAAAGTTAACAGGGCTCTGATACCAATTGAAAAACGTCGCTAATGCCGTTTAATACAAGATTAAACTGTATAAGCAACTCCGAGATGTTTGTTAAAGAAACCCTTTTCTTTTGAAAATAAAAATTATAAACAAGATGTGTTTACAAAGAAACTTATGTACGAGAGTAATTAAGACTGTGTAATCAGTTTTTAAAACTAAGGCAGTTTCAAAAATTCAGCACACTTATAGAATGAGATGAGTAGATGAAGATAATCAACACACAGTTTTTAACGTGGTAAAACCTCTCCCAACAGAGGAAACATCCACGGTGACTTCTAAGTCACAAAAGCAAAAAAATCCACTAATAACAAATAATAGTTACAAACAATACAACATGCAAGCACACAAATCAACCTATTCTAAGTTTAGGAATATACCCCACTTGGTGTCCTTCTAACTTCTCATAGATCTGATTTGTTGATGATGTTCTTCCAGTTTGCTAACTTCCTTTGCTTTAGCTTCCTTACGTCGACTCAATGATCTCTGATCTTATACACAACACTTCCAGTGTAGTAGTGTGTTAAGTGTTTGTGTAGTGATTCCTACCAACATGCATGAACTCACACACACTTAGATTTACAGACAGTCCTAGTAAATTACATATAAAGACTATATGCAGTGATTTTAGTTTAGTTCTTTCTCACAGAACATGAACCCTTTTTGACCTTTAAATATAACCCAGATTCCACGGATATCTTGCTTTTAAAATCGGTCAAGATCTTAATCAATCTCTTTTTGAAAACATTTGTGAGATTGAAAACCTCCAAGTGTGAATCCAACTAGGTCAGGGTTAAGTTTCGTAAGAATAGAAACCACAAAACATTTTCAAAACTAAATCAGTAAAGGTTTTCTTAAATCAAGTAGTAAATATGCAGATCTAGTGAAAATGTAACATGCAGAGTGTAGATCTAAAGTTTCTATGAAAAAGAAACAAGATCTTCACACGAATGTTTAAGTTGTGAACAAGATCAAAGACAAAGAGGTTACAGCAACGATATGAACAAACCACTCTTTCTCTCAAACACTCAGGGTTGTGTTTGGGGTTGAATATACGAAGGTTTGTTTCAGAGTTGAAGTGTTTAGGGTTAGGGTTAGGGTTTGGCTAACAGTTTTCCCTTTCTCTCTCTTCTCTCTTTTCTTTTCTCTCTTCTCTCTCACTTCTCTCTTCTCTCTCACTTCTCTCTTATTTTTTTCTCTCAGAAAGACGAATGCCCAAAAGTCTTCTAAGGCTGAGAAGTGGAGGGTATTTATAGGGCTGAGAGAAGGTTCTGGATGTTCGAGGGAAATCAAGGGCTGAGATCAAGTCTTGCAAACTTTGACTTGATCCAAAGGTTATAAAACAGCGGTGATTAAAAATGATTGTGAGTGGTTCATATGGATAGCACCGGGATTAACTAAGAACACATGCAGACCCTTGATTAGGAATGATCCAACGATCACCAATGCACCAGGCTATCCTCTCACACAACAAACACAAACTAACGCAACAAGAGGATGACAAGTGTTGGTCTGTGATAGGTGTTCAAACGCGCGTCCAAAGTAATTACAGAAGGCACCCTGAAGTCTCTAGCGCTTTTATATTCTACCCAATCAAACTTTCGAGTGAAAAGTGAAGTTTACAAAATAGAATATTAACCCCACAAATTTTATAATCCCATTTTTTTAAAAAACATTTATTAAAAAAAATGTTTAAAGATGTTAAAAAAAATATTTAAAAATTCCCAAAAAATTATTAAAGCTCCAATTCAAGGGGAATTAAACACACACTCAATTTTAAGCAATATGAACACATGTATGCACTTCTAACTATGTGTAGTGTGATTCATTTTATACCTTCATAGATCATTGAAGAGGATTAGAGAGATTAGATCTGAGGCTCGTTGGATTCTAGGTTGGACAACCAATCTTGTCACTATTTCCAAACTAGTTGAACACTTATACAGTATAGACTTAAGCAAGTCAAAGGTATAAGGTGCTTCACAAACTGGGTTCATCTATGTTGGGTTTTAATTGTGTGTTTTATAACTAATCAGGAGTGTTCTTGGTTAACTTGTCATTACTATATTGAAAAGGGGTTATGCCTCCATATATATTAAACTACCCTCTTACACTGTTTAGGCTCACCAATGCACCCGCAGTGTTCATGGATCTCATAAACAGGGTATTCCGAGAGTTTCTAGATCAGTTTATGACAATATTCATCGATTACATTTTGGTTTACTACCGCACGGAGGAGGAGCACACTGAACTTTTATGTATGGTTCTGCAGACACTACGAGACCATCAGTTGTACTCCAAATATGGGAAGTGTGGATTTTGGCTTTAGAAGGTATAGTTTATTGGCCACATCGTGTTCGACAGGACATCGTTGTTGATCCTAGTAAGGTATCGACGATGAGGGAGTGGGGACAACCCACAATACCAAATGATATTCACAGCTTCTTGGGGTACGCCGGGTATTATCATATCTTCATCAAGGGGTTCTCAAAGATTGTTGGTCCTTTGATGAACCTGACCTGTAAGGGGGTACCTTTTGTGTGGATCGACCACTGCAATTGGCTTTTAATGAACTAAAGGACTGATTGACATCAACACCAGTACTTGCCTTTCCCAGGGAGGATTGGAGTACCAGGTATACACTGACGCATCCTTGCAGGGACTTAGGGGTGTGTTACAGCAGGATGAGAGCACTATAACTTATGCGTCTAGAAATCTAAAGCCCCATTAGAAGAATTACCCCACTCATGACCTTGAGTTAGCAACGGTTATTTTTTCTTTGAGGATATAGAGGCATTATATTCTAGGGGAGCAGTTTACATTGTTCATGGATCATAAGTCACTTCAGTATCTCTTCACATAGAAGGATATGAATATGAGGTAGAGGCGGTGGCTAAAATTCGTGAAGGACTACTAGTTCGATATACAGTACCATCCGGGGAAGGTCAACGTGGTTGGGGACGCATTGAGCCGATAACCCACTGGTGAGTTAGCAAAGGTATGGAAAGTGAAGTGAGAAGAGATTTGACATGATAATAAGTTAGCTAGAGCGTGCATGGCAGTATTAGCTATCACTCCCAAATTTTTATGCGGGTAGTGAAAACATAGGCAAGGGACAAGTTTTGTCAGGATCGGGTATGATAGTTGCTAGTCGAGGGTGTAGAGTCTTACTCGATCAGTTCAAAAGGAGGTCTTCACTTTAATAGAAGACTAGTAGTACCCAAGGATGAGGATTTTAGGTATGCAGTTATGACTAAGGCTTACGATTCGATATTTTCGATACATCCCGGTGGGGATAAGATGTACCAGGATATGAGGCGACAATATTAGTGGGCAGGGATGAAGCGAGACATATTAGAGTTTGTCTCGAAGTGCGTTACTTGTAAGCTTGTGAAAGTTGATCATCGGAGACCTTCAGATATGCTACAGCTGTTGGAGATTCCCTTGTGGAAATGGGAAAGCATATCCATGGATTTTATTACTGGGCCCAACATCACAGCGGGGTCACGATTACATAAGGGTGATAGTGGATCGATTGACCAAGGTAGCCCATTTTTTACCATTTTGTACTGACTATGAGATGATGAAGTATGCACAACTAATCATTTCAGAGATTGTAAAGCTACACGGAGTACCGATCAATATTGTGTCTAACAGAGATAAGATATTTGTGTCCCACTTCTGGCAGAGCTTTCCGGAGGCCATGGGTACTGATTTGAGATTGAGTATGGCTTACTGCCCCCAGACATACGGGCATACAGAGAGGGCGAATCAAATGCTAGAGGACATGCTGAGGATGTGTATCCTGGACATCAGAGGAGGATGGGAGCAATATCTTCCATCGGTAGAGTTTACGTTTAATAACTCTTACCAATTTACTTTTGGGATGGCACCGTTTGAGGCACTGTATGGGAGACCTTGTCGTTTTCCCATTTGCTGGTTAGAGGTGGGGGACAATAAGTTATTGGGGAAAAAAATGACACAGGAGATGACTACCAAGATTGAGCTGATTCGAGGACGTATTCGGATAGTTGAAGATAGGCAGAAGAGCTATGTTGATGCCGATCGGAGGAACGTTGAGTTAGAGGTTGGAAACCAGGTGTTGGTTCAGGTGTCTCCTATGAAGGGGATCATGAGATTCGACAAGAAGGGGAAGTTAGAACCAATATATGTGGGGTTATTTCCTATTATAGAGAGGGTGGGACCGGTAGCATACAGATTGGGACTTCCTGAGCATCTTTAGCGAATACACGTGTGTTCCATATGGCATCGCTGAACAAGTACAGGAGGAGCAAGAAAGCTTTATGGCATGTCCCTCTTGAGGAGATTGATCTACAACCAGACGTCTCGTATGAGGAGAGACCCGTGGCTATTCTGGATCGTAGTGAGCATAACCTGCGGTCTAAGGTGGTGCCACTAGTGCGAGTTCAGTGGGGACATCACAACATTAATAAGTCGACTTGGAAGTGGGAGGATGACATACGACAACATTATCCAGAGCTATTCACCGTAAGTATGTCCTAATTTTAGGGAGGAAATTCCATTGTAAGGGGGGAAGTATGTAATACCCCGTATTTCTGCGTATTTATAATTAAATTAATTGGACAAACCAACTTTATTAAAATAACACGAGTGACATAATTTAATATGATTAAATGATAAATGTGATTATTAAATATTAATAGAGAGATATATACTGATTAATATTATGAAATGAAATTTACTAAGTGTGAATAGTAGATAATGAATAATTATTGACTTACGTCATAGCGAGTGATATGGGCGTATTTGAGTTATCTCACTAGGAGTTGAGTGTAGACTATTTTAAGGTGAGAAATGAAAAATATATTTTAAGTGACTCAGATAATAATTTAGAGGTCACAGATGATTCTTAAAGGGTTAAAATAGTCAGAATAGTGTACCCGGGGATATTATTTAGATCCCGGGTCAATTTTAGGTCAAACCAACACCTATCGGGGGCATTTTGGTCATTTAGTTTATGGAGGTTTAGAGACCTACGAAATTTAGAGGCTTATATTAGATGCTGATAGGGTGATATTAGGGTTAGAAACATGACAAACCTCAAGGGAACAATTAGAGAAGAAGGGGAGACCATTCTCAATCTTAAGGAGGAGTTCTTGAAGAATTAGACCTTATCCTTGCATCCTAATCATCTAAGGAGTGAAAATTTAAAGTGAGAACCATCAATCCATCATCAACACCACAAAATCATACCTCCTTCTATCAAGTCAAGTTGTTTATTACAAATCAATATGAAGTTGTAATACCCATGTGACTAGGGTTTTGATTATATTGATTCCTCTAATGTTCTTAGAAGAAAAGCCTATGGTTATACATGTTTGGGTAGGAAATTACATGTAGTTTGAATGAAAATCTATAAGGGACAAGTTATCTGAGATTTTTAGTAATTGCTAAAAATTAAATATGGATTTCATGTGTGTATTAATGGAGAATATTAAAATCTAGGGTTCTTGAGGATTTGATGAGTTAATCCATTTTTTATCGATAATTTTAATGTTTTGATAACTTATTTACGTTAGAAATTACCCCCATACATGTAGAAATGGTTAGGAACATATGGCCTTGAATTTGGTGAAGTAGCATGGGAGTTGTGTTAAGCGAAAAAAGGTGAAAATCTTGTAAACGAACGAAGAAGACAAAGTAGAAAAACTGTACAGAATCGAATCGATTCGATTTACCAAAAAACCCAAAATTTTCCTTTTAAGCCTAGGATCCTTGATTCGTTTCCGTGTAAAACTTTCGAGACTTTGTTAACATAATAATAAAGGACTTATTATCTTACAGTAGGCTGATAGTGAAGTTGTAATTTAGTCTTATTAAGAGTATTAAGATGGGAACGAATTGGGTTGATTTATGTCATACATTATCCGAGAGAAAGATAATTAACTACAAAACTCCGAATGAGTACGTGGGTAGACCAGTAGATTAAGAGAGAGATAACTAGTGAAATTATAAAGGGGTAACTAGGACCCTTAGAGTTTGTGTGAATACTCAAATAAAAACGATAGTGAGATGAATCGTAAAGTAATAAGTACGATGAGTATTCGAGAGAAATATACTACATATAAATATGAGAAGTTAGGTTGTGTGAATACCTATTATATGAATACTTAGGTGGTATGAATACCTAAAGTATACTAATTATAATTGGGTTAGAGGTGCCATTTTGAACCAACATAAGACATTTATATTGGGGTCGAGTGCCATTTTGAGCTAATATAAGTGATAATATAAATTTGGGGTCGAGGAGACATTTTGAACCAATACAAGAAATAAACTTAGGGTCGAGGTAATATTTCAAACCAATAGCCCTTAATGTGTAATAGGGGAATGTAATAACATTATGTGACTTTATAGTGTATATATTGAGTGTCAGAATATATACCATGTGAATAACCTACTTATGTGAAATAGTAGGTCGTGAAAGGATATATAGGTGTAGAGTTATATGTGTAGATATTTTAATTAAGCGGTGAAACTTAATTACAACTTGTAAAAGATAACAAGGTGTAAAAGTTATCTATAAAGGTAAGGACATACGAGGTGCTAATTCTATTAGTGTACTATATGGGCAGTACTTTAGTCTAGTTAGCTTGGGTAGTATAGCTAGGTGGACTAAGTATAGAATGTTAGGCGAGCACAATAAATGAGAGGTGGGGAAACTCAAGAGAGTGTACGTGAACCTAACATATGTAATAAGTAACGTATTTTAATTTGTGATAAACGCTTGCTAAATATTTTCAAAACGTTTTGAGTACTAACTCTGGCTATAAAAATACTTTCAAAACCTTTTAGGTATCTATCGACAGGGATGCCGGACTTGATGATTCCATTCCAGGGACTCGGAGCTGTAACACTGTGCAGGCTGACAAGATTTGATTAGATGATTAATTCATTCAAATCTAGTGTAGGATCTCAATAGTGTATCATTTATGGTCATGTTTCCCCAGCACTTGGTTATTCATTTCAGTTTAGACAGTTATGGGGTTTTATGAATGTTGGTAGTTATTTGAGTTTTGAATTTAGCCGATGATTTATTCGACAAGACTTGTGTTCATTTACATATTGTGAGATGTTTGGACTCTGTCATATTATGAGTGTTGTTTTAGTTTTCCGCATATTGTTTTTAACTGTTTAATGAAAGATAACATTTGGCACCAGTTTAATTAACTATTAGGTGGTTAGTAATTAATATGGTTTTCGACAGTGATGCTCAGAATGAACCATATGTAAATCCCGTTTTAATTTGAGAAAGTTCTGATCACCCGATATTTATTTAGGCGGGGTGTCACATTAGTGATAAGTTGTTGTCCCAAATTTATTAGTGGTATTATTTATTTCTATAATTTATGATGCATGTAAAGACCATCTCGAAGTAAGTGGAATAATTTCACGTAATGTTATTATTAAAATTTTATGTTAGACATATTTCTATTTTTTGTGGATTATCTAAGTGGATTAATAAAAAAAACTTATCTTGTAAAACTTGGATTTATACCATTGCTCAAATTCTGATGTTATGAAAATTGAACAAGCAACCACTCATGATGTAATATTTTAAGGTTTTATGTACACACATATTGTTATGAGTACATTTATGTATAGGTTTGTCCCTAGTGTATTGTTGAAAGTTTAAAATAAAAACAAATGAGCGAGTTCTTGAATAAAATTTTAATGTGAAAACATGTTACGATGTTAACAACAAAGTTATATAAAAATAACTTTTGAGTAAGGTCATCTTTTATATCATGCTGAGATCTTGTGAAGAATATTAATTGATTTCTTGTGACGAGTAAATTAGAATTTATATTGTGATGTTGTTCAAAAAGTGTGTTTATTATCATGATAAATGCACATGTTCTTAATCTTATTCAAGTTGTTAAATGGGTATACATAAGTTGGCTATACCATGGCTTGAGGCTGTTATTTAAGTTGTGGTTATATTAACATTTATTATTATTATTATTATTATTATTATTATTATTATTATTGAACTTGAGGTTCATGTTGAGTCGACTGGGATTGAGATAGTCCTAAAGTTAGTGCACTAATATAGTCTATACTACCGAAAGTTATCTGGGAGGTATAGTTATACGCATATGCAAGTTAGCATATATGATGTGGCCGAGGGGCATTGTATACTGGAAATGTCTCGTATACATGTCTATTATCTTATTCAATCTTGGAGGAGGATACTAGAGGCCAAGGTATCGTAAGAGATTTACATGATAAATTATATTGTTATCATGTAGTTACATGATTACTCATGATTAATTTCGTATTATGAGTTCGCTAATATAATGGCTATATTGATTGCTACTGGTACATGATTTTAAATGACCAAGTATGAGAAAAAAAATTTACTTGAGAAAATGTGCTTTCATTCACGTGATTATATTATTACTTATGATTAGTTACATATTATGAGTTTAGTGATATGGTTATTTTATTGATTGTTATTGGTACATTTAGAGTTGAGTTTCGAGCGGAAGGGTTTTCTCGGTGGGTCGCATTACTCATGATATTACGAAAAATATTTTTTCAGGATAAGGCAATGATCGATTCAGTTGATTTTCTAGCTATTAGGTGGAGGCGTGTCGAAGACGAGAACCCTTATTTTGATGTATTTTAGTTCTTTATGTGGTCGTTATGTAAATTACTTCGAGAGGATTATTGTAACGAGTGAAATGTTAAAGTGCTTGTAGTTGATCTCGATAATTAAAATGCAATATTTCAAGTACTCGCCTCTCTCTCTATCTACCTAGGGTTTGCATGGCTACTACTGCCTCCAACGTGGAGGCAGCCATCCAACCCCCTCTTTCAATCTTAAAACCCCCAGATAATCCAAAGCAACTGGTAGTACCCAATAGATCATTTGCAGATGTAGTTGGCAATAAATCCTCTTCTTCGATTTCATTGAAAGAAGTAGGTAACTTTCGTGGTGAGTCGGCAATTTATTTCACTGATGCAGACATCAACAAGCTAGCAGCTCCTTTCAAATATTCATTGGTTGGTAAGTTCTCACATGGGAAACCCGCTCTTAATGATATACGTAAAGTTTTTTCCTCATTTGGACTGAAAGAGGCATATAATATTGGACTCATTGATCATAAACATGTGTTTATTCGCTTGTTTCACGAAGAAGATTTCCATAGGGTGTGGCTTAGAGAGACATGGTATATTCAAAAATACCCTATGAGAGTTTTTAAGTGGACTCCTGAATTCCATCCTGATGTGGAATCCTCTATTGTTCCTGTTTGGATAAATATGCCTTTACTTCCCATCCATTTGTACAATAATTAAAGTATTTTCTCTATTGCTAATGTTGTGGGAACACCTCTAAAGTTGGATATAGCTACAGTTTCTCTGTCCAGGCCAAGCCTTGCAAGAATATGCGTGGAAGTGGATTTGGTTAAAGACCATCCAAGAAGGGTATGGATTGGTAACAGTGATAAGAATATAGGCTATTGGCAATATATAGTCTATGAGGAAATGCCTGAATACTGCCAATTTTGTGCTAAGAAAGGCCACAATTCAGGGAACTGTCTCTTTAAGAAGACTGTAGATAATAATAATAAAGTGGTAGATGGAGGCCAAAAGAATAATATTCAAAGGGAAGAAGTTACTAAAAAAAAAGAAGCTACAAAAGAATGGGTAGAAAAAAGGTTCAACAACAATGGGAAGGCAGTAGAATCAAGTAAGGTAGAGGAAAGCAGACCTTCTGAAATGAACGAATCACAAAAAAAATTGGAGAAAAATAGTGTAGTATATGAAGAAATGATTCAAGGACTGCAGCAAGATGAAGTTATCCAAGAAGAAGTAAATGAAGCTCAACATGAGGTCAAGAATATGGAAGAAATTCAAAATGTTACAGCAGTTAGTTATTGTAAAAAAGATGCATTACTAGAAGAAGGTGAATTTGTTCATGATGGTGACCACGAGGATGACGTAGTTGATACTGAAGATATTGAAGATGTCCTTAATCAGCAGGAGGATCAAGATCAAGATGAGGAGCCATTTGAGGAGGTCCGTAGTAGGAAGAGAAGAAACAAACACAAGAAGGCCATACAGAATGCTTATAATCTGGTTTTGCAGTCAGTTAATGAAGAAAAGCATAGATCCACTTCATTGTCTCCTCATAGGAACTGTACTGGTCAGAAAAGACTTTTAAGATCAAACACAAAAGCTTCTCTAGATGCCCAATCTCAATGATTAATTGCTTGATTTGGAATATAAGGGGAATTTCAAAAAAAGGTGATGTAAGGAGACTTAAGAGGTTAGTGAAAATTAACAAAGTGAGCATTCTTGTTGTGTTAGAACCTAAGCTGAAAGTTGAAGAGTTGAACAAATTCAAGATCAAATTGGGATTCAGTTATGCTATGGCTAACTGCAACAGCAAAATCTGGCTTTTTACAAAGGAGGACACCTCTATTCAACTTTTATCTCATATGGAGCAATGTTTGACAGTGTCAATTAAAATCCATCAGTTAGCTAAGAACATTACATGTAGCTTTGTCTATGCTAAATGTACAAAGGTTGAAAGAAGGGAGCTTTGGCAGTATTTGTCAGATATGGGGGTTGTAGTTCCATGGATGGTTTGTGGGGATTTCAACACAGTGGCATACTCATGGGAGAAAGCAGGAGGTAATCCCATTGATTTGGGATCTTCTTTGGAATTTTTGGAATTTAGAGAAATTAATGGTCTAGAAGACCTAGGTTACATTGGTTCTTCTTATACTTGGTTCAATAAGAGGGAAGGTAATGCAAGGATTTGGAGCAGGCTGGATAGATGTTTGGCCAACCAAGATTTGAACACTCTATGTTCCTCTATCAAAGTAAACCACCTGAACAAGGCTAATTCAGATCATGCTCCTATGGTACTAGAATTAAAGAGCAACATAGAGTTATTAAAGAGGCCTTTTAGGTTTCTTAATTTCTGGACAAATAAGGTGACATTTAAAGAAGTTATAAGGGAGCATTGGGACTCTAATGTATCAACAAATCCTATTTATGCAGTAGCCCTTAATCTTAAAAACTTAAAGAAACATTTGAGTTGTTGGAGCAGAGCTACTTATGGTGATATCTATCAATCAGCTCGAGATGCTGAGGATAAGCTATTAGCTTCTGAAATGGAGTATGAGCAGGATCCTAATGAAGAGAATAGAGAGAAATGGGCTAGAGATAATGCTGTTTATGTTCAGAAAATAGCAATTGAAGAACAATTTTGGAGCCAAAAATCTCAGGAAAAATGGATTGAGGAAGGGGATAAAAACACAAGTTTCTTTCATAATTCAGTTAAAGCCAAAAGGAAAAAGATGATTCTCCAAAAAATTAAGAATGAAGGGGGAGCATGGGTGGAAGGTGAAGAAGATATAGCTAAAGAAGCCATTATGTATTTTAAAAGTGTCCTTGGAACTGGAGACCACTATAGAGTAGATGAAGAGATTTTAAATGAAATTCCATCTCTTATTACAGAAGATCAAAACAAGAGTCTTGAAGAATTTCCAGATGATGAAGAGGTCCTTGAAGCAGTAAGAGATTTAAATGGTGACAGTTCCCCTGGCATGGATGGTTATACAGGAGCTTTTTTCACTTCATGTTAGGATATAATAGGGGATGATATTGTAAAGGCTATAGCTGATTTTTATGCAGGTATGCAACTTCCTAAGATAGTTACCTCCACTTTAATAGCTCTTGTGCCTAAAAAAGATAATCCCAATACCTTCAATGAAATGAGACCTATTAGTTTATGTAACTTCCTCAATAAGATTTTTACAAAGATAATGGCCACAAGACTTAGTAAAGTTCTTCCATTAATAGTGTCTGATAATCAGAGTGGATTTATTAAGGGGAGAGACATTACTGAAAACATCCTTCTTGCTCAAGAAATGTTTCACATGCTGAATCAGAAAAACATTGGTGGAAATGTGGTTTTAAAGCTTGATATGGCCAAAGCTTATGATAGAGTTTCCTGGACATTTCTTCTCCAAGTTATGAGGAGGTTTGGGTTCTGTGAGAGATGGATTGACATGGTATGGAGAGTTATTTCTAACAACTGGTTCTCAGTTCTTATTAATGGTACATCAAAAGGTTTTTTTAAGTCTGGGAGAGGATTAAAGCAAGGTGATCCATTATCTCCAGGGTTGTTTGTTATAATGGCAGAGGCTTTATCTAGAAATCTCAACCGGTTACACTCAATTCCTTCTTTTAAAAGTTTCAAAACACCTATAGGATGTCCTCAGCTAAACCATTTAGCTTTTGCTGATGATATTATCCTCTTCTCATCTGGTGATAAACGATCTTTAAGGCTTATGATGAAGGTGATAGATAGCTATGAGAAAGTGTCTGGCCAAGAAATCAACAAACAAAAAAGCTCTTTAATAGTGTCTAATAAGATTAAATCTCCAGCTGCTAGAAGAATTTCAGATATGGTGGGAATGAATATAAAATCTTCTCCCATTACATATCTAGGATGTCCAATTTACTCAGGAAGGAAGAAAAGTGTGATGTTTGAACATTTGGTAGCCAAAATAAGAGGTAGAATTGGGAGTTGGAAATCTAAGTTGTTGTCTACAGGTGGCAAAGTCACTCTCATAAAATCTGTTCTATGCTCCATGCCTTTATATCTATTGTCTGCAGTTCAACCAACTAAATTTGTTATTCAAGCTATTGAGAAGATGTTTGATAATTTCTTTTGGAGTTCTAGTATGGGTGACAATAGACATCATTGGTGTAATTGGGATCAGATATGCAGGCCTATCAAAGAAGGAGGTATTGGTCTTAGAAGATTGGAGGATATTTGCAAAGTTTTTTCAATGAAGTTGTGGTGGAAGTTCAGAAGCAGAGATTCATTGTGGGCTAGATTTATGGAAGC
The DNA here is from genome assembly GCA_949130495.1 of Sambucus nigra. Taxonomy (NCBI): domain Eukaryota; kingdom Viridiplantae; phylum Streptophyta; class Magnoliopsida; order Dipsacales; family Adoxaceae; genus Sambucus; species Sambucus nigra. The sequence continues at coordinate 10,371,699 of OX422223.1, forward strand.
CAAATACTGTAGGAACTCCCATCCTTATAAAGTGCCTCAAAGAGGGGGATCCCACACTTGGAAGAGAATGGTTGATATGCGAGGTGAAGCAGAGCAGAATATTAAATGGAGAATAGCAGAGGGTAAAGTCAGTGCTTTGTGGGATAATTGGTCTAGCATAGGCCCTCTTCATCAATTCACAGATAAAGATGGCTTAATTGAGGTGAAAGATCTTTGGGATGAAAACAGACAGTGGGACAAAGGGAAGCTATTACACTATTTCTCTGCAGAGGTATGTCATAAACTAATGAGTGAAAAAATTAGAAGTGTTAGTTACTTGGATGAGATAATTTGGACATCTACTTCTGAAGGACAATTCAAAGTATCTTCTGGATGGAATTCTATAAGGAACCATTACATTTCCTCTTGGGCTTCATCTTTTGTTTGGCACAAGGCTTTGACTTCTAAACTTTCAGTTTTTATGTGGAAGCTTTTAGGTGGTTTTTTGCCTTTAGATGACAAGTTATATAGTATTGGTTGGAAGGGGCCTTCGAGATGTGTTTGTTGTAGTAATCCCCAAGTGGAAACTTATGATCATTTGTTTGTGGAAGGTGATTTGGCTAGAAGCATTTGGGATCATTACAGTAGAGTCTTGGGAATGGTTTTAAACAGGTCTACAGTGAGAGGTAGGATTGTTCAATGGTGGATTAATGCTCCCAAATCTACTAAAGGTATCTTTCACATAATAATTCCCACTCTTATTTGTTGGTTCTTATGGGTTCAAAGAAATGACAGTAGGTTTAATGATGCATTGCCAAATAGCCTTTTGATGATTGATAGAATTAACAAGTTCAGCAAATCTATTGTTAAAAGCCATCCAAATGTTCCTAAAGATTGCTCAATATATAATGTTCATGATCTTCCTCATCCTTCCTCTAAATTTATTCTAGTGCATTGGGTGCATCCCCCAAAAGAGGTGTTGAAGTTAAATACAGATGGCTGCTCTATAGGTAACCCGGGTCCAAGTGGAGGAGGGGGGATATTGAGAAACTATAGAGGAGAAGTTGTTTGGGCTTATTACTCTTTTTTGGGGGTTAAATCAAATATGGAAGAGAGGCTCAAGCTGTTTTGGAAGGCCTATCTCATTATTCCGATTTGAAAGATTATCCAATAATTGTTGAATCCGATTCTAAAGTTCTTGTAAATATTCTGAAAAGGCTAACTACATGCCCCTGGAGAATTAGAGATATGGTTGAGGATATTTGGAGTATAAGTGAAGGTCTATCTATATCTTTTGCTCATGTATATAGAGAGGGTAATACTCCAGCTGATCTATTAGCAAACTATGGTGCAGAGAGGCAATCTTCAATCTTTTCCCTTGATATTGATGTGTTCCCTAAGAAGATAAAAGGTTTAGTAAAGGTAGATAAATGGAGGCTCCCATCAATTAGAGTTATTAGATAATTTAGGGGAGTGTTCTTAGTTTTTGGTTCTAAGTTTTTCTAGTTCAATTCTTTGTAAGGGATTTATTATACAAAGCCTTATTTATTTTCCTTTAAGTTGTCCTCTTGATCTTGTAAGCCACTTGATGGGGCTATTCCATCTATAGTGATTAATATCATGTGTGGGGGTTTTTAATAAAAAAAAAAAAAAAAGATAATTAAAATGCACAAAGTCAATTGGCTAAATATGTTGCACGTCCAATTATGGTCTCTTATTGAATTGAAAATTTCCTATTTCGACAAACCAACTCTATTGACTCTTCTCGACAAGCTAATGTTACATAGCCGTTGTCAAATTTTCATTACGTAAATATTTACTAAGGAGTGGACTTTAAAATATACTTTTAAAATTCATGACCGTAATTTAGGGCGTGACTTGGTATCAGAGCTTTAGGTTTCACTTACCTTAGGACCAAGGATTAGAAAAGCTCATCTGCGATTTAGAATCATTGTTGTGGGGGACATGCCAATTATGAAGTATAACACTTTTTTTTGGTTGAAATAATTGAGATGGAGTTTTTTGGTATGGTATTGGTCTTTAATCATGTGAAAGTACGAAACCTAATAGGTACTTGTGTAGATATGAAATGTGTCTCAGTGAAAACTTTGAACAAAATTTGATCGTAAGAGGTGGACTATATTGTTTTTACTTAAGAATACCAAAGAGAATTGTTAATTACGACTTAGTTGTGTTCTTGTGTAGTAGAATGACTTTTGATGGACTCTTTGGTATATGGTACGGTGTCGAGATGTTTTTATTAGGATAATTAAAATAAAATTTGGGAGATAATTCAAAAGGCCAAGGGTAAAAATGATCATTGATAATATAAGTTGTGTTAGAATTCGAGGATAATTGGCGGTTATTAGTAAATACTATACTATATAGGTCATCAACCTAAGTATCTTAGAGGGTCGTTTATGTTAGTAGTCTTATGGTGATATAAAAGTGGAACCATGTTCGAATTTTGTGGTGTTGAGATGCATTGATTATTTTAGCGAGATAAGTGTTGAATACAGTAAAGGTAGTGATTTTAAGAATGGACATAATAGACAGTAGTACACCAGTTTAGTGAAGTTCTTGAGGTAGAGTTGACACTCATATATTTCAACGATATTTTATTATGTGCATAAGATATTAAGAAAATATTCATGAATAGAGGAGGTCATAGTATCACGTGACATTAAAAATGTTAATGTGCTGAACAATTAGAGGACCATTACTGGAAGTTAAAGGTTATTATCATGTAACTAAATGTTGTCTTTCAGGCATGTAATTTCGTTTTTTAAGGACTAGTGTCCGAAGATATCAGATCAGATAGAGAGGATAATTAATATACATTATGCTTTAGCAGTGGTCAACCTCATGTATACTATGTTCTGTACTAAAACGAATATCTATTATTTCGTTAGCATGTTCAGTAGATTCCAGTCTAATCCATGTGAGGAGAAATGGACTGCTGTGAAACACATGCTCAAGTAATTGAAGGGGATTAAGGATTATGTGTTGGTTAATTAGGAAGAGAGTCCATTAGGTACATTGACTCATATTTTCAGTCGGACAGGGACTCCAAAAAATTAACATCGGGATATGTGTTTACACTAGGAGGTGGAACCATAAGTTTGAGGATTATTAAGCAGTCTTGTGTTGCTGATTCTACCATAGAAGAGGAGTATATTATCTTTTCAGAGATAGTTTGGCTCCTGAACTTCCTAAATGATTTGGGTTTGGTTCATTCAATGCAATTGACTATTATGATTTATTATGACAATAATGGGGCGGTAGTGAATACAAAAAAATCAAGTACACAAAAAAGGTCAAAGAAAAATGACTGTAAGTATCACCTGATTTGGGAGATCGTGCATAAGGGTGATGTCATAGTGACTACGATTACCTCTGAGGATAACCTAGAAGATCCTTTTACAAAGATCCTAATAGCTAGGATTTTTCACAATTACATAGAAGGAATAGGAGTCAAGTGCATGGCCACATGACTTTAAGACTAGCTGGGAGATTTTTTGGGTTTGTTTTTAAATCCATGTGTAAAATATTTTATTATTGGTTAATAAAGGATTGTTTCATTATTTTTGAAACAAGAATCAAGTTTGTGAGAAAGCTTTATATTTGTTTAAATATAGTCTTTCATATAAATGTCGATCAATTGAGCTTAGTAGTAATTCCATGGATGCGACTTCAGGCTGATCACAAGTGATGATGCTGAGATTTAGCACCACCGGATAAGTGATAATGAGCTCAAATAGTAGTAACCATGGCATCCATAGAGATGTATAAGTGTATAAGTATGTAGAAGGGGATGAGTATAAGCGGAGATAAGATAATGATGTATAGTGGTTCAGCCAATTTGGCCTACATCCACTGTGAGTGTGTGATCCACTAAGTATGGGCACTAATGGCCTTGGATACAATGCACATAAGCTCACTTCCTCTCTCTACTGTGTGTACAAGAAGAATTTTAGCTAGGGTTACAATCAATTGATCCATCCCTTGTAGGGTTGTAGGTGACAAGTATATATAGGTCTTGGGGGGTGTAGTGTACCCCCCAAGTATGCATGGTGCATGTGAATAATGATCTAGCTAATCCCCTGTTGATACCTGTAGATGCCAAATAATGACATAATATTCCCTCACGTGAGGGTGTGATTTTGTTATAAGGGTCTCCCACGTGCCATGTGAGCCTCACGTGCACTGTTACACGCGTCTCCCAAACCACGCGCTGTGATGATGTCACCCTCGGCCTATGAGCCGAGGCCGAGGGCAAAGTTCCTTCCGGCAGTGAGTCTAGCCCAATTCTAGCCTCGTACTGTCGTACCCTCGGAGGGTCATCCGGAGCATGTTGAAGGGTCGGCCCCCTGAGGGGTCGTCCGGAGCCTGTTGAAGGGTCGGCCCCCTGAGGGGTCGTCCGGAACATGATGAAGAGTCGGCCACCTGAGGGGTTGTCCGGAGCCTGTTGAAGGGTCGGCCCCCTGAGGGGTCGTCCGGAGCCTGATGAAGGGTCGGCCCCCTGAGGGGTCGTCCGGCCAGGAGGGTATATCTGGGTATATCAATCACCCCCTAGCCCTTAGCCATAGGTGCTATTGAGATGGCTGAGGGATAGTGTTGTAATTGAGATGCGTGTATGATCAGTTAGGTGAGTGACACTTGGGCAGATACTCATTGTTGTTCCAGTTTCCAAGGCATGGCGGCTGCACACTTTTCTTGGGGCTTTGTGCCCTAATGATGCCTTCCTCGTGGGCTGTGTCCTGCTTTGGTCAATGGGCCCACTCATTACTAAGGTATTTAAGAGATTTTTAAACTCTCTCTCTTCTTCTTCTCCTTCGCGCCCAAGCCATCTCTCTTTAGCCTTTTACCAGTTTTCATCGCCATTTCTGCAACCTTCAATCCTTCAAGCTTAGCAACGGTCTCGCTCTCTCTTTATCAGGTAATCTCTTTCCCCCAGCGCTCTCATTTACCTTCATTTCTGTTTGCTTTTTAGGCTCGTAGGGCTGCATTTTCTTTGGGTTGTCTCATAACTTTTTCCGGTGTCTTCTCCGGGAACTGTTTCTTGAATGTTCTTGAGTGTTCTTGAGTGTTCTTGAGTGAAAACCATCAATTCCCTTTTTAATTCAAAAGTCTAATTTGGTCAACTGCAAACTTGTTTGTAGTTAAGTTCTCCAAATTTCTCCAAGTGTAGGGTCTTTCCTTTTAATGCTTAGGAGTCTTTATAGTTTAGCATCTGAATTCCCATCCTTGAGAGAGAAGCTCTTTGCAGAGATCAGACGAGTAGAGGAAAAGGAAGAGAGGAGACGAGGGGCCTACCCTAATTGGGTACGACCCATCTTTCCCATTCCTCTTGCCACAATAAAACCATTTGAACCGTCTGAGTCTTGTGGGTCGTCCTCTCGTCCAGCCGAGAGTCATTCAAGTGAGATGGACGAGAGAGCATCCTCGCCAACTGGCGCTAGAACTTCCGGTAGGAGAGAGACATCTGACCTAAGCCCCTGCCGAGAGGCTAAGGGTATGGTCCCCTCCGAGGCTGTCCCTGTGACAACCCTATCTCCCCATGCCTTCCAGATGGCCTTCCCCAAGGGGCCTCTGTCAGATAATGAGGTCGAGGGAGAGGGGACAGAGGACGAGGGCGATGATACAGATGACCAGGTTGATACCTCCCATGCCTCGTCCTATATCTCCTCTATTAGGGATCGCGACCTCTTGATATGGAGGCATGCCTATGGAGTGCCCCCCAGCATAACTATGAGGGTTCCCTCTGAGTCTGAGAGGGTTTTTGATTGTGAAGAGGGAGAGGTTGCAGTTTATGAACAAATGTTCAAGGTTGGGGTCAGATTCCCTCTACATCCTGCCATCGTAGATATCCTGTTTGCCCTTGGTGTTGCCCCCTCTCAACTTCCTCCCAACTCTTGGAGGACGATCTTGGGCTACATCTACCTGTGGAAGAATGCTTTCACTGACGAGCCCTCGGCCGACCTATTCTTGGCCTGTTACAATATCACCTCCTCCTCCAAACAGCCTGGATACTATCATCTGGGGGCGAGGAGGTCTGAGAAGAAACTCCTCCACGTGGCGCAGACTTCCAACCACGATTGGAAAAATAGATTCTTCTTTATCTCTAGGGAGTGGGAGTTCACCGCCGATGGTCCGAGGGTCCCCAGAAGATGGTCTAACCCCTCCATGAAGGCCAGGTCAGACCCTGGACTTAGTCTGGAGGAGAAGGACATCGTCGAATATCTGAGAGGACGAGGGAGTGAGGGTGAACTTCCAAAGTTTAAAGACCTGATGCCCCCCCGGTTCCTCAAAGAAGCTGGTCTGAGGGTCGGCCCTCTGACAGAACTATGTGAGTTATACTGAACATTTTATATTCTTTACTTATTTTTGAAGTGTTTCCTCTTTATCTCTGCATTTTTCTGATGTGTCGTCCTCTTATCAGGTCGTCCTGCAGGTATATCAGACCAACTTTAGGAAATGACTGCTTCTAGCCTGTTGTCTGGTCTGAGCAAGAAGAAAGGGAAGGAGCCTCAGCAGGCTCCGAGGAAGACGAGGGTCGCCGGGCCGACGGTGGTGGAGCCGATCGCCGATAGCCATAAAAGAAAGGAGCCTGAGGCCCCTGTTGACCCTCGACCGGATTCTCGGACGAGGGCCAGGGTCAAAGCATCTGAGGGGACGGTCTCTTCATCCAGCATAGGGGCCTTCTGATCTCAAAACCTGGCACATTTGAGGGCCGAGCCTTCATCACTCATTGCAAACTTGAGGGCAGCCAAGGCCTCAATGTTTTCTGCACCTTCAGCCTCTGACTACGAGTTCCTATCGAAGATGCCTCCTGCCAAAGTGTACGACTATAGTATGTACGCCCTTGCACAAGTATTGGTCCTGACCCACTTCTTAAATTTCATTCTTTCAATAACTATTTCCTCGGCCTCTTGACATGTGTTTATTTTTCTATGCAGTCCGTCTGTGCCTTCACCTCAGCCATAAAGTGGATGGCTAAAAATCAAGCAAAGTTCCATGAGGCCGAAAGGGCCATTCAGCATGAGGCCGACCTGCAGACAGAGCTCGAGACTACGAGGGTTGAACTCGAGAGTGCTAGGACCGAGCATGCCAGGGTCTTAGATGAGTTGACGAGGCAGCACGATGCCGACTAGCAGGCCAAGGACTTGCTCATAAAGGAGAAGGATGAGGCTTTACCCAACTTGGAGGCTCAACACAAGGCCGATCTGGAAGCAGCTGTCAAGAAAGCCGAGGCCGATGCTGTGGAGGCCTACAAACTCTCAGACGAGTTTCAAGGCTTCGGCCTTGAATACTTGGAGAGAGGAATTAAGACGGCCTGTCGATGGGTCGTCTTAAAGTTCGCTGATGCAGTGTCGTCTGTTCGACCTTCTCTTGAAGCAGTTCAGCTGGATGATCCCCTCATTGCTGAAGCCTTAGCTCAAGTGGAGTCTCAGCATGTCGAAGGCATGGGCACATCTGAGGGTCAGCCTGTCATAGTCATCGAAGAGCCTCCCATTGATGTCGAGGCCTTGCCCTCTGATCTTGCTCAATAGGGTGGCTGTTTGTAGCCAATATCCTCTTCGTGTAATCAACATTTTTGTACTTTACTTGCAGAACACTTGATATTTTGTATAACACTGGCATTTCATTAATACTATCGTCTTCTTTACTGTCTTCCATATTTGCTTCTTGTTTGGTTTGCTTTGTCTTTGTTAATGCCACTAACCTCTCCCTCGTCTTTCTTGAGGACAGTGGTGGGGTCGTCCCCTCCACTGGCCCTCATTATAGCCGAGGGTTAATCACCAAATTAATGGTTTTTAACAAAGTTTTCCCTCGTCTTTCTTGAGGACAGTGGTGGGGTCGTCCCCCCCACTGGCCCTCATCATAGCCGAGGGTTAATCACCAAATTAATGGTTTTTAACAAAGTTTTCCCTCGTCTTTCTTGAGGACAGTGGTGGGGTCGTCCCCCCCACTGGCCCTCATTATAGCCGAGGGATCAACTTACCAAATTAATGGTTTTTAATGATGTTTTCCCTCGTCTTTCTTGAAGACAGTGGTGGGGTCGTCCCCTCCACTGGCCCTCATTATAGCCGAGGGATCAACTTACCAAATTAATGGTTTTTAATGAGGTTTTCCCTCGTCTTTCTTGAGGACAGTGGTGGGGTCGTCCCCTCCACTGTCCCTCATTATAGCCGAGGGATCGACTTACCAAATTAATGGTTTTAAATAAAGTTTTCCCTCATCTTTATTGAGGACAGTGGTGGGGTCGTCCCCTCCGCTGGCCCTCATTATAGCCGAGGGATCAACTTACCAAATTAATGGTTTTAAATAAAGATTTCCCTCGTCTTTCTTGAGGACAGTGGTGGGGTCGTCCCCTCCACTGGCCCTCATTATAGCCGAGGGATAAACTTACCGAATTAATGGTTTTTGATAAAGTTTTCCCTCGTCTTTCTTGAGGACAGTGGTGGGGTCGTCCCCTCCGCTGGCCCTCATTATAGCTGAGGGATCAACTTACCAAATTAATGGTTTTTAATAAAGCTTTCCCTCGTCTTTATTGAGGACAGTGGTGGGGTCGTCCCCCCCACTGGCCCTCATTATAGTTGAGGGTGGTTCTCTGTAGATGTTTCCATGCGTACTAGAACTGATAACCACAGGATGAGGGGAAACACTGATATTTCTCATTAATTTTCCAAAGTGCCCTGTTGGAGAAACTCTTATTACAATTATGGTCTATCAAGACCTTACAACACTACTGATAGTATTTCTTCAAATGATCTGCATTCCAGGGGTTGGAAAAAGGTTCCCCTTCTAGGTTTTCTAGTCTATAGGTCCCAGGGACAACTTCATCGATGGCCCTATATGGGCCATGCCAATTAGGATGAAGCTTGTTGGGCTTTTGACAAGTCTTCTTGAGGACCAAGTCCCCCACTGCGATAGGCCTCTGTTTCACCCTCTGATTGTAAAACCTTGTGGTCCTCTGCTAGTAGGAAGCCTGCCTTATCTCAGCGTCCTCCCTCCTTTCCTCAATCAGGTCTAAGTCGAGTCTCCTCTCTTCCGCATTTTTCTGGGGGTCATACATTTGGACTCTATGCGTAGGAAACTCAATTTCGGTGGGGATGACGGCTTCTGAGCCATAAGCTAGCATGAATGGGGTCTCTCCGGTAGAGGTCCTCACTGTCATCCTGTACGCCCACAGCACGACATATAACTCCTCGACCCATCTTCCTTTTGCCTCCTCAAGCCTCTTCTTAATTCCATATAGGATTGTCCTGTTTGTAACTTCTGTTTGCCCATTGGCCTGAGGTCGGCCTGGGGTGGAGAAAAATTATTTGATACTCACCCTTTCACAGTATTTTTGTAGAGAGGTATTTTTGAACTGAGTCCCATTATCTGAGATGAGGGTATTGGGGAGACCATATCTGCAAATAATATTTTTCCAGATGAACTGGAAGGTCTTCTGCTCTGTGATCGTCACCATTGGCTCCGCCTCCACCCATTTTGAAAAATAGTCAATGTCTACGATGAGGAACCGATAGTTATTGATGGCCCTAGGCAAGGGTCCTACTAGGTCAATTCCCCACACTGCGAATGGCCATGGGGATGTAATGGAGGTAAGAGGCTGATGGGGCTGGTGAGGGATGGTGGCAAGTCTTTGATATTTGTCACACTTTTTTACATATGCCGCTGCGTCTTTCCCCAAGGTTGGCCACCAGTATCCCTGGGTGATCACCCTCTTCGCTAAGGATCTGCCCCCGATGTGGCTTGAGCACGACCCTTCGTTCACATCTTGAAAAATGGAAGGGACTTCTGAGGGATGCACACACCTAAGCAAGGGGAGAAAAAACCCCATTTTGTACAAGGTGTCTCCGATGACAGTGAATTTTGCAGCCCTGTACCTCAGCTTCTTATTTTCTTGCCTTGCCTCTAGCATCTCACCCTCTTTAATGTATCTGATCATAGGGTCCATCCATGAGGCTTCTTGAGAAATATTTAGGCAATTGCCAAGTGTTCCCTTGGCGTCTTCATCTTCAATAGTTGGCTGAAGCAAAATTTCTACTGGGACCGTCCTCCTGATGTCTGTCCTAGTTTCCGAGGCCAACCTCGCAAAGGCATCAGCACGGCCATTGTCGAGCCTAGGTATCCTCTTTAATTTAACTTCTCTGAAGCCTTTCAGTAATGACCTCATTTTCTCAAGGTACCTAGCCATCCTCTCGTCCTTAGCCTCGTAGGCTCCTAGTATTTGATTCACTACCAGCCTTGAATCACTATGGACCAAAATCTGGCCGACACTAAGAGACTTGGCCAAGGAGAGGCCTGCTACCAAGGCCTCATATTCAGCCTCGTTGTTGGAGGCTTTGAAATTGAACCTCAGGGCGTACTCAATGTCTGTGCCGTCGGGTGCTGATACTGAGAGAGTAGCTACAGCGGAAATATTGCGACTTCTCAAATAAAAACCAATTTTAATTAATACCAAATTTTAGTTAAACCCTAAGACATGCATCTAGATGATTTATCAAATAAAATATAGCATGCATGATAAAAACAAACAATTTCAGGAAAAATCCCCCAAAGGGGAAAAACCTTTTATTTTCATTATAATATTGTAACATACAATTTCGGATTACAATGAAAATACAGTGACTAAGAATTACCCTCAGGTATCGGATTCTGTAGTCGGCGGCTGGAAATATCCCTTTCCAGGAGGGCAACAATGAATCCACACGCAGCGAACTCACATGAACCTCAGTCCAATCAACAAAGGAAGAACCGCAGCACTCCTCAATGACACGCAGCCATGAAACTTTGTAGAGACTCCCTCAGCAATGACACGCAGCCCTCGGTTGCAAAGATCTCTCCACAAAGGTTTGAACAAACACAAGGTTGTGTTCTTGGGTTACCAAAAAGATTCACAAAGGTTTAGCAATTGTGTGAATCAAAACATGAGTCTTGGGACTCAAAAAATATGAAGACTAGAGGTATTTGGACTCTAAAAAACGTCTTCTAAAGTCTTGCAAAACAACTCCCCCGAAGTTGGTATTTATAGGAAAAAATATGAAGAGTCCCATGTTCTTAAAACTCTAAAATTCTATCCAGCGTACAAAAAAACAGCATTCTTTAAGGAATTTTCTCTATCTTCAAAAGGTCATAACTCCTTCACCGTAGCTCGGATTGAGGTGCCGTTTTTTCCAATATCTTCATTGTGGAGAGATCTTCAACTTTCTAGTTGACCAGACCTCCGAACTATGGATGTAAAATTACAAAAATGCCCTTGAACTCTCCTATAGTGCCTTTTTTCACTGTTTTGACTTCCCTTGCGTACCACTTGCATTAAGTCCCTAAAATCTTGGACCGTGAAGTCGTTGAGGCAGATGTGGGACATATTAATGGAGATGTTGAATTCTTGATTCCCGAAATTCGGATAGAGGCCGTCATGTGAGATCGTGAGGTGACGTGCCAAATGTAGCGGCGTACGACATACACAAATGTAACATGTTGGACATGAGAAAAAATGTCCTTACAGATACTATTAACCCAACTCCGCTCCCGCTTTCACAAGAGGACCCGTCGACGAAGAGACTCCACACGGTGCGTTCTTCTAAGAAACTTCCCTCGGAGAGGGATCCCTGTCTAAAGATGTATCTTCCCTCTTCATTTTCAACCGCTTTCCTTCTAGTGGTGCTTGTCTCAGCCCCATCTGCGGGTGTGTCGGTGGGCCTATCTTGTTGTGTATCTGTCTTCTCGAGGGTCTCACCCTCGGCTTCATCACCTTCCCAAGTAAACTCAGCCACGAAATCCGTCAGAGCTTGCCCCTTAATGGCCGTCCTAGGCTGATACACTATGTCAAACTCCCCCAGCTCTATTGCCCAGGCCATTAGCCTGCCTGATTTTTCTGGCTTGTGTAGGACCTGCCTAAGAGGAGAGTCGGTGAGGATGACCATTGTATGGGACTGGAAGTACGGCTTCATTTTCCTTGAGGCATGGATCAAGGCGTAGGCCAACTTCTCCATCCTCGGGTATCTTTGCTATGCCCCCTGGAGTGCCTTGCCGTTGAAATACACAGGCTTCTGTATCCCGTCTTCGTCTCTCACAATGGCTGCACTGATGGCCGACTCTGAGATGGCGAGGTATACATAAAGTCGTTCACCCTGCACGGGTCGTGACAGCAGCAAGGGAGACCCTAAGTATGACTTTAGTTCCCTGAAAGCCTCATCACACTCTTCACTTCATTCGAAGGCCTTCCTAAGGATCTTAAAGAATGGCAAACACTTGTCTGTGGCCCTAGACACGAACCTGTTCAAGGCAGCAACTCTCCCTGTGAGCCTCTGAACATCTTTGATGGACTTGGGGCTCTTCATTTCAACAAGGGCCTTTATCTTTTCAGGATTGGCCTTGATGCCTCTTTGATTGACAATGAACCCCAAGAACTTCCCTACTCCGACCCCGAAGACACACTTGGCCGGATTAAGCTTCATCTTGTATTTGTCCATCGTATCAAAGGTCTTCTCCAGGTCTGCCACATGATCCTCTGCCTTCAGACTCTTAGTCAGCATGTCATCTACATAGACCTCCATAGACTTTCCAATTTGGTCTTCGAACATTTTATTTACGAGGCGCTGGTACGTAGCCCCCGCATTTTTTAGGCCAAAGGGCATGACCCTATAACAGTACGTCCCCTTGTCAGTGATGAAGGCTGTCCTCTCCGAGTCTTCAGGGTTCATGAAGATCTGGTTATACCCTGAATAGGCATCCATGAAGCTCATGAGCTCATGGCCTGCGATAGCGTCTACCATCTGGTCAATGCGGGGGAGAGGGAAACTGTCTTTGGGACAGTGTTTGTTGAGGTCTGTAAAGTCCACACACATTCTCCACTTCCCGTTGGCCTTTGGGACGATGACTGCATTGGACAGCCATTCAGGGTAGATGGCCTCTTTGATAAATTCAGTGTCTTCTAATTTTTTGACCTCGTCCCTGATGACCTCATACTTCTCTCTAGAGTAAATTATCCTCTTTTGCTTTACCGGCTTCACTCCCTCTACCACATTGAGCTTGTGGCACATGATTTCAGGGTCAATCCCTGGCATATCTACATGACTCCATGCGAAGACGCTTCGTCTTCTCCTTAACAGTTTAATGAGGTCTTCCTTGATGTTGGGCTTCAGAGACTTGCCAACTTGGACGGTTTTTTCCGTGTCATCCTCATCGAGGATGATGGATTCTACCTCTTCCCCGACTTCTCCTTTCTTTAGCTTCGTCTCATCCACGGGGTCTAGGGTATCAATATTGTAAGTGGTCGTAGCCCTCTTGTGTGTCTCCCTTTCTTCAGCGGAGTTGTAGTAACATTCTCGCGCTGTCGTCTGGTCTCCCTGAACTTCCCCCACCCCGTAAGGGGTAGGAAATTTGATCATCTGATGGACCGTAGACGGCACAGCTTCAAACCCCTTGAGGGCCACGCGCCCCAGTATGATGTTATAGGCCGAAAACACATGCTCGTCCATCACAAAGAAACTGACCTTCTTGGTGAGCCATCTCGGCCATTCATCCCCCATCCTGACATCAACCTCATATACTCCAAGGGGATGAACCTTTTCCCCATTGAACCCAATCAATGGATGATGGTATGGGAGAAGTCTGGCACGACTGAGGCCTAAGGCTTTGAAGCATGGCCAAAACATCACATCTGTAGATGAGCCCCCATCTACCAGGATCCTCGGCACCTCGCACCCGTGCACCCTGGTAGTGATGACGAGAGGGTCATCATGTGGGGCTAAGAGGCCTTTGAAGTCCATTCTTGAAAATCCCACTATCAAAGTGTCCATATCAACCTTCTTCCTCTTTTGTGACTTGACCTCCATAGAGGTTGATTGTACCGTCTTCGTCACTGCCTTGGCCTCAGCCACATGGGCCTTCCTATCGGCGACCTCAGACCCTCCTCCTGCTAGACCCCCGGAGATCATTCCCACACCGAGTGAGATCATATTATGCCTCTTGACAGGGCCGTGGTCATCTCTCGGCGGGAGGTCAGGGTTGTCCTCATCATCAGAAGGGTCGTCCCCTCTTTTTTGAGGACCTTCTCTACATGCATCGCCTCGCTTCTTTCTGGGGTCGCCCCCTCGGCCCCTCTTGAAGGAATCTTTGTCCACGTACTTTCTGAGCTTCCCTTCTTTCAGAATCTTCTCAATCTCGTCTTTCAGAGCAAAGCATTTGTCTGTTATGTGGTCGTGGTCTTGGTGGAATTCACACCACAGGTTCTTATTCCTCTTACTGGGGGCTGCTCTCAGCTTCTCAGGCCACTTCAGGGACCGGTCACTCTTTATCTCATTGAGAATCTGTTCACAGCTGACCGTTAGAGGGGTATAACCAGCGAACTTGTCATCCGTGGACCTCTTATTCCCCTATTTGTTCTTCTTAGGGTATTTACCCCCACTATCACCTCCTTTTTCTTCTTCATATTTTGCGTCCATCGCCTCTTCGGCGTTCATCACCTTTCCTGCTGTCGACAGCAGCTCAGCCATCGTCCTCGGAGGGTCTTCAGCAAGCTTCCATAACAGCTTCCCCTTTTGGAGTCCTCCAATCAGGGCTGTCATAGCTATGCTCTCCTCATAGTCTTCCACCTCCAGCTTCTCTTTATTGAATCTGGCTATGTAGTCCCTCAGACTCTCATTCTTCCCCTGCTTAACATAGAGCAGGTGGGTGGTCTTCTTTTGTGGCCTCACCCCAAAGCAAAAGTTATGGACGAACAGGTCTGCCAACTGTTTAAAGTTTTCAATGGAATTTTTTGGAAGAGACGTGTACCAGACATGTGCAGCCCCTGTCAGGGTACCAGAAAAGGCACGAGACCTCATCTCATCTGAGATAGAGTATATGTCTGCTACTGATTGATACATCTCCACGTGGTGGATAGGGTTGGTGCTCCCGTCATATCTTGGGGTGACCACAGGTGGCTTGAACTTTGATGGCGTGGGGAAGTTGACTATCTTTGCCACAAAGGGTGAGCCTATGGTGTATCCCCTCTGAAGAGGGTCTCGACTCTTCAGTATGTCACCAATCTTATCCTCCAATCGCTGGATTGAGTCATTCCAGGGCCTCACAGGGTCGTCTTGGCCGATGTTATCCCCTGCCGCCTCTTTGAGGTGGACGGAGGGTTCTGCTGTGGCAGGCCTATGTCGGCTGTTTACTTCCCTTTGGCCGTCATCCCTTCCTTGAGGTCGGCTATCTGCTACCTCCCTCCTGGACCTCGCAGCACTTCTTGACCTGGATAATTTATCCCGCAGGTCATTTACTGGGCCTAGCCTCTCGAAGGCTGACCCCCTGCTCAAGCGATCAAAAGCAGAGCCTCTTGGGCGATCATCAGGGTTTGGTCTCCCGCACTTTCCTCTACTATCCTGGAGAGGTCGTACAGTATTGTTGGAGACCTCATACGGTTCCCCGCATTCTATTGGGGCCTCTTCTCCCTCCAGATCGCCATACCTGTCTTCAGAGCAAGGATTTCCTTGCCTCCCCAGGCGTAGATGCCGGGGGTCAGCAACATCCCTACGCCACTGAGGGGGTGGCAGGTCTTTGCGTGGTGCCTGGGGTGGTCCCCTGGCCTCATGCTATCCTGGAGCAGCTGCCGGAGTAATCATCTCAGGTGAAACCCCTGGTGGTCTCAGTATGTTCTGGCTTAGAGCTGTGAACTGCTCCTGCATCATCCGCTGGCTTGCTGCCAGAGACTTAAGGGCTATCGCCACATCAGCCATCTCAGACTGAGGCGGCGGCTGACTGGAACTGGGTCTTCCCCCATCATCCGGCGGGGGAAGCGGTGGTGGTGGCATCTCAGGTGCCATGTGCTTGAGCTATGAAAAGTTGAGCTGAAGAAAAGACTGGTGAGCTTGGGAACCTTAGTGGGTCTCTTTCAATGGTGAAACATCTCCTCTCAGGGGGAGTGCTGGCTCACCACCAGAGTGCCCAGTGAGGTCAAGCTGTACAAAGGAAGGGATGTCTTCTCGTTCCCACAGACGACGCCAAACTGATGATGCTGAGATTTAGCACCACCGGATAAGTGATAATGAGCTCAAACAGTACTAACCATGGCAGCCATAGAGATGTATAAGTGTATAAGTATGTAGAAGGGGATGAGTATAAGAGGATATAAGACAATGATGTATAGTGGTTCAGCCAATTTGGCCTACATCCACTGTGAGTGTGTGATCCACTAAGTATAGGCACTAATGGCCTTGGATACAATGCACATAAGCTCACTTCCTCTCTCTAGTGTGTGTACAAGCAGAATTTTAGTTAGGGTTACAATCAATTGATCCATCCCTTGTAGGGTTGTAGGTGACAAGTATATATAGGTCTTGGGGGGTGTAGTGTACCCCCCAAGTATGCATGGTGCATGTGAATAATGATCTAGCCAATCCCCTGTTGACACCTGTAGATGCCAAATAATGACATAATATTCCCTCACGTGAGGGTGTGATTTTTTTATAACGGTCTCCCACGTGCCATGTGAGCCTCACGTGCACTGTTACACGCGTCTCCCAAACCACGCGCTGTGATGATGTCACCCTCGGCCTATGAGCCGAGGCCGAGGGCAAAGTTCCTTCCGGCAGTGAGTCTGGCCCAATTCTGGCCTCGTACTGTCGTACCCTCGGACGGTCGTCCGGAGCATGTTGAAGGGTCGGCCCCCTGAGGGGTCGTCTGGAGCCTGTTGAAGGGTCGGCTCCCTGAGGGGTCGTCCAGAGCCTGGTGAAGGGTCGGCCCCCTGAGGGGTCATCTGGAACATGATGAAGGGTCGGCCACCTGAGGGGTCGTCCGGAGCCTGTTGAAGGGTCGGCCCCCGGAGGGGTCGTCCGGAGCCTGATGAAGGGTCGGCCCCCTGAGGGGTCGT
Source organism: Sambucus nigra (assembly GCA_949130495.1). NCBI lineage: Eukaryota > Viridiplantae > Streptophyta > Magnoliopsida > Dipsacales > Adoxaceae > Sambucus > Sambucus nigra. The sequence goes on from OX422223.1 coordinate 10,388,548, forward strand.
CTGGCCAGGAGGGTATATCTGGGTATATCAACAAGGAGCTTAAAATTCTAGCTCTATCACTATTGAAATGTTCACAACTAATATAGGATCTTGGCATCTTATTGGAAGGGTTGCGATAAAATCCTAGTAGTTTATCTCAAACTAAAGTTAATTGGTGTGATGGTTCTGGAACTTGTGTGATAGTTCAACAGAGGATTGTGATCACTATATCCTAGGAATATATTGAAAGGGACCACCCCTTAGACTTGGGTAATCTCACACCATTTGCAATGGGTGCATAGATTCTTAATCCCAAGAATTAAGAGCATTGTGATGCTTATGCCATTGTCTCTTTAATTTATCTGGTTGTGATTCAATTTTTAATTGGATCAAATGATCCCCATAAATTGGGTGAAAGTTATACGAGTAGGTCCGTGATCTTAATCAATAGGAATCTACATTCGAGAATACCTTAGATTGCGATACCCCCTTGATAGACTTATAATATTTTGTTTCCACCAGTAAACCTGATCAGTAGATTATTTATAATCTGGTGGAAGTAGTAACATAAGTTAACTCTGATAATTAAGGAAATTTATTTGATGTTGGTTAAAGGTGATTAAAAACAAATTGATTTGACTAAGTGGGTATCAGAAGCTTAACGTGGGGAATCAGATTATGTACCATTATAATATTTGCTAATAATACCCATTATATCAAAGTGATTTCTTAGATAATTAAATTGGAATACAATCATAATCATTTAGTGAAATTAATTATAATTAAATAAAAAAAGGAAATAAACTATGGTGTTTGTAATTGGGTATTTCTGAGTATTTATTTGAATTCAATTTAATCTTTCATCTTGAGTGCCAAATGTAGTTCATATGCCCACGTAGTTAGTCCCAAACTATCAAGAAACTCAGTTTAAACCAAGTTCACCCTTTGTAATTATTGTAGAAACCCCATCCTAGTACCCTCATAAGTACCATCTGAGGTCCCTCTCACCCCTTCTCCCTCCGTAAACCCTAGGTCCTACTTTGAGTACCGATATAAGGACCACCGAGCACTTTCGAGGCCCGTTTAACTCTGATCATCTATCCAGCTTAAATGCATCTCAATGAAACCTTTAAGGGCTCTGAATCCTCTTTTCAACGGTCCGTACCATGCACAAATTGGCCTTAAGGCTCACATGAACGATCCTTTTAGCTATGAGAACTTATTTTGAGCCAATTGAGCACTCCTGAACCCCGTGTTATTCCGTTTAACTCTCCAACCTAAGCAAAGCCCAATGAAACCATAAAAGGATCTAAATCTCCTCTCAATCATCCGTACCATTTGTGAATCGACCTCATGGTTCGCACGAATGATCCCTTTTACTCTGAGAATTGATCTAGAGGCTATCAGGAGCTCTCGAGCCCCATTTGACTCCAGTCCACTATCCAACCTGAGCGAAGCTCAATAAAACCTTGGAGGGATTTGAATCCTCTCTCCAACAGTCCATACCGGGCACGAATCAACATCACGATTCAGATGCCTGGTCCTTTTTACTCCAAAGGCCACAGGGTGCTTTTGGGGCCCATTGGAACTTAGCCAACTCTCCAATATGATAGAAGCTCAATTAAATATCTTATGTCTCCGAATTCCCTTTCCAAAGGACAGTTCCGTGAGCAAATTGACCTCATGATTCACATGAACGGCCCTTTTTACTCTAAAACCCCCAATCTAGGGACCATTGGGTGCTTCTGCGCCCCATTTGACTTCGGTCAACTCCCAAACCCGAGAGTAGATCAATGGATTATTGAAGGTCTCTGAATTCTCTTTTCAATGGTCCCATCCACGCACAATTTGGACTTACAATTTGCTTTTTATGCCTATTTTTCGAAAATTTTGTTCTGAACTACCTATAGGCAGCCCAGACCCCGTGCCTATCAGTCGGGTGTACTTTCCTTTCCAAACAAGGAAAGCAATATGCCGATAGGAAGGCCAGGGGCCATTATAATGGGCACCCCAATCCTAAATTACATTATTTAAGCAGCCCATGACCTCACTCCTAAGGGGTCCCTTTCAGAAATCTGAAAACATTCTCTTCAAATCAGAGTGTTGTCATTCCCCCAAAAAGCTCTTTTCTAACATTATCACCATTTCTATTACCTCACTTACCTAACACCTTTAGTCACTTACTTCATTACTTTACCACCCTCATACCACCCCAAAATCAACCTGCATACCTTCCAAATTCAGTAGCAAAAGTCTTCTAGGAGGTTTCTTCCTATTCTTTTCTAGTTTATTTATTTATCATTATATACTCACTTTATTACCATTTTATGATATCTTTTAGTCTCACTTTAATATCTCAAATCAACTAATATCCATTTTTATTATCAGTATTCACATAACCTATTTTCATAAAATCCAAAAGACAAAAAAGAGGGTTTACTTGTAAACTCTAAAAGTAAGACTTGCTCATTTTCTCACACTTTTACAATTGGGTGAACTTTCTTAAAAAAAACTCAAAGAGGAGTCTTAAATCTAGGTTTACGAGTTAAACCCCATACCTATGATATGTTGAACTACGTGGGCTTTGATGCCCTTTGGGCTACGTGGCGTCCTGGGCCAATCCTAGGATTCGAGTCCAATCTTTCCATTTCATGCTTTTATACTATATTTTATCTATTTGTGTGAGTCATAAACTCCAATATATTTGTGTCTCATTTGACACGCACATTCTCTTTTCCATAGCGACTCCTAATTCGAGGAAAACTCACATCATATGTTTATGTTATTTTCTAGTACATTCCTATGAATGATTCTGCTTCGTCTTTCCCATGACATGAATCGGATGATTCCTTTATCCCGTTATTTATAGTACACATATGTACACACACATAATGCTTTGGAGAAAAGGAGAATATTAGCATAGTCCATGGGAGACCGAAAGGGAGAAATGGGTGCCTAACATCTTCCCATTTCATAACTTAGTCCCTGGACCCTCGATTCACTTGATTTCGTATGCATCAATATGACCTTGATGCCGTTCTCTCAAGGAGGCTACATTTTCTTTTTCACATTTTAAGGAAACTAGGTTGACGACTCCATTTCTTCGCGTTATCTCCAGCGCGAGTGGCGTAAAGAGGACCCCCTATATCCTCGAATCACCTGCACGCACATGGCGGGGAAGAGAGGGAGGATTCTCCAAGGTTATCCCTATCGTCCTAATTTCAGGGTCGGCCCGCGCCGAAGGAATCCAACCTGAATGGCCATAGTGGCAACTCCATTGGGGATCTAATTGGAGGACTAAACTCTATTTTCAGATGGGTGTTCTTTCTCTGATCTCCTACTTTTCTATATGTGTATATGCGCCTTCATTCATATGTTCTCCTTACTCCCATACTCACATATTTTGTATATATCATTCTTATCATGATGATTATCCTTGCCATGCTCTTTTTTTACCACATGTATATATCACATTCTTATCACATACTTCACTTTTTACTGACATGTATATGTTCAATATATTTCACCCAATGCTTACTTGTATATATTCATCATGTTCATTTAACGTACTCACACTCGTATATAGTCTCACCCTTACTTACATGCTTCACATACCACTTGTAGATTATCCATTCTTAGCTTCACAAGAACACACCCTCTTTTTTTTCTCACTTTTATATCTCCATTCTCACTCACACATATTTCAAACACCACTTGTAGATTATCCATGCTTAGTCTCACTAGCACACACTTTCACTTCTATATATTCGCATGTTGTTTCACTCTCACTATTACCATGTCACTCTTTCACCTTACACATACTCCTCACTTGTATATTCACATGTTCACACTTTATCACCATGCTTTGTATAGTCTTCATGCTCCACTTATATGCTTGCTAGCTTTACTTTTCGCTTCACTTTCCATGATTATACCTCTTATCTTATGCTATTTGTATATTTTCCCTCATAGTGGTAGTACTCCCTTTACTTAGCATATAAAAAAATCTCCATAAGATACTAATCAAAACTCATGAACTTTTGCACACTACATCACTTGAGCATGGAAATATTGACCAAAATTTTGTCTCGTATTGGGGGGTCACTTCGTGATGGGTGCCAGTCCTGCGGGGCTCAGTTAACCCAAGAAATAAGATTATCACCTTCCATTGGCCTCGTACCTTCGATGTATATCGAACAGTTCCCCCCGCATCGTACCGCTTGAACGAACTCATGATGGAAGGTATATAACCGGGAACTCGTGTAGGTACGTCGAGTATATCAAATTCCCTCTCACACGTACCAACCCCACGAGGTATATCGTGAGGCAGTTCACATACACTCAGTTATATCAAATAGCTTGTCCACATATACCGATGAATGATTACCCTTATAGGCAAGAGGTATATCGTGGAAATCATGCTAAAGGGGGTAACCTTTCCACTAACCCACGAAAGCATCGACTTCATATAGGCGTCCTCCCTAGGACACTCATATCTAGTTTGTTAGTTATCAAGCGAAACTCTGGAAAAATTCTGAGTCGCTATATCGCCTGAGTTTTTTGTACAATTTCACCCATTTTAAAAATAGGGTTTAGGGTTATCTGTGAACCTGGAAACAAGTCAAACCGTGTCTTGCCTTTTATACCCTATCTTTCCTCAGGCTCGGGTCCTGTTCGACATTTTTCTTGCATTTAGGCAAACATAATACAAGTGGAACCTAATAATAATTATCATGTTGTGGATTTTCCCTTTCCCCTCTTTTCAAACAAAAATACCAAAAACATATCTTCCTTTTTTTCAAAAGAAAATACCAAAAATACTCCCTTTTTTCCCTTAAAAAATAAACCAAAATCATTTTTCCTATTAGGTTGATCGCATACCCAAATTTTGGCCTACCCACTATTGGCTTCGGTTTTCCACCAAACCACCCCGAAGTTTTACCACTGCTTTTGTTGCTTCCACGGAATTTGAGATCTACCTCCGCAAGTTATTCATGGAAAACATAATCCAAACTCCGAATGTTCAACCAAATTTGATGGCTATCCTAAATCCAAGCTCAGTAACAAGCCAGACAAAACGGAATCTGCCCCCTTCCCAAATTGTTCCTTTCAAAACACCAGCATATCTACAATCTCACCCAAACCCCTCAAGGTTTTCCCATCTTTCTCCTACATCCCACGAGCTTCGTTGATCAAGCTTTGTCATTCCTCACTCGAGCTTGCATTTTCGTCCAAAACTGATCATAGGGGGAGGCATGGAATTACTCGAAGTTTTAACCAACTTAGGAGGTTTGGGCTAAAATTACCCGCAGAGATGACTATCGATTATGAAAGGTTCACCGACTTATTTATGGAAGCCCAGAAGTGGACTCGGGAATCAGGTGAATGGGTTTTTCCCATAGAAGAGTTCAGCTTGGATGACATCATATAGACCATGTCAAATGTGTTACTCCTGAAAGGGAAGATATGCAGCATCCTCGTGTTTCTCATAGTCCTGAAGCTTCAGGGGCATCTGGTCCTTTCATTTCTTCACTTATCCACTGAGTGGGAAGATTTTCATGATGAAGCTGCGGAGGTGGTTGAATGCATTGACTACTCTTAGCATGATGATATTATCGCCACAGGCTGGGGTGATGATTTCAAGAGCTCAAACGATAAATAAGAAGGCGAGAATTTCCCCTTTTGCAGGTTCCCTGAACTAAGGTATAACCCCACTGACAAAAAGATGAAGTCGAGAATAGATATCTTCTTTAAAGATAACAACACATGGGATGAAGAACAGAAGCACGAGGTGGAACCTCTGTCAGAAAAAGCCACAGAAATCACTGAAATCCCGGAGGATAAAGACCCCGAGGAGTCATTCAACCTGCTCTCATTGGGGCTAAGTCTCTTCATGATTCACCAAGAGGCCATGCTGTCTGACCCATCCATAAATATCGCCACTATCGAAGTATGTCTTCTTAACTGGCATGTTGTTCAAGTCCAATATGGTCAAGCTAATCTAAACCTTGGTATCTATTCTCTTCAAGAGACCCCTAAACCTATTACTGTCTCTCATGTTTCTGATATCACTATAAATGAGGCCTCTTTTGAGGAGGTTCTCAATGCTGTATTTCCTAAAAATGAAATAAAAGAGGATTTTGAGTATCTTGATGTTACTTAAATTAATTTTCTTGATTCTAATCGAACGTTTAATGATGACGATTTGGTAAATGAACAATTCTTAACTGATCTCAGCAAGGAAAATAATGAACAACATAATCTCATTCAAACTAATGATGATGAGACTGTTATTTTTAATATCAGTTCTAATAGCCATATGCACGAGACTAGGATAGGGTTTACCTTTAATGAGCATAAGAGGGCGCAATTAAAAGAGATTATAAAAGAGTTTATGGACGTCTTTGCATGGTCATATGAAGACATGCCCAATATTAATCCAGAGATAGTTCAGCACACGATTCCCACATTCCCAGAGAGCAAGCCCTTCAAATAGAAACCGAGGAAGCTCCGAATAGAAGTCCCTCTAAGTCAAAGAACAAGTGGTGAAACAGTTAAACATAGGCTTCATTTGCGTAGTCAAATATCCTACATGGCTTACAAACATTATCCCCGTGCCGAAATCGGGAGGAAAGTTCTGCATATGCATCAACTATCAAGATCTAAAGAAGGCATCCCCAAAAAATGATTTCCTCTTCCCAATATTGATATGATCATAGACAACACAATGAACCACACCATAAAGTTATTTGTCGATGATTTTTCCAGTTACAACCAGATTAAAATATATCCTGACCATCAGGAAAAGACCGCCTTCATCACCCCCATGGGGAACCTTCTGCTACACAGTCATACCATTCGGTCTCAAGAATGTCAAGGCTACCTACTAAAGGGTTACCACAACCATCCTACATGACCTTATCCATAAAGAAGTCAAGGTATATGTAGACGACATGATCATCAAGTCCAAGACTTGAGAAGTTCACATTCCCGCCCTGAGAAAATTCTTTAAGCGACTGAGACAATACTTGATGTGTCTCAACCCACATAAATGTGTCTTCGATGTCACTAAAGGAAAACTCATTGGAGTCATGGTCAGTGTGAAAAGTATTTAAGAAGACCTCACCAAAATGAAATCCATACTCAAGATGCCACCACCCCAGATGGAGAAAGAAGTACAAGGATTCCTGAATAAGCTGGAATACATCAGTCAGTTCATAAGCCAACCGACCTCTATCTGCGAACCCATTTTCAAACTTCTCAGGAAGGACTCAACCCATAGTTTGGAATGAGGTGCACCAAGAAGACTTTGATCAGATTAAATGATACCTCACTTGACCTGCGGTGCTCATGCCTCATTAGCCAAGTCTCCCCCTCCTCCTATACTTTATTGTCACTGGTACTATACTAGTGGCTTTGCTGACCCAATACAATGAGGAATCTCGTAAGGAGGGAGGAATCCGCAACGCTACTCGAAAGTTGATTGGGTACGAAGTCAACTACACTGCCTTAAAAAAGGCATATGTCACCCTGGTATGGGTCACGTAGAAACTATCACACTATATGTTGGCATTCTATATCACACTAGTATCCCAAATGGATCACATAAAATACCTGATGTATAAATCTCCTCTGTTAAGATGAATGGCCCACAGGTTGATGTTACTAGATGAGTTCGACATTGTGTAGGTCACACAGAAAGCTATGAAGGGGAGGGACATCTTCGATTATCTTACCGATCATCCTATGGAAGGAATCAAAGTTTTGGTCTTGGAGTTTTTAGACGAAGACATCCTCTACACCTCTCAGGAGGATCTTAGGTGGAAGATGTTCTTCAACGGAGCTACCAATAAGAAAGTATATGGTTGGGTGGGTACAACTTTCTTCTGAACCAGAAAGGGGGCCATTGTTAGTCCCTCAGGCATGAAAATAATGGAGGCCAAGGTTGCTAGTGCATCGTCTAGGCTATTCTTCGAGCGGGGGAGGTAATGGAAGGTGAAATATACTAATTGGGAGGCAAGATCTTCTTTAGTGACGAGATCATTCGTCAAGGGTACTACTGGATAACCATGGAACAAAACTGCGTTGCTTATGTTCGGAGATAACTCAAATGCCAACAGTTTGCCAATCTTTATCACTCGCCTCCTCGAGAATTATACAACATGACCTCTCCTTGTCCCTTCTCTACCCGTGGCATAGATATCATAAGGAAAGTTACTCCCAAGGCTTCAAATAGGCACGAATTTATCCTCTTCACCATTGATTACTTTATAAAACGGGTTGAAGCCGAGTCATACGTGGTACTGAATGCAAGGAAAGTGGGAAAGTTCATCAGAAAGAATATCGTTTTCCGCTATGGAGATCCCCATGAGTTGGTATCACACAATGAACTCTAATTTGAGGCTGAGGTCACATAATTTTTAGACGAGTGTGGAATTCAAAGACACAAGCCATCCCCTTACCGACCCCAAATCAACGATGATGTCAAAGTTGTCAACAAGAGCCTCAAGACCATCATCACCAAGATGACTAAAAGTTGTAGAGGCTGGGCTAATAGGATCCCATATTCCCTCTAGGGCTACCTCACCTCCATCAAAACACCTATTAGGGTTGTCCCCTATTCTCTGGTATATGGCATGGAGGCGGTTCTCCCCATCGAATTAGAAGTTCATTCTCTACGAGTTATGCTTAAAGCAAGGTCAATGAGGAAGACTGGAATTTGAGCCGCTACAACAAACTCTCACTCCTGTATGAAAAGAGATTAAAATCTCTATAACACATATAAGGATACCATAGTCTGATCGGGTGATCATTCAACAGGAAAGTTAAGTCTTGCAGTGTTCAAGAAGGAGATCTTGCCCTCAAAGAAATTATAGAACTCGTTTGGGATCTGAAACACCTTATACTCTTGACTCACTTGAGTCTATATTGTATAAGTGTTCATCTAGTTTGGAAATTGTGAAAAAATTATGTCTAACCTAGAATCCAAAGAACCTCAGAGCTTGCATTTCTATTTCATCTTTGATTGAACGGATCTAGACCTAATTACCAACACTCACACACAATAGAATGAATTATTTACATGTCATATTGCATATTAGTGTATGTACATATGTTGAGTGTGTTTAAATCCCCAATATTGTTTTTTAAATATTTTTTGAGATTTTTTAAAACTTTTTAAAAAATAAGGTTTTATTAATAAAACTTGGTTTTAAAAGGTTATGGGGTAAATCTGCTATTTTAGAAGTTTGTGGGTTCAATCTCTAATTAGTGATTAATGGGTTTATTGGCTCAAAATTGGTTTGGGTAGAAACCAAAATCGGCAGAGACATCAGGGTTTACATTGTAATTACTTTAGACGCGCGTTTTATCTCACTTCATATGCCAACATGTGTTAGCTTCTGATTGGTGAGAAGTGTGTTTCCTTGCTGAGACAAATCGAGTGATCATTTTCATCCCTTGGATCGTTCTTATCAACGATCTGCATGTCTTCCATCATAATCCCTGTGATCACCTTTGAACCAATCAGGAGAGCTTTAACCACCGCATATCGTATGCCCTTGGATCTAAGTCAATTGAACTTGACTAAATCTGGTCCCTTGATTTCAATATTTATTCTCGAACCTTCCCTGCCTCTTATAAAAAGGCTCCTACTCTCAGCATTAGCAAAACTTTTGCCATTTCGTTCTTTGAGAGAAAAGAAAGAGAGAGTAGAGAGAGAAGACATAGAGAAGAGAGAAACCAGAAGAGAGAGAAAGAGTTAGAAACCCTAACCCCAACCCTAAATCGTCTAAACAGTTTAAACCAAATGTAAATCTTCAAACCTCTATACTTTACCAAACACAACCTTGAGTGTTTGAGTGTTTTGAAAGATGATTTGAGAGTTGGTTTGTTGCTGTAACCTCCTCTTCTTTGGATCTTGTTTCCAACTTAATCATTTTCTTAGATCTGTTGTTCTTGTATATAGAAATTTTCAGATCTGAGTTTTTCATGATATATTACACTTAGTTTGCATGTTTGTTTCTCAGGTTGAGAAATATTTTGTTGATTCATTTTCTGTAAATGTTTTTAACTTTGAAATCAACAAAAATGTTTTATGTTTCTAGTTCTCTTAAAACTAAACCTTTGACCTAGTTTGGAATCACACTTGGAGGTTTTCAATCTCAAAAATCTTTTCAAAACTCTGAGATTGATTAAAATCTTGACTGTCTTCTAAGCAAGATATCCGTGGATTCTGGGATTGATTTAAAGGTCAAACAGGTTCAAAGTTTTGTGAGAAGAGAGAAAAAGAAAAATCACAGCATATAGACTTATATGTAATTTGCTAGGACTGTTTGTACTTAATGAGTGTGAGTGTGTGCATGCATGTGTTAGAGAGCACCTCCACAAACACTTTCACTCTACTACACGAAAAGTGTTGGTAATAAGATCTTGAGTAAAAGAGTCGAAATAAAGAGCTTGAACAAATTGGAGTTAACAAACTGAGAGGACAACATCAACAATCAGAACTGCAGAGAAGTTATAAGGACACCAGAGGGTACATTCCTAAACTTATATAGGTCTGAGTTGTATGCATGTTTGTTATATAGTTTGTAACTGTTAAATCTGTTTATAGTGGATTTTTGTTTTACTCCGTAGAGGGAGTCGTGGATGTTTCCTCAGTTGGGTGAGGTTTTACCACGTAAAAATCTTGTACTTAATCTTCCTACATCTTCTCATCTCATTCTTGGTTGTGCTGGGTTTAAAAGCTTGTTTAAAATTGTTTAATAAACGTGTTATTCAAATCTTGAATAGATCTCATACATACTCTTATCAAACACATCTTGTGTTCAAATAGTTTTGGTTTTTAAGAAAAGAGTTTCTTAAAAAAACAGTTCGGAGTTACTTAAATAGTTTAATTTTATTAAACGACTTTAGTAATAGAATTTCAATTGGTATCATAGCTTTGTAAACTTCTTTTAAAGAGATCCTGTGTTTCTGAAATTGTTTTCTGAAAATCAAATATGGACGAGAAAAATGAAAGATTTGGTAACTTGACCAGACCTCCTATCTTTGATGGAACCAATTTTGCTTACTGGAAAGTAAGGATGATTTCTTTCATTCTAGGAACTCTGGGAGATGATGTCTGGGACATTGTTGAAAATGGTTACACTTTTCCTACAAAACCAGCCACTGAAGGAAGTAATGAGAGGGTTAAGAAAGTTTTAAGTGAGTTCACACAAGAAGAGAAACAAGTTTCTCGCAACAATAACAAAGGAAAGAATGCTATATTTATGTCTATAAATGAACATGAGTTCAAAATAATCTCATCCTGTACCACTTCTAAGGAAGCTTGGGACACTTTAGTTACTGCTCATGAAGGTGACACTAGAGTTAAGGCTGCTAAAACTCAAATGCTCATACAACAGTATAATTCTTTAATTATGTCTGAGACTGAGTCATTTGATGACTTCTATATGAACCTGACTGATATTATGACAAAGCTACATGCTAATGGGATAACATATGACAGACAAGAAATTGTGTCTAAAATTCTAAGATCATTACCACAGAAATTTGATAACAAAAGATATGCTATTGAGGAAATGTGTGATATCAATCTCACTCCTGAACTACTCAGTAGTAAATTAAGAACTGTGGAAATGGAACTAGAATTTAAGAAACAATTAACCCAGTCCCATAGGAAACAGACTAGTTCCAATCTAAGCTTCTCTTCTAAATTGATTAAGCCTGAGTTTAATACTTCCAACGATGATTCTGATGAGGAATGCGATATAGAGAGTTTGGACAATCAGATTGCCTTAATGTCAAAACAGTTTAAGAAAATCATTAAATTTAGAAACAACATGGCAAATAAACAAGGCAAGTCCAATTATCCAACTCCTTTCAATCACAGACCTCATGAGAAAAGCCATGGCAAAAATCACAAGGACTCTCACACTAGACCTAACAGAGACTTTAAGAAGACTGAATGCTATAGATGTGGTAAACTAGGACACATTGCACAAGACTGTAGAGTTAACTTGAACACTAAAAACAAACACGCTAGAGCCAAAATTTGCAAGACATGGGATGATTCAAGTGAGTCTGAAAATGAGGAACCTGAGTCATCTGATGTTTTTGACCCTTGTATGTCTTTCTTTGCCAAGATTATCTATAATGATGATATGCCTGTGTTTGTTAATGAGGAAGAATATAGTAATTCTACTTCTGATGTTTCGAATACTGCTATTACTGGTTTAGATGCTTTGATTACTGAGAATATTGCTATCTGTTCCTCGGGGTGTGTGAGTAAAAGGGAAAGCGATAATAACGATGTCAATGGATGTGTGAGTACAAAGAATGAAGCCCTAGGGGTCACTTCACACACTACACTTAGTGACTCGGACAATGAAGATCTCCCAGATATTCACACTCTCTATGCTAAAACTCTCAAGAAAAGCACTAGACTAGAAAAGATTGTGAAAGATCTCACTAAGAAGTTAGAAGATCTAAGCCTAATGGTTAAACTGAATGCTGAAGAGTATACTACCCAATGTTTGACTCATGAAAGCGAAATCCAAATGTTTGATCAAAAACTCAAAAAGTTAAATGAAACAAATGAAACTCTGGAGAAAAAATACAAAGGGATATTGTTAGAATTGGAACAAACTAAAGAAAAGACAGCAACTGTTTTCAAAAAAATTACAAAATTTGAAAATAATTCAAACTGTTTTGATGAATTTGTTGCTGAATCAAAAACCATTCTGATGATCGAACTGGAATAGGGTTTTGCCCCAATTTAAAGACATAAATAAAATCTTTTGAACCTATCAAGTTTGTGTCAGGAGGCAAAAGGCCTATTGAAACATGCCCAGACTTTCATTATCTAAAAACTGAGTTTGATTCAAAACATCAAAATTTTAACATTAGGGAATCAAGTTTCTTTAAACATGAAAGTTCACCTAAGGCTAAATACATCTGCCCCTCTATTAGGAAGAGTGAGTCTGCATTCAAGACTGTCACACCTAGGAATAGAGTTCAACCTTAAAACTTCTCAAAACCTTTGTTTAGAGACTTTCCCAACGAGACCCCAATCTTGAGCAATCTTTATTGCTCTTACTGTGATATATACGGTCACTCTTTTGATAGCTGCTATGCTAGGAGACTAGTTACACCTGTCTATAGTTCTCCTATTTATCAGAACTTTAACTATTCTAGGAGGAGCCGGAATAATTATGTACTTCCTAGACAACCTGACAAAAACTCTAATTATGGGAAGAGAAAGACCAAACCTAAGAGAACATTTCCTACAAGGATTCCTAAGCACTTTCCTAAACCAAATGCTCATGTTTTTCATAAAACTCAAAATCATGCGCAAAACATTTTTCAACAAAAATTGAATGCTCGCAGATTTTATCAGCTGAGAGCTAATAAGCGCAGAATGAAAACTAGAGCTATTTGGGTTATAAAAGATGATATATTACCTCAGATGAAGTGTAACATAGTTATTACTGCTTTAAAAGCTGAACGCACATCATTTGGTTGGTATTTAGACTCTGGATGTTCTAAGCACATGACTGGGGATGATACTAAACTTTTGAACAAAACCAGCTTTGCTGGTGGAAAAGTTATTTTTGGTGATGGTGTATCATCTCAAATCATAGGCAAAGGAACTCTCCACGAAGTAGGACTCCCTGTTCTTGAAAATGTCCTTCTAGTTAAAGGTCTCAAGGCCAATCTACTTAGTATATCGCAATTTTGTGACTTAGATCATACTGTTACCTTTTCAAAGAACAATTTCAAAATTTTAAATGAAAAAGGTGAATGCATAATTACAGGATTCAAGACTCCTGACAATTGTTATACTGTCATGAACAATTCTGAAATCTGTAATGTTGCCAGAATGGATGACAACGAGATATGGCATAACAGAATGGGTCATATAAATTACGATAACCTTAGTAGACTGACCTCTCAAGAAATAGTTAGAGGAGTTCCTAAAATCAAACCCATTCCTAACATTGTCTGTGGTTCCTGTCAGGAAGGTAAAATTGTTAAGGCACCTCATAAGAAAGTTAGTGATGTTCTTACCTCTAATCCCTTGGAGCTCATCCATATGGACCTAATGGATCCCTCCCAAATTGTTAGTCTTTGTGGACACAGTTATATTTTAGTTATGGTTGATGACTTCACCAGATTTACTTGGGTAGCCTTTTTAAAACAAAAGTGTGACACTTTTCAAACTTTCTTAAAAATACTTCTTCGGATTGAAAATGAAAAGGACACTCAAGTAAATAGAATCCGTAGATCCTACTCTATATCGTAATATGATAGGAACCTTACTATATCTTACTGCCTCGCATCCTGATATTATGTATGCTGTGTGTATATGTGCTCGTTATCAAAATAACCCTAAAGAGAGCCATTTGAATGCTGTTAAACGTATCATTAAATACGTAAAAGGCACTCTGAATCAAGGACTTTGGTACACTAATGACACACCAAGCACTATAATTGGGTACACCGATGCTGACTGGCTGGGTGTACTGATGATAGTAAAAGCACATCAGGAGCATGTTATTATATAGGTAATAATTTGGTAGGATGGAGTAGTAAGAAAAAAAACTGCACATCACTCTCGACAGCCGAATCTGAATACATAGCCGCTGGCAGCTGTTCTGCTCAATTACTGTGGCTTAAACAAATACTAAGTGATTATGGTATTCAAGAAAACCAATTGCATCTCTATTGTGATAATCAAAGTGCGATTAATATTTCTAAAAACCCTGTTCAACACTCGCGAACAAAGCACATAAAAATTAGACATCACTTTATACGCGAATTGGTTGAAACTAAGGAATTAGATATCAATTATCTTCCTACTGATTTTCAACTCGTAGATATGTTCACCAAACCTCTAGATTATAATAAATTCATTTCTTTGCGTAAATCTATTGGTATGGTTTGTGCTGAGTAATACCTTTGCTGATTATCCAGGTTTTTCCCTTTGTCCATTTGAGACAAAATGGGGGAGAAATTTGAGTCGTTATGAATACTTGTATATATGCTAAACAACTTGATCTTAGTGATTCATTGCAGGTTTTTGTACAGTCATACTCAACAGTTGTAATAGGGTATTCAATTGTTAATAGTTGAGTTATGTACTTTTCTTTTCTAGGATTTGGGTAGATAGAATCTTTATAGAAATAGATTTTCTTATCTTTTTGTCGCCCTACGAGTCCTAGTTGACTCAAAGGAGATTTTGTCTCATATTTCCAAAGGGGGAGATTGAAACACCTTATACTCTTGACTCACTTGAGTCTATATTGTATAAGTGTTCATCTAGTTGGGAAATTGTGACAAAATTATGTCTAACCTAGAATCCAAAGAACCTCAGAGCTTGCATTTCTATTTCATCTTTGATTGAAGGGATCTAGACCTAATTACTAACACTCACACACAGTAGAATGAATTATTTACATGTCATATTGCATATTAGTGTATGTACATATGTTGAGTGTGTTTAAATCCCCAATATTGTTTTTTAAATATTTTTTGGGATTTTTTAAAAATAAGGTTTTATTAATAAAACTTGGTTTTAAAAGGTTATGGGGTAAATCTGCTATTTTAGAAGTTTGTGGGTTCAATCTCTAATTAGTGATTAATGGGTTTATTGGCTCAAAGTTGGTTTGGGTAGAAACCAAAAGCGATAGAGACTTCAGGGTTTACATTGTAATTACTTTAGACGCGCGTTTTATCTCGCCTCATATGCCAACATGTGTTAGCTTCTGATTGGTGAGAGGTGTGTTTCCTTGCTGAGACAAATCGAGTGATCATTTTCATCCCTTGGATTGTTCTTATCAACGATCTGCATGTCTTCCATCATAATCCCTGTGATCACCTTTGAACCAATCAGGAGAGCTTTAACCACCGCATATCGTATGCCCTTGGATCTAAGTCAATTGAACTTGACTAAATCTGGTCCCTTGATTTGAATATTTATTCTGGAACCTTCCCTACCTCTTATAAAAAGGCTCCTACTCTCAGCATTAGAAGACTTTTGCCATTTCGTTCATTGAGAGAAAAGAAAGAGAGAGTAGAGAGAGAAGAGAGAGAGAAAAGAGAAACCAGAAGAGAGAGAAAGAGTTAGAAACCCTAACCCTAACCCTAAATCGTCTAAACAGTTCAAACCAAATGTAAATCTTCAAACCTCTATACTTTACCAAACACAACCTTGAGTGTTTGAGTGTTTTGAAAGATAATTTGAGAGTTGGTTTGTTGCTGTAACCTCTTTTTCTTTGGATCTTGTTTCCAACTTAATCATTGTCTTAGATCTGTTGTTCTTGTATATAGAAATTTTCAGATATGAGTTTTTCATGATATATTACACTTAGTTTGCATGTTTGTTTCTCAGCTTGAGAAATATTTTGTTGATTCATTTTCTGTAAATGTTTTTAACTTTGAAATCAACAAAAATGTTTTCTGTTTCTAGTTCTCTTAAAACTAAACCTTTGACCTAGTTTGGAATCACACTTGGAGGTTTTCAATCTCAAAAATCTTTTCAAAACTCTGAGATTGATTAAGATCTTGACTGTCTTCTAAGCAAGATATCCGTGGATTCTGGGATTGATTTAAAGGTCAAACAGGTTCAAAGTTTTGTGAGAAGAGAGAAAAAGAAAAATCACAGCATATAGACTTATATGTAATTTGCTAGGACTATTTGTACTTAATGAGTGTGAGTGTGTGCATGCATGTGTTAGAGAGCACCTCCACAAACACTTTCACTCTACTACACGAAAAGTGTTGGTAATAAGATATTGAGTAAAAGAGTCGAAATAAAGAGCTTGAACAAATTGGAGTTAACAAACTGAGAGGACAACATCAACAATCAGAACTGCAGAGAAGTTATAAGGACACCAGAGGGTACATTCCTAAACTTATATAGGTCTGAGTTGTATGCATGTTTGTTATATGGTTTGTAACTGTTAAATCTGTTTATAGTGGATTTTTGTTTTACTCCGTAGTGGGAGTCGTGGATGTTTCCTCAGTTGGGTGAGGTTCTACCACGTAAAAATCTTGTACTTAATCTTCCTACATCTTCTCATCTCATTCGTGGTTGTGATGGGTTTAAAATCTTGTTTAAAACTGTTTAATAAACGTGTTATTCAAATCTTGAATATATCTCGTACATACTCTTATCAAACACATCTTGTGTTCAAATAGTTTTGGTTTTTAAGAAAAGAGTTTCTTAAAAAAATAATTCGGAGTTACTTAAATAGTTTAATTTTATTAAACGGCTTTAGTAACAGAATTTCAGTATCCAATAGGAAAGTACAAACCTAATTCGATTGGCCCCTATATTGTGAAGAAAATCATGTAAGGTGGCGCTTCTGTGCTCACATATCTCGACGGAGAAGAAATGGCATGTCAATTCAACATGGACCGTCTAAAAAAGTTCTACCCTTAATTTGAACTCTCATCGCACTATGACTCTTCTCATCCCCTTTATATTCTAAAAAAATTCTCTTCATTTCCCCTACTCATAACTACGTGGGACATGATCCTCTCAATTCACCCCTTCTGAATGAAGCTCACAAACTTTCAAAACCCACCGATGTACGGAGGCATCCCATAAAACACTCATGGGCATGGTACTTTCTTTCTCACAAAAATGCTATTATTTTCTTCCCACAAGAACGACAATCTCTCTCATCATTTAAACGAACAAAAGTATTATGTATGCCCTAGTGATTGGTATAGACAGTTCAAATACAAAATTCATCAAAATACACAATAAAATATGTTAAAATCACTTCTCTTTTATTAATCAGGAATATGGATATTACATGAAGTATCAACGACGGGAGTCAAACAAACCACTCCCTTCCTAACCCTCATACAACATAAAAATCCCTTCCATTAATCTAGCTTCATAAAAGATCCAAAAAGTTACCAAACACCTACCCAAAAACAAAACACCTACCCATAACAAAGAATAAATTTCCACAAATACAAACCTACACCCGTTCCTCAAAACCTTGTCCTCAACTACCAGAGGAGCCTACCTCATCATCATTACCTACCCTTAGAGTCCCCAGGTATACCACTCCTTATTATTATTATGGATGCTCTCGATGTGACGTTAAGCCTTAATAAGCTTGGAGAAAACCACGCCACCTTCTTCCAAGGTGTCGAACATGACAAGCAATCTTTTCATAGTCTCCTCCACCAAAATATTCCCAACCACCCATTTCTATAACCACTTCAAATAATCCCCGAATATAAATACAACCTCTCCAACAGATTGTGACAGATGGGTAGACGGCCGACGGCGCTTCCATAGAGGTCCCAGTATCATCCTTAAGGACTCAGCCAAGTCCTCCTTAAAAAATATATTGGTTATGAGGAGAGGCACAATCTTATCCCATCATACTTGGCGTAGAATCCTCTAGGGAAAGTAGAAGGAAGTATGGTGAAAATAAATCAATCGCACATATCGTTATTCCCCCAACTGCAACATGGGCTGCATGTCCCCCTCCATAATACAGACCAGCGAAGGCATTAGGAACATTCGACAAAGGATACTCAGGAGGTTCCGCCTGGCGTAGTCTCTCAAAAAGCCACATGAATAGCATGACAGGGCTCCCTCACAGAATGTCGGCCTGACCATCCTTCCAAGAATATAGGTCATTCAGAGTATCCTCTAATACCACTACAGGAGTACTATACTAGTAGGATAACCACAACTCTATCATAGCCAACTGAGGTTCGATCGTCAGATCGCCCATCACCAACAAAAGCCTTACAGTAAAACCCAGGGCCACAACGTCGACAAAGCTATTGTTAGTAAACTACCTTCGGCACATAAAATCTATACCTTTCAGGAGAACAATGATTCTATCATGAACCAATGATCGAGTAACCAAGTAACCGAAGGGGAGATGTGAAGCAACTCCATCAAAAATACCCGGGGAGAACGTGATAAATCCAGCATAACTGCCACTACACTAGGGCTGATGCCTAGTATTGCAGAGAACTCTTCGTAGGTGGGTGGTCGACATCATCGATACGTTGGTACCTCCCCCCGATCCAGTCGTAGTTGGAGGCATATTCTCCATATCATATATGCACGACGTTATCAACCAACTGGTTATAAATCTAGATAGTCATAGCCCTCCATTATATCGGTATAATGTGTATAGGGATCGCCTTCCATCTCCATTGCCCTAGCCTCGTCAGTCATCTTTCTTACCTACCTCATGTACTCAGGGGCACTGATGGTGGGACCTCCACCTTTCCCTCGATGATATGTCGCACCACCTTCTCCCAAGGTACCAGACGTACCCAGACTTATGTGCCAACAACCGCATCATCCGTGCATGTATGCTTGTAGCCCATGTGGCCCTCGAAGATAGACTATAGGGATAGAAGGTCACATGTTTCCCCAACAAAGAGTCAATAATCTACTCAATTGAAGAATTTCTAAAAACTCATAAAGTGACAATGATCAGAAGCACAAATTGGTTGCTCGTCAAGGCATTAAGCGCCGCTCACACATCCTTCAGAGAAAGGGATTGGTTAAATGCCTGTTCGACTTCCTCCGTTTATACATCATGCAGAAGTCTCCCAGGTCACTTGCTTCAAAGACAAAAATCCCACATTGTGCCATATCACTTCATAAAACCATGTTTATAAAAGGCAACGCCAAGAGCCAAAAGAATAAAGCAAGCAAAAAAGACAACAAGGGGAAATAAACCTAAAGATTACCTCCAAGAGATACGTGGGTCCTGTAAACATCTATCGGTAGCAATGACTGAAAGCATCCAATGAAGCATAAAGGGACTCCAAGGTAAATCTCCCCCAGTCATAGATATATGTCTAAAATGATCCTAAAAATGGTAAAACCCACAGATGGATGACGTCGTCGCTCGTCGTTACCACGAATCCCCCTAATTTAAGCAAAATGAATAAACAGGTTGCCTATATTACCTGTCGCCCATCATTCTCATAAATATACCTAGTAATAGAGTCTCCTTCAACACAAATATCCAGACAGAATCCCAAGCACGATTTTTATTATATCCCCTAAAGGCATCCCACACCGCCACCATTGTAACCCATAGAGTTTGGTCCACCACGATCCACTGACATTCACATTCTAGTCCTGTCAATTTCTGGACATCCAAGGGAGTAATCATCATATCCCCAACTACAAAGTAAAATTTATGAGTCGTGTCCCACCAACTCTCACCTAGTGCACATAACACCGTTGTAGAGCACGACGTCTCATCTAACTCCCTCGCCAGTGTGCTAAGCCTTGTAGAACCCACTATCCATCGTACCTCCTCAAGAAGACGGTTCCAAACCTCCTTCATCCCAGTTATTCCCTAAGATCGAATGCTCGAAGAGGCTATGCCAACTTGCGCAAAAAAAAGACAACCCTTTACTATCCCAAAAATAAAAAAGAAAAGAAACATGTGGAAAACCAAAAGACAAAACACTCACAAATCCATTAGGGTTCTTCACCCTCACAGAACGGTGATGCGTAGGCTCCCGCAACAGATTCCTCTTATCATCCATCGACTCAAAGTTATCATACGCATTCTCGTTGCCTAACACCAGTGACACTGCAACCCATCATTCTAAGCCCTCTTAATCATCAACAATCACTCGATCATTATTGTTGTTGCCAAAAATAATCGTCATTGATATCTTGTAAAGGAAAAATAATCAAAAATGACTTTTAGAGAGAAAAATATAGGGATTTAATCACTTGAAGGCGTGGAAAAATGAAGAGGGTCGCCCTCTTTTTTAAAAGAGGCTAAGGGGTATGCCGATCGACAGTCCTCTGGTCCTACCTATAGTAGTGACCTTTCCCTTTCCTCAAGAATCTTAAGATTTCGTGCCTTGTGCAAATAGGTACCTCCCCAGAACTATCTATCGGCAGTCCCCTCAAAATTTCATTGCAGAAATTCTAAAAAAATCTGAAAATTATCCGAAATATTCGTAAAAATTTTCAAAAAATCCCTGCGAAGTCAAGAACATCATTTCTCCAAGAAAAAACCATGGTGAAGCACCAAACCAGTTACAAGACCTCATAAATCACCAGCAGGATCATAAGCACTCACTCTATTCTTCAACATACTCCCTAGTGAAGCCAACAATCCAAGGTGCGCTAACACCAAAATACTCTACGGTTTTCCTAAGGGAGCCACAACCCAAAAAACTTCTTGTAAACAACATCCTTAGGTCCACAGAATAGACCTCAATTCACTGAATTAGTCATCTCACTCTTTAGATCTATAGAATCAAACTAGACCCGCTGAATTGATCATCTCAATCTTTAGGTCCTCAGAATTGAGGACCCCCTGAATTGGTGACCTCACTTTTTATGTCCTCATAATCGACCTCAACTTGCTGAATCGGTCATGTCACTCCTTAAGTCATCATAATCTACCTCGACCCACTGAATTAGTTATCATACTCTTTAGGTCCTCAAAATCGACCTCTACCAACTAAATTGGTAATCTCACTCTTTACGACCTCAGAATCAACCTCGACCCTCTGAATGGGTTATATCACTATTTAGGTCCTCAAAATTAACCTCATCCTACTGAATCGATCATCTCACTCTTTAGGTCCTCAAAATGGACCACAACCCGTTGAACGTGCTGCAGCTTAGGTGGGAGTTGCAGGCCTATTATTTAGACGACTTCATCCATTTGATTCTACTCCTAGTTCAGTTTTATCCAGCAGGGGCATGTGTTACCCTCTTTCTATTATTTAGTTGGTATTGTCAGAGATTGAAATTTTTACTTTCAGTGCCTTTATTTCGGGATTTATTACTGTCAGGATGTTTTCCTTTAGTGTTGTAAATGTTGGGATTTATTATTGATGATTAAATTCGTGTATGTTAAATTCTATTTTTATTCTTAATGTGTGACTCTTTAGATGTTAATGGTTTAAGGTTTTATAACCGGATTTAATAAAATGAGAATAAGGTTTTAAATGGTTTTGACACTTAGCTTAATTATTTAGGGTGTTTAAATTGGAAAAGTATTTTTACGACAGTGATGCTAAGAATGAACCAACTGTTCACCTTGATTTTAATTTAATAAAGGAGTGATCGCCCGATATTTAATTAGGAGGGGTGTCACAGGTGGTATCTCAATCTTAAGTTCGCAGAATCCACCTCGACCCATTGAATTGATCACCTCAATTCTAGGTCGACAAAGTCAATCAATCATCTCAATCACAGGTCCGCAGAATCGACCTCGACCCATTGAATCGATCACTTCAATCCGACTCACTGAATTGGTCATCTCACTCTTTAGGTCCGCAGATCGACCCGCTGAATTGGTCATCCTACTCTTTAGGTCCTCAGAATCGAGCTCGACCCTCTAAATCGTTCACTTCAAACTGCTAAATTGGTCATCCCAATCCTTAGGTTTGTAAAATCAACATCAACCCTCTAAATCGGTCACTTTTATCCAACCCACTAAATTGGTAATTTCAATCTTTAGGTCCGTAGAATCGACCTCGGCCCCCGAAATGGATCACTTTTATCACCTAGGTTTAGAGAATTGACCTCAATCCTCTTCTCCAACATCGATGATGTGTCTATATTTCGATGACCACCTCTTATTCCAAGATTACCCATATAGGGGGTCTGTAGACACCCAATGCTAGTACCCCCTAAGTACCTTCTTAGGTCCCTAACACTCGTTCTCCCTCCGTAAACCCTAGATCCTACTCTGAGTACCATCTAGGGGCCACTGGGGCCTTTTTATCCCTATTTGACTTCGGTCAACTCTTTAACCAGAGAAAATCTCAACGAAACCTTAAATGGCTCTGAATCCCCTTTCTAACGATCTGTATCGTGCGCGAACCGAGCTTATAATCCGCACGAACGATCCCATTTACTCCAAAAACTAATATAGAGGCCACCGCGTGCTCCTAAGCCCCATTTGACACTGATCAACTCTCCAAGCTGAATAAAGATCAATTAAAACTTGAAGGGATCTAAATCCCCTCTCTAACGGTTCATACCATGCATGAATCCGCCTCACAGTTTGCACGAATGATACTTTTTACTTCGAGAACTAATTTGGAGGACACCTGGCGCTCCCAGGCCCCGTTTGACTCCAGTGAACTCTCCAACCTGAGTGAAGCTCAATAAAACCATGAAGGGCTCTGAATACCCTCTCCAACGGTCTGTATCATGCATGAATCGACCTCACGGTGCGACCGAACGATCCTTTTTACTCCAAAAGGCCATCGGGGGCTTTCGGGCCCTGTTTGACCTTGTTCAACTCTCCAATCCGAGTGAATCTCAATGAAATCTCATAGGTCCCTGATTTACCTTTACAATGGTCCATTTTGTGTGCTAATTAGACTCACGATTCTCACGAACGATCTATATTACTCTGAAACCCCCCATCTAGAGACCATCAGGCACTTTCGATCCCTCGTTGACTTCGGTCAACTTTCGAACTCGAGAGTGACTCAATGGATTATTGAAGGGATACAAATTCCCTTTCCAATGGTCCCAGTCGTGCATGATTCAGACTTACTATTTATACTTTATTCCCATTTTTCTAAAAAAGTCCGTTACAGACTGCCTATAGCACCTAGACCCTCTGCCTATTGGTAGGGTGTACTTTTCTTACAACCAAGGCAAGCATTGTTCCGATAGGAAGGCCAGGGGCCATTCTGATCGGCAACCCAACCCCAAATGGAACTATTTAAGGAGCCCATGACCTTACTCCTAGGGGGTCCCTTTCAGCAATCAGAAAACATTATCTTGAAATCAGAGTGCTAACATTCCCAAAAAATCATATTTTCCAACATTCTCACCATTTATTTTACCTCACTTTCCTACCACCTTTAGGCATTGAACTGACCCTACTTTACCACCCTCATACCACCGTAAAATTAGCCTATATACCTTCCAAATTCAGTAGCAAAAGTCTTTTATCAAGTCGCTCCTTATTCTTTTCTGGTTTATTCATTTAGCATTATTTACTCACTTCATTCCCATTTTGGGATATCTTTTTATCTCACTTTATTATTTCATATAAACTAATATCCATTTTTATTATTAGTATTCACATAACCTATTTTTATAAAATCCAAAAGACAAAAATAGAGGATTTACTTGTAAACTCCAAAAGTAAGACTTCCTCATTCTCTCACACTTTTACACTTGGGCACACTTTCTTCAAAAACACTCAAGGAGGAGTCTTAAATTTGGGTTTAAGAGTGAAACCCCACCCCTATGATATGTCGAACTAAATGGACTTTGATGCCCTTTGGGCTACGTAGGCGTTCTAGGCCAATACTGGGATTCGAGTCCTCTCTTTCCATTTCATGCTTTTATACTATATTGTATCTATTTTTGTGATTCATAAACTCCTCTATATTTGTGTCTCGTCGGACACTCATATTCTGTTTTCCATAGTGACTCGTGATTCGGAGAACATTCACATCATATGATTTTATTGTTTTTTAGTACACTCCTCCCGATGATGCCACTTCGTATTTCCCATGACGTTAGTTGGATGATCCCTTTCTCCCATTATTTACATTAAACACATCACACTTAAGAGAAAAGGAGAATATTAACAAAGCCCATGAGGGACCGAAAGGGGGGAATGGGTACTTAACACATTTCCATTCCGTAACTTAGAACTCAAACCCTCGATTCACTTGGTTTTGTATGCATTAGTGTGACCTTGAGTAAAATAGATTGGCGACTCCATTCCTTCGTGTTATCCCCTTTTGACGACGATCGATTTTATATCCAAGTCACGCGCGAAGAATCTAGCACGAGTGGCAAAAAGAGGACCCCCATATCTTCGAATCACCCACATATGCATGACGGCGAAAAGAAGGAGACTTCTCCAAGGTTCTCCCCCCCTTCCCGATTTTGGGGTCGACCCGTGCTGGAGAAATTCGACCCTGATGGGCACACTTGTATATAAAAGTGCTGGAAGGGGTTTTTATGATAACACATAAGGATTAGGGTTTGATTGGGGTGAGAGAAAAAAGATATTCATATTTTGTGAAGAGGCGTAGAAGGAGACCACTATATCTCACTCATAAGGAGTATTTTTCATCTCAAAGGATTCTCACACCCCTACCTAGCTTTGAAGAGGATCATACTCTAGAAGATCCAAGATTTTCATAAGGTTAAGCAAGATTTCAAAGATTCAAAAGAAGGCAGCCCTTCATCATCAACAAAAACCATTCTCCACATCGAATCACAACAGGATCCACAAAGGCGTTGTGTTTTAAACCCTAGGTTTGTTCTTCACGCCTAGTTGTTCATTTTTGTGTTTTCTAATGTTTGATTAATCGAAGGTACATGGCTTAAACTTTTTATTTCGTGCATATCGATCCCCAACATAACCACCACTAGGTAGAACATTATTTTTATGAAAAATAATGATACCTAATTATAGTTTTCCAATAATAGATGTTAATTTATTAAGGGTTAGGGAAATCCCCCCTCGTTCAAATGGTAGCTACAACTATGGAGAGTGGTTTAATGCCACGACAAATCGCAACAAAAAATTTATAGGATCTAAGTTGTTCATCTCAAAGATTTTTTTCCAGATTGGTGTTTTGTTTTATTGAGATTTGTTTATACATGGTTTATATGTGTGGATAAACCATAATTTTTTATTTTATTTTTTATATTTGGGAGATTCATATGGTTTTTTTCTTTTACTTTTTTTCACACATACCACACTTTTACTTGATGAAAAAATGTTTGAGAGATTCATGTATAGTTTGGGTAATGTTTTCACATAGAGACACATACATATCTATAAACATTGATCCGGATCATATGGATCTTTGGAAAATATTAGGTACATTTATATAGGGTTTTTCTCTGTTTAAATCTCAATTGATTAATTCTTTGAAAATTTGGGCAAAGTGGGTTGTGGTAATTGTTATTTTTATGGGAATTTTGAATATATTAATTTGGGAACCAGGTATCAATTAACCTCAATATTTTCGTTAATGTTGTTAATGAAAATGTGATGGTGGGTTTGATTGCACTAATATTCAAATTTCTGGGTTGACATTGCAACTTTTAAAACATTAGGTCTAAAATTAAAAATGATCCTAAATGATAGGTCGCGAGAAGTGTGCGCACGTAAAATGCACAGTCGTTGTTTTCTGTCTCGCCGCGACTATACAAACAAACCTAAATTACTACTACACTTGCGGGGCAAGCACAACGGTAAGTCAGGTATAAAAAATCTACAGGGACAAGTTGCTAGAATTCAAGTGATTTAGTGCTCCGAAATAAAAGTGCAAAAGGTGAATTACAAACTGAAAAGGAAAAGATGCATAAAAGAGAAATATTAATCTAGGCAAAGGAAAAATAAAGCTAGACTAATGAAAGCGAGTAAAAACTATAGGTTGCGTCGAATATCCATCACCCGCATTAATTTGTATAAAATGGTTACACGGGTCGACGAGTTATTACAAATGAGTCTCGTTTCGACGGTTAATTAAATCAAGGGTTGTCACGCCCCTAAATCTGCATAAAAGACTAATAAGATTTTGGCGTCAACAAATATCCCGAAAATTATGCGCGAAAGGTTGTAAGCATGGTACGTACATGATATTCCCCGTCAAATCTCCTAGGCGTAATAACTAGGACAACACACCCAAAATAGACCCGTAAACACTATCACCAAGTAAAGCAACGCATTAACCCGAATGAGTTCAATTCAAACACAACCTAATTTAAATTACCTATAAAGCATCGTAAAAACGCGATAAATAAATTCAGTAAATAAACGCGATAAATCTACACTAGAATGCAATAAATCAAAGCATGTAAACCTATTTAACAAACCATGTAAATTAACTAGAAAGAAAGAAAGGAAGAAATACAAACTATATTAATGGAGAGGGTGAATGAATAGTCAACTTACATACCCAAAAGTGTGTCAATCCAAGAGGAAATGAAGAAAAACTAACCAAAAACTCTCAAACCCTAAGCTAATCTCTCTAAAATCTATTCTAACTACTTAATTCCCTGATATTACAACAAAAATGGGTATTTATAGTAAGTGGGAAAAAGTAAAGGAAAAAGGAAAGAAAGAGGAAGGAGCACAAAATATCTGGCATCACCAGTTGACCGCCCCCCTGCGACTGGTCGACCGGTTCTTCTTATATAAGTGCACGGTCTCCTTCCCATGGAAAAATGTGAACCGCGGTCGACTGCCCCCCTGCGCGTGGTCGATCGGTACTCTGTATTCGGCCTCCTTTGGTCCATGAAGAGGGGAAAAGGTCCATTACAGAAATGGGCATAGCTTCTTCGTCCGAACTCCAAACGACGCACCGTTTATGGCCACGCGATTCTAACTCGATGAACTACGCATCCGTGGATTTTTGATGAGCCGGATAAGAAATGTGAGTTAACTAAAATGCCGTGGAAGTAGCGTCCAACGACGAAACTTCTTCGAAATGCAACGGATACTCACTTTTAGCATTCCAAGACCTACAAAAGCATAATTAACCCCTGCAAAACATGTATCAATCCAAATACAAGGTTGTCTGGTTAATGAGAATAATTATAGGCATTTAGGACCGTAAAAGCGCTAGAATGCATAAAGAAATAAGGGAGAAATATGCAATATTTGATACGAATCACACCCCCTAACTTAAAAATTGCTAGTCCCTAGTGATGAAACAAACAAAACCAGACCACAGAGGGCGCTACAACATGTATATATGCATCGAAATATAAATGCCACTTTAGTAGGGAGCACGATTGCATTTAGCATATGCAATAAGCCGTTAAACTCTTAGGTCACCCTAGTGGACTAGTGTCATCTCGTGAGGGTTTTCAAGGATGGTACCCACAAACATCACATGGTTTCCTCAAAATATGCCCAACCCAACATGCGACAAGCCCAATAATGGAGAACAGGATTTCATATGCATTATTAGCACATTGAATGAATTCAAACAAAAGTCCGAATCATTAACATTATAGAATGCACCTCATAGAATTGAAACCTTAAAATGTGGGAGAGGAGCGAGCACATGCAAAGTGTGATTTGGGAAAAAACTTAAATAAATCGGATAAACGTTAAATCAAGCATATATTCAATCCTCACGGGCATTACACTCATCAAGCGAATTCACTCGAAACAGGGAGGTAACACACGGAACATGCGGGCATAAAGAGTAAATGTAAACGGAAACTAGGCCGCACACATGTCACAAATGAAGAACGCAATATATAAAGTGAAAAACTGTAATCTCAATGAAAGATACCGCACACTAAAAAAGGAAAAATTTTGATAGGGCGTGAGAAGTGTACGCGTGTAAAGTACACAGTCGTTGTTTTCTGTCTCGCCGCGACTATACAAACAAACCTAAATTACTACTACACTTGCGGGGCAAGCCCAGCGGTAAGTCGGGCATCGAAAATCCACAGGGACGAGTTGCTAAACTTCAAGTGATTTAGTGCTCCGAAATAAAAGTGCAAAAGGTGAATTACAAACTAAAAAGGAAAAGATACATAAAAGGGAAATATTAATCTAGGCAAAGGAAAAATAAAGCTAGACTAATGAAAGTGAGTAAAAACTATAGGTTATGTCGAATATCCCTCACTCGCGTTAATTTGTATAAAATGGTTACATGGGTCGACGAGTTATTACAAATGAGTCTCGTTTCGACGGTTAATTGAATCAAGGGTTGTCACGCCCCTAAATCCGCATAAAAGTCAAATAAGATTTTGGCATCAACAAATAACCTAGAAATTACGCGCGAAAGGTCGTATGCACGGGACATACATGATATGCCCTGTCAAATCTCCTAGGTGTAATAACTAGGACTACGCACCCGAAATAGAACCTTAAACACTATCACTAAGTAAAGCAACACGTTAACCCGAATGAGTTCAATTCAAACACAACCTAATTTATATTACCTAGAAAGCATCGTAAAAACGCGATAAATAAACGCAGTAAATAAACGCGATTAATCTCCACTAGAAAGAAATAAATCAAAGCATGTAAACCTATTTAACAAAGCATGTAGATTAACTAGAAAGCAAGAAAGGAAGAAATACAAACTATATTAATGGAGAGGGTGAATGAATGGTCAACTTACATACCCAAAAGTGTATCAATCCAAGAGGAAATGAAGAAGAACTAACCAAAAACCCTCAAACCGTCAGCTACTCTCTCTAAAATCTATTCTAACTACTTAATTCCTTGATATTACAACAAAAATGGGTATTTATAGTAAGTGGGAAAAAGTAAAGGAAAAAGGAAAGAAAGAGGAAGGAGCACAAAATATCTGGTATCACCGGTCGACCGCGCCCCTACGACCGGTCGTCCGGTCCTTCTTATATAAGTTCACTGTCTCCTTCCTATGGCAAAATGTGAAACCGCGGTCGATCGGCCCCCTGGGCGTGGTCGACCGGTACTCTGTTTTCAGGCCTCCTTTGGTCCATGAATAATGGAAAAGGTCCATTACGAAAACAGGCATAGCTTCTTCGTTCGAACTCCAAACGACACACCGTTTGCGGCCATGCGATGCTAACTCAACGAACTACACATCCATGGAATTTACATAAGCAGGATAAGAAATGTGAGTTGACTAAAATTCCCTTGAAGTAGCAGATCCTCACTTTTAGTGTTCCAATACCTACAAAAGCACAATTTACCCTGTAAAACATGTATCTATCCAAATCCAAGGTCATCTGGTTAATGAGCATAAATATAGGCATTTAGGACCGTAAAAGCGCTAGAATGCAAAAAGAAATAGGGGAGAAATATGCAATATTTGATACGAATCACACCCCCTAACTTAAACATTGCTAGTCCTTAGTAATGAAACAAACAAAACCAGACCACAGAGGGCAGTATAGGACGTATATATGCATCGAAATATAAATGCCACTTTCGTAGGGAGCACTATTGCATTTAGCCTATGCAATAAGCCATTAAACCCCTAGGTCACCCTAGTGGACAAGTGTCGTCTCGTGAGGGTTTTCAGGGATGTTACCCACAAACATCATATGGTTTCCTCAAAATATGCCCAACCCAACATTCGACAAGCCCAACAATGGCGAACAGGATTTCATACGCATTATTAGCACATTGAACGAATTCAAACAAAAGTCCGAATCATTAACATTATAGAATGCACCTCATAGAATTGAAACCTTAAAATGTGGGAGGGGAGCGAGAACATGCAAAGTGTGATTTGGCAAAAAACTTAAATAAATCGGATAAACATTAAAGAAAGCATATATTCAATCCTCACAGGCATTACACTCATCAAGCGAATTCACTCGAAACAGGGAGGTAACACATGGAACATGCGGGCATAAAGAGTAAATGTAAATGGAAACTAGGCCGCACACTTGTCACAAATGAAGAACGCTAGATATAATGTGAAAAACTGTAATCTCAATGAAAGATACCACACACTAAAAGAGGCAAAATTTTGATAGGGCGGGAGAATTGTGCGCGTGTAAAGTGCACAGTCATTATTTTCTGTCTCGCCGCGACTATACAACAAAACTAAATTACTACTACACTTGCGGGGTAAGCACATTGGTAAGTCGGGTATCGAAAATCCACAGGGACGAGTTGCTAGAATTCAAGTGATTTAGTGCTCCGAAATAAAAGTGCAAAAGGTGAATTCTAAACTAAAAAGGAAAAGATGCATAAAAGGGAAATATTAATTTAGGCAAAGGAAAAATATAGCTAGACTAATGAAAGTGAGTAAAAACTATAGGTTGCGTCGAATATCCCTCACCCGCGTTAATTTGTATAAAATGGTTACATGGGTCGACGAGTTATTGCAAATGAGTCTCGTTTCGACGGTTAATTGAAGCAAGGGTTGTCACTCCCCTAAATCTGCATAAAAGCCTAATAAAATTTTGGCGTCAACAAATATCCCAAAAATTACGCGCGAAAGGTCGTATGCACGGGACATACATGATATGCCCCGTCAAATCTCCTAGGTGTAATAACTAGGACAACGCACCCGAAATAGACCCGTAAACACTATCACCAAGAAAAGCAACGCGTTAACCCGAATGAGTTCAATTCAAACACAACCTAATTTAAGTTACCTAGAAAGCATCGTAAAAACGCGATAAATAAACGCAGTAAATAAACGCGATAAATCTACACTAGAAATAAATAAATCAAAGCATGTAAACCTATTTATTGAAGCATGTAAATTAACTAGAAAGTAAGAAAGGAAGAAATACAAACTATATTAATGAAGAGGGTGAATGAATAGTCAACTTACATACCCAAAAGTGTGTCAATCCAAGAGGAAATGAAGAAGAACTAACCAAAAACCCTCAAACCATAATCTACTCTCTCTAAAATCTATTCTAACTACTTAATTCCCTGATATTACAACAAAAATGGGTATTTATAGTAAGTGGGAAAAAGTAAAGGAAAAAGGAAAGAAAGAGGAAGGAGCACAAAATATCTGGCATCACCGGTCGACCGCGCGCCTGCGACCGGTTGACCGGTCCTTCTTATATAAGTGCACTGTCTCCTTCCCACGGCAAAATGTGAAACCACGGTCGATCGGCCCCCTGGGCGCGGTCGACCGGTACTCTATTTTGAGGCCTCCTTTGGTACATGAAGAGGGGGAAAGGTCCATTACAGAAACGGGCATAGGTTCTTCGTCCGAACTCCAAACGACGCACCGTTTGCAGCTATGCGATGCCAACTCCATGAACTACGCATTCGTGGAATTTGCATGTGCCGGATAAGAAATGTGAGTTGACTAAAATGCCCTTGAAGTAGCGTCCGATGACAGAACTTCTCCGAAATGCAACGGATCCTCACTTTGAGCATTCCAATACCTACAAAAACACAATTAACCCCTGCAAAACATGTATCTATCTAAATCCAAGGTTGTCTGGTTAATGAGTATAAATAAAGGTATTTAGGAATGTAAAAACGCTAGAATGCATAAAGAAATAGGGGAGAAATATGCAATATTTGATACGAATCACACCCCCTAACTTAAACATTGCTAGTCCCTAGTAATAAATCAAACAAAACCAGACCACAGAGGGCGGTACAAGACGTATATATGCATCGAAATATAAATGCCACTTTCATAGGGAGCACGATTGCATTTAGCATATGCAATAAGCCGTTAAACCCCTAGGTCACCCTAGTGGACGAGTGTCATCTCGTGAGGGTTTTCAGGGATGGTACCCACAAACATCACATGGTTTTCTCAAAATATGCCCAACCCAACATGCGACAATCCCAATAATGGCGAACAGGATTTCATACGCATTATTAGCACATTGAACAAATTTAAACAAAAGTCCGAATCATTAACATTATAGAATGCACCTCATATAATTGAAACCTTAAAATGTGGGACGGGAGTGAGCACATGCAAAGTGTGATTTGGAGAAAAACTTAAATAAATTGAATAAACGTTAAAGCAAGCATATATTCAATCCTCACGGGCATTACACTCATCAAGCGAATTCACTCGAAACAGGGAGGTAACACACGGAACATGCGGCAATAAAGAGTAAATGTAAATGTAAATTAGGCCGCACACATGTCACAAATGAAGAAAGCTATATATAAATTGAAAAATTGTAATCTCAATGCAAGATACCGCACACTAAAATAGGCGAAATGCATTTTCACAGATTATCAAAACTATTTAAACTTTTAAATTACAACAACCTAAGATCACATAGGACTTTACTAGGGTTGTAATGTAGGCTAGGGTAGGGTATGAAATGAAGGACATGTATGTACGGATTCAAAGTGTTCGGAATGAAAACTCGAGAAAATGGGAAAATGCGGGCAATAACAAAATTGGAAAAAAAAGGGTTCCAAAACGGCATTAGATATATCATCGGGGAGAGTAATCAAAGCATATTGAACTATATACACAATATACAACTTTCTCTTTGTTTTTCTTTTCATCTTTTTCTCATTTTCTCTTTTGTTTTTCTTTTGCTTTTTGCTTTTTCTTTTTCATCACTTTTTCACTTTTGCTTTTCTTTACTTTTCATACTCTCATATGCCTAAATTGCAACCGAAATCATAACAACAACATTCAATCCCAAGTAACGTTCCAAACAAAGGTATGGAAAGTGTATGTATGGTTTAAAACTCCAATTTAGAGTTGGTTATGGGAATGGGGTTATGAAACGAAAGGCTGTATTTAGGCTCAAGGGGGTTAATGAGGATAAACATATAAGAGTGAGGTCAAGGCTAATATGGGTGATATAACAAAGCATGCCTATGATAATTTCCAAAAGTTTATGCAATTCTCGAATCAAAACAATATATGAAAATCATGCTCAAGTAACACATTTCAAGTATGAACTCAATTAATGAATGGTCAAATGAAAGAATAGACAGATTACCGATGAATTCAACGTTTTCAATGAGAAAAGAATAGTGTATACACTCACAAACGAGGAAAGTTACAAAGCTTACTCAGTGTAAGTATATACAATACAACAAAAGATTATCCAGTTATAAAAATCTTAAACCAAATCAATAGAGCAATAAAAGTGCATGTGCTATTGGGATTAAAGTTTAATTCATGAATTTATTCATCATATCAATGATTGAGGACTAAAGTATAATAACTTCAAAAATTGAGAACATGCATCATTGGGTTGTCTATTGGATCGGTCAATTATTGAAATTTATCATCGAAAACAAAGGCAAAAATGCCCAAAAAAGGAGAAAAAAGAAAGAAAATCATTTTGAAATTTTTTAATTTTTCTAAGAAAAGAATACTAAGTAACTAACATGTGAGAAAAAACATGGACTAAATAAAGAAATGGATAGAATATCCCACACCCCCCCAACTTAAAACTTGACATTATCCTCAATGTGAATTAAGAACCAAGTTAAAGAGAGGAAACGAGCTATATTACCCAAAAGTGAAGCGATCCCCATAAGAACAAGTCCAAAGAATCTACAAAACAAGTTAGTACCGAGCATAGCAAAAACAAATAACGAAAAGTTTACTAATTACACTAGACTAAATGAAAAAGGAAAGAAATGATAAAAAGAAAGAAAAAATAAAGAGCTAACTATATACAACCTACTATTTAGGCTTCACAGTAACTGTACACTAGAAGTCTAAATAGCTGAGGGTCCACCATAAGAACAATTTGACTTTGGAGGATAACCGGTGTACCCTCACTCACAAGCATGCCCTCCAAAAAATATGAATTCCGTTTGAACAACGGAAGGCATGTGTAAGGCGGAAGAAATGAACCATTGCCAATTAAAATTTTTGGAGGCACGATGGGGGGTTTGGATTGAGCGTGTGATAAAAATAAGTGGGGACCAAGAAAAGCCGAATATCCTCCCAATGATTTTAAAATTGGAATGGGAGGCGGCACACACAAAGGCAAAGATGCGATTGTGGAAGGCGACTCGAGCAAGTACTCATCGGCGAAAAGGTTTAAAACATTAAAGTTTGAAACCGAATCATCGGGTACTTGTGACGGTGTGATAATAGAGAATGAAAATGGGGATGAAAGAAATTAAAACTCATGAGATGAATAATCATCACATGAAGTTTGAGTTTCAAAAGAAATAAAATCATTTTCAATGAAATGTTCTTCTTTGGGGTCCAAAGAAAAAATCACTTCATTGCAAATAGATATTACATCATTTTCATCCTCACTTTCAGTATCTATTAC
Source organism: Sambucus nigra (assembly GCA_949130495.1). Lineage (NCBI taxonomy): Eukaryota > Viridiplantae > Streptophyta > Magnoliopsida > Dipsacales > Adoxaceae > Sambucus > Sambucus nigra. The sequence goes on from OX422223.1 coordinate 10,423,229, forward strand.
GCGATGGGTAAAGTCTAGAATGGTTTGTTCCAAAGTAGTCACAAGTACCTCATTTGGTTCAAAACATTCCTCGACTTCGAAAGTCTCGGAAGCAAAATCATCGTCGGACTCAAATAATAAATCCAAGTCATGTTCGCATGAACGATTTTCTTCCCGATAACGATTTTCAATTTTCTCATTCTCATACATACGCAAGCCCTCCCCGAATGTCATGGGTCGAGGTGCGGATGCATGAAAATGGGAACTTTGAAAATTACCATCGGACTTAAACGAAACCTCATTATTATAGGGATTTTGAAAACTATTACAATTCGTTTAAAAATTCCTATTATAAGGAGGTAAAGCCCCCAAATCATTGTCATTATCATCAAAATTCCAATAACCTAAATTTTGACTTTCGTTATACTCGCCCAAAGTCATATTTGAATTTGTTATACTTTGGGATTCTAAGTATTCACCGAAAGTCATAGGTTTGCGAGAATTTTGAGAATTATAACAAGGATTACCGAAAGAATTGGAATAAGACATGCTTATCCCAAAAATGGCGCAAGATGGCGAATTCCACAAAGTAAGAGCACGTGGGAAAAATTTGAGCGTTTCTAAGTGCTCAAATGTGGAAGTTCTGCAAAAAGGTTAGCAAATAATACAAATAGAAAGAAAATACTAAGAAATACTAAATAAAATAAAGTCTAAAACAAACTCATCCTCGACAACGGCGACATTTTGATAGGGTGCGAAAAGTGTGCGCTTGTAAAGTGCACAATCATTATTTTATGTCTCGCTGCGACTATACAAACAAACCTAAATTACTACTACACTTGTGGGGCAAGCACGGCGGTAAGTCAGGTATCAAAAATCCACAGGGACGAGTTGATAAACTTCAAGTGATTTAGTGCTCCGAAATAAAAGTGCAAAAGGTGAATTACAAAATAAAAAGGAAAAGATGCATAAAAGGGAAATATTAATCTAGGCAAAGGAAAAATAAAGCTAGACTAATGAAAGCGAGTAAAAACTATAGGTTGCGTCGAATATCCTTCACCCGCGTTAATTTGTATAAAATGGTTACATGGGTCGACGAATTATTACAAATGAGTCTCGTTTCGACGGTTAATTGAATCAAGGGTTGTCACGCCCCTAAATCCGCATAAAAGCCTTATAAGATTTTGGCGTCAACAAATATCCCGAAAATTACGCGTGAAAGGTCATAAGCACGGGACATACATGATATGCCCCGTCAAATATCCTAGGCGTAATAACTAGGACAACGCACCCGAAATAGACCTGTAAACACTATCACCAAGCAAAGCAACGCGTTAACCCGAATGAGTTCAATTCAAACACAACCTAATTTAAACTACCTAGAAAGTATCATAAAAACGCGATAAATAAATGCAGTAAATAAAGGAGATAAATCTACACTAGAAAGCAATAAATCAAGGCATGTAAACCTATTTAACAAAGCATGTAAATTAACTAAAAAGCAAGGAAGGAAGAAATACAAACTATATTAATGGAGAGGGTGAATGAATAGTCAACTTACATACCCAAAAGTGTGTCAATCCAAGAGGAAATGAAGAAGAACTAACCAAAAACCCTAAAACCCTAAGCTACTATCTCTAAAATATATTCTAACTACTTAATTCCTTGATATTACAACAAAAATGGGTATTTATAATAAGTGGGAAAAATTAAAGGAAAAAGGAAAGAAAGAGGAAGGAGCACAAAATATCTAGCATCACCGGTCGACCGCGCCCCTGCGACCGGTCGACCAGTCCTTCTTATATAAATGCACTGTCTCCTTCCCACGACAAAATGTGAAACCGCGGTCGACTGGCCCCCTGGGTGCGATCGACCGGTACTCTGTTTTCAGGCCTCCTTTGGTCCATGAAGAGGGGGAAAAGGTCCATTACGGAAAAGGGCATAGCTTCTTTGTCCGAACTCCAAATGACACACCTTTTACGGCCACGCGATGCTAACTCAATGAACTATGCATCTAAGAAATTTCGATGAGACGAATAAGAAATGTGAATTGACTAAAATGCCCTTGAAGTAGTGTCCGACGATGGAACTTCTCCAAAATGCAACGGATCCTCACTTTTAGTGTTCCAATACCTACAAAAGCACAATTAACCCCTACAAAACATGTATCTATCCAAATCTAAGGTTGTCTGGTTAATGAGCATAAATATAGGCATTTAGGACCGTCAAAGCGCTAGAATGCATAAAGAAATAGGGGAGAAATATGCAATATTTGATACGAATCACTAAAATTTAAGGTCAATTCAATATTTTCTCCTTAAAATTACTTTAAAAAAAAACTAACTTTCAAACATGGACTCCTAATTACGGCTTAGTCATTATGCCATAATTTTGTTAGGTGAGAGAAGTTAATATCTAAACAATATGTTATAAAGTTAGATAAAAAAAAATCTACAGGTTTGGGACTAAAAATACACTTAAACCTATTAAAGACTGTATGAACTCGTAACGTGTTTAAAGTTATTTCTTAGTTTTTTTACCTTAAACACATTATTGATTTATTATTTTAGACTTTAATACAAATTTATTAATTTTTTTCACCTTGGTACATTTTATGTTGCTAAATGTGATTTTTTCCACTAAAAGTGATATTTGGTGACATTTAGCGATGAAAAATATACTAAAGTCTAATAAACTCATTAATTTGTATTAAAGTCTAAAATCAAAAATTAATAATGTCTAATAAAAATAAAAAAAAATTTATTGTTGATTGTAAATAAGTGACCAACTACTTAACAATACTTTATTTTTATTTTTTTATTATTCTGGTGAAATGTGAAATATATTGGAAACGGGATAAAAGCCGAGGAATACAATAAGCTTAAACTACAAAAGCCTACCATCAAAAGTAGATAGAGATCCAGCCCAAAAATATGTTGGACCCAAACTATAAGCTCAAAGGCTCTAGAATCCTCCTCAAAGACACTTCAACCCACATGTGTTAATCAAATAAGAAACTTTTTTTTATAAACATTAATCAAATGGGAAACAAAACCATGAAAAAAAAAAACAAAAAGGAAATCAACTCTCAAACAACACTGTCACCAAAAAAAGGGAAACAACTATTATAACTAATCATCAAAAATCATCTTCTAACATCTATCGAAGCCAGAAGCTCTCCAAAAACTTCTAAAACACACCATGAAACCCAAAAAAATAAACCAAAGAAATAGCCCTTCACACTCATTCTACACACTCTTCAATCCAGAACTACTCAACCCTGTATTTGTTTCCTTTTTTTTGGTAACTGGTAACTTTACTTCACCACATAAGAAGCTAAAAAGACAACATTTAAGCTACACCATATGACACATGCCATCTCAAGAGTTAAACAACACAGTAAAAAGGACACTAGGGAAAAAAATTCCTCAACCAATAACTTAACAATAAACTATCTATAAATCTTCCAAGCCTCGTTCCGCTATTTTACTTTAGTAATTCTCATTGGTCCTACTAGTCCCCTCACTACACCATAAACCGAAAATGGTCATGGCCCCTGACTGTGACCACCTGGTTATGACCCAAAACCATGACTAGAGTCTAAGAACCCGTGACTAGGTCCATGACCACTCACCGCCGTGACATAAACTAGAATTGGTCATGTCGAGAACCGTGGCCAGGGTAGTCATGGTTATGGTCCATGACAAGACTGTGACCATTATGGTGTCAAAATTGTGCCAAAATTCCCTCCAACAGTGGTCACAGCACATGATGTTGACCATGTCCATGGCCAATTTAAGATTTTTAGTTGATAAGGATTACGACTTTGGGTCGTGACCATGTTGAATTGGTCACGATCAAGGATCGTGCCAATTAATTTTTTCCACCTCATCATCATGATCATGATTTGGGTTCTTGACTAGGTCGTCCGCATGATGATGATGTTGGAAAATTATTTGGTTACGATATGGGGTCACGGTTAAGGTCCATGATCATTGTCTTTAATTAAAATCCCCCAAACCCTAACGTCGTTTCACTCACTCTCTCTCTAAACCCTCTATCGGGCCGAATTCCTCCCCTAAACCTTCTCTCCGATATCCTCTCTCTCTCTCTACAAGGTATGCTTCCCTCTCTCTCTCTCTCTCTCTATCTATCTATCTATCTATCTATCTATCTATATATATATATATATATATATATATATATATATATATATATATATATATGTGTGTGTGTGTGTGTGTGTGTGTGTGTGTGTGTACTGTGTGTGTACGTGTGTACTATGTATGTATATGCATGTGTATGTGTGTGTATATGGATGTGAATGTATGTGTATATGTGTGTGTAAATATATATGTATGTGTGTATGTATTGCCTAAGTTTAGAATTAGTGGAAATTACCCAAAATCCTATTTACTCAACCCTAAAATATAAGCCCAAATCAGTAAACCCTAACTACTAAACCTAAACACCTAAGCCCTAAAACCTGAACCCTAACACTTAAACCCAAAACGTTGAACATAAATCCTAAATCATATACCCTAAATTGTAAATTGAAAAATATAAGCCCTAAAATCTAACGCTAAAACCAAAAACATGTAAAAATTGATATTTAATATTTGAACCCCATTTGTTGAATTTGACGATTGAGATTTGATGGTCTTAGATATGGACTTAAATTTAGAGTTAGTGAATTAAAAATAATCCATACTTAGTATGATTGTACCTTATGCTTTGAGAATCCCAGTAATATTATAAGAATTAACGTGAATGCATTATTAAGGACTAAGAGACTTGATACGTATATAAACCCTTATGGTTTAACACACTTAAGTTAATTATATGTCTCGTTTATGCAAGAACATCTATTAGCCTTATGATTTAACACACTTAAGTTAATTATATGTCTCTTTTATGCAAGATAATATATGAGCCTTTGTAACGTAACACACTTAAGTTCATTGCATGTCCCTTTTATTCAGTAACATATATGAGTTCTTATGATGTAATACACTTAAGTTAATTACATGTCTATTTATGCAATATCATATATAAGCCATTTCTTTTGATATTGTTATTATTAGAAAGTGTTTTATCATGTAGATTGTAGAAGGAGTATAGGATAATTGTTGGTTTTTGGATAGTCATGTTGGATTTCTTATATTGATAGTACACATAGACATTTAAACTTTTGCCATACTCTCTCATAATAAACCCTAACAAAATGTGTCTTAACCATTACCATTTCTAAATGCAAGTGTATAGAGGGGACATCCCACACACTTGGTTCGCATAGAACTCATATGTTAAAACACGGTAAAATAGATTGGATCGGTTGAAAAACAATAACTAGTTAATGATTAATAAAATTCATTACTTGTAGGACTCATATTAATACCCTCATATATTTTTCTCGGGAAAAATGAGGCGCAGTGGTAATCATTAGCAATAAGAGTACAAGAAGTTACAATTTGACCGCACTTATACCTCTTTTATTAGTGCACACCATTTAGAGGGTACTCCTATTTACAAGTATGGGAATAAGAAGATCAAATAATTTAATAATCTTGCAAATCATGGATTTCATCTCCAGTAAGAGTACCGTGACACCCTGCTAATTAAAATATTAGGTGATCAGTCTACTATTCTATTAAACAAGATTCATAAATGGTCCATTCTTAGCATCAGTGTCGAAAACATTTTTTTCTTAATCACTAAATATCCCAATAAGCCAGATGTCAATTTTAATTAACAGAGAATAAGAATAATAATTAAATAATAGAATAATGAAGAACACAACCACCATAATAATAATGACCACAATGACTGAATAGAATAATAATCAGATAACACATCCAAATCCAAATCTTCATACAAGAAAAGTACAATATCGAGACAAATTGAGAGGTATAAAGGTAATACTAAAAACCGAATGTAAATTCTAAACAATGAGAAAACCCCCTCGAATGGAAATATTGAATCAAAAGATAGATGAAAAGAATGATAGGTACGTCTAAGCTCGAGGTCCTGCAGCAAATACAGCACTGCAGGACATCAACTTTGGAATGGATCTCCTAACCCTGGTGTACCTATAGCTGGACACCTAAAAGGTTTTGCAGAAATAGAATTGATTCGGGTCCGAGCCCTGGAAACATTTTTAAAATATTAAACAAGTATTTAAGATGATGTATTGTGAGTAATGTAAATATCCGTGTTATATGTGCATACTATCACATGAGTCCTCACCTCTCACTTAATGTTCACACCTAACGTACTATAATATTCCTTCCTAGTAAAGCTACCCACCTAACCAACTTTAAACCACTCGATTAATCCTTGTTAATTTATATAAATCTCTTAGCCCATCCGTATTCCCATACGATACGTTAATATTATCTTACTTTCTTAATCATTTTATTATCCTTATTTTAGCCGCTTAGGTTCACATACTTAAAGTACATTTTCAACATTCACAGTAATCACTTCTACAACACACAACAGAGTAGACTATCACAAGTTTATGTACATGTATATATTACATTATATAATATACACATATATGAATACGACATCTAAACGATCAAACTCGCGATGCATGACTTTGTTATCTAGTCCCTACGTACCTCATGTACAAAATTAAGGACTAAGGCTAGGTGTGACTCCTCAATCTATAAAACGATAACACATAATGGATGCGAACATAATCCTTAACACCATAAGGATGATGTCCATACCTAACATATGCAAATGACCATTAATACACTACCATCTCTCAAGGTAATGACAACGTAAGTGCTATGTTACGGGGCACAAAATCAAATCGTCCCTAACGGGCACACAAAGATAGGATTACCCCCTACGCGTAACCTCCTGTGATAGCAAGTCTTAAACATAATATCAAAATATACATAACATAAGCATGCACTCATCCTATACATACATAAAGTATATTTCAACTTTATCTAGTAAACTAATAATTCACATTTTATTCCCATTTCCCATTACTCCAAACATCTCTTGTTAACCGAAGGGATTTAATTAATTTAATTAATTATTTCAGTAGTTACCCTCAACCTGCACCATCTGGACTAAAACCCAAAATCATTATAACAAACCCTAATTATATGTTAAGTCCCAATAATCCTTTTTCTTGATAAAGATACTTTTCGCCCAGAAATATAAAATGCATATTTAAGGCTTTTCTGATCCGATTTTGTAGAAACTTAAAACTACAAAGTTGTTCAGAACACGATTTTATACTGGAACACGTGTGCACACTACCAAATATCCGCTTAAAACAGACTAAAATCATCATACAATGTTCATCTTTCTCTAAAATGATTTCACATGTGTTTGAATTTTGTATTCGTATGAGTTCACTTCGTTTATAGTTAGATAATTTAATCATCAATTGAATCACATGCTTTTATCAAATTTCAAAATCATTAATAAAATATATAATCCTAATCATGATTTCTATAATCCTAATTGATATTATCTCAAATAAAAATTTCCTAAACATGGGTTTTTATCCAAAAATCCTACAATCTAGCATGTATTTCAACAAACTCATAATTAAGCAAGTTTAAACAACTTGCTTCTTAGGATGATTCTGAATTTCTTTTGAAGAAGATGATGTGAGTTCCTCCTCCTCATTCTTCCTAAATTCTAGTGGTTTGTGGTGGTAGTGCAAGGTGGCTCTAGGTGTTTCTCATCCCGTAAGACCCTTCACCTCCTTGAGAAACTCTTCAGTTTCTTGTAAAAGCTCTCATATTTTCTCTCCTTTGGTTTCCACTCACTTTGATTTTACAATTCCCCATTTGATTAGCCAAATATTTGGTTTTAAAGTAGCTAGTCCCGTGTCTCTTCAAGGGTTGGAATTCCAAAGGTAAAAAATTGACTATTCAATTGTCGGGCGACCCGAAATGACCCGAGACCCTATACAGGTTCCCGAATATAGTTTTCTAAATATTTTGACCCTTTCGGACACTTCTACGCAGTCGAAATGACTATATGGGTTCAACATATTATACTTACTTTATAATGCTCATATTAAGTCCCGACATTTATATTATACTTCTAAAACAATAGAAAGAGAGTTTAATGAGCTCATTTATGTAATACCCCGTATTTTTATACTATATTTAATTTGGGGATTTATTAAATTTAATGTGGTGATTTATTTAATAAAAATCCGGAAATTAATTATGTTATAATTATTAACGTGACTAGAGTTAGTAATTATGGGAAACTTGTTGAATATTACTAATGAGCATAGTAATATATTATATTGGTTACATTGAATGTCATAAGTGAATTATATGACTATTTCGAAAATTCAAGTCGGGACGTGCCCGTGTCACGTCGGGACTAATTATGTTAATTAAAAAGTGAATATTTTATAAGTTGTCCGTATGGTCGTTTTGAGTGCGCCAACGCGTCCGGAAGGGTCGAGATAGTCAGAAAAGTATACCCGGGGGGTTAGTTTGGGCCTCGGGGCGTTTTTAGGCCTAATTAGTGACCCGGGAGGGCATTTTGGTCATTTTACAAAATAGGGTAATTAAACCCACGAATTTCAGCCATCCTTAGCAGCCATTTAAGTCAGCCTTTTAGGGTTAGAACATTCAGAACCCTAGAACGGCCATTGGAGAAGAGAGGAGAGAGCTCTCAAGGTGATTCATGGCCCAAAACACCAACGATTTCACCGCCGTCACCACCAACGCGTAGATCGCGAGGAGGAGAACGCAACCACACCAATATCAGCAGGAAACCAGACCTCTGAAATCACAGGCAAGTGTTTAACTTGCGTATTTTCGTTGGTGCAATATTCATATTAGTGTAGGAATGATTTAGGAGTATAATCAATGGAAGAAAACCCCAATTTTGATAGGGATTTGCATGTAGAAATCGTTATAACTATATTCTGGAAATAATATGTGAAGTAGATGATTAACCCACGAATTTGTGATGATTTGTTAGAAGGAAATTCTGGAGAAAACTGATTAGAACAAAAGTTAAGAAAACTTTAGGGTTCTTGATGATTAGATGAGATTTTAGGTTGTTTAACCATGTTTAATGATGTATACACGCATGCTGAACGTTAAAGATATCTGAAATTATGTTAGTATGTTAGCAGTAAACTTTTTGGGCCGATTAGTGTTGGAAAATATGAGTTTTGATGAAGAACTTTAATCAATCCCGTCACTGCAATTTCTGCAGAATTTTTGCCCAGACCTGCTTGATCGATCGATCGAGCATAGAGCTTCGATCGATCGAAGGTTCGATCGATCGAGCCCCAAACTTCGATCGATCGACCCCTCCTGGCAGACTCCTATTTCTCTTGTCTATTTAGTTAAATTAAATTATCGTGAAATAACCTTTGGGCATTCTAAATAAAAGGATTTGGGAGATATTGAGGACCGGTAGGATATATGGCTAAATGTTAGAACCTTTAATCTTCAACAAGTATGGTAATTATGGGATATTTACTTTAGGTTGATAGATTTATAACTTAAGGGTGAGGTGCGTAAGAGAGTTACGTTGGAATCAAATAAAGTCACTTACTGAATTTCAGATTGATGAGGATTTAACCCATGAGTATTAGGTAATGAGTGAGAAAAACTCTTCGAGTTAAGGTTAGAGACGAAACCTTATACGTAATCATCATAATGGGAAATTAAAGATAAATGTTGTGACTATGGGTTACGAGAGAAACCTATATTAATATGATGAAATGGGTATATTTATATAATTGTGTGTACATATATTATATACATGTGAAAAACGTACCCGCGCTACTTGCTATCCCTGAGGTTACCGCGCTGCGACGATCGTATCCTGTGTTGCTTTATGGGGGATATTGATTCGTACCCTAGAAGATAGAGATCCTAGGTACGGGCTATTAGATTGATAGTCGGACGGTCCTAAGAGACGTGTGGGTATGTACTGACCTCTTGGACTTGGAATCTATGCTTCGCCTCAACGTTGTTTTGTATATGTTAATACAGTTCGAGAGTGATTCCGAACTTGTATTTCCCTTTGTGTGAGCGATACGGGGATTGGATAGCAGAGTATGCCCGCACCATAGATTAGTTGGGCTGCTGTTATATATATATATTATACGAGTAGTTAATATATATATATATATATATATATATATATATATATATATATATATATATATATGGTTATAAACTTTAATGTGCCTACTATAATTTGATAAGTAGGACATAGTTGTTGACGCAATAATAAATACTTGTTTTGTGAAAGTATGAGAAGACACTGGGAAACCTTATAATTTAATGAAGCTAAAACGAGAGGAGTACTACAAATTGAAAGTAACCTTTTTAAAACATTGACATCGTTCGGTTTTGAAAACATATGAGTAAGCTAAGATAAACGAACCGTTGGGAAGGTTAGTGCGATAGGAGTGCACATTAGAAGAGAGGTGAGTATTTCTCAAGAGAGAGACAAACTAATATGATGTTGCATTGGCCTGTATCAATTTAAATACTTGCTTAACGTATTTTAAAATCAAACACACTTTCGGGCCCTGACCCGTTTCCTTCTCTCTCTCTCTCTTGTGTATATATATGTATATTTTCAGGTGCCCAGCCACAGGGGCGTCTTGCTTAGGATCCTTTGAGAAGAACGAGCTGCAGCTTAGGTGGGAGTTGCAGGTCACTTGAGTAGACGACTTCTGTTATTGACTCCACTCCTATTACTCTCATTTATTGGGCATGTGTCGCCTTTTTTATCATTTCATTTATTATTGAGATTTTTATATTTCAGTTATTCCAGTATTGTTTTATGGGATTTATTCAGGATGATTTATGATTTTTAGTTCTATTATGTTGACATACGATTGGTGAATGTATGGTTTTCTTTTAGTTCATCGTGGAGTGATTCTATATTGTAGAAATGTTGTTTTGTATAAATAAATCTTTTCTTTAATTAAAATTTGGAAGTTTGGATGAAAAATGTTTTTGACACTTAGCTTAATTATTTAGGGTGTTAAATTGGAAAAAAATTATTTTTGATCGACAGTGATGCTGAGAATGAACCAACTGTTTACCTTGATTTAATTTAATAAAGGAGTGATCGCCCGGTATTTAATTAGGCGGGGTGTCACAATTTATTGCATATCACTTCCTCTAATACGATAGTTTTATCACCAAACGCCATAATCTGTCCACCTTATCTTCTTTTCCATTTTTATAGAGAAGTAAAAATTTACGGATTATAAAGGGGTCGGTCCACCTTCTCTTCTTTTCTATTTTTATAAACAAGAAATAAGCCACGAACTGAAAGGGTTATTGAATAAAAATAAACCATTAGTCATCCTCTCACCAAAATGGATAAAACCGTTTTCTCAGTTAACCCATCACCATTATGGCTCCTCTATCTAATATGTGATTCTGCTCCAAGTTTTGTCGTGGATTTTTTAGAGTTGGTGGTGAGAAAATGGTGTGGTTCTCTCCCTCTGTCTAGGAATAAATTTCAAAGATATCATTTTTACCTCAAACAGGGGTAAGGTTCAAGTGTGAGGATTAATGCATCCATTTTTTTTCAATTCCAAATTGTTATCTTCACGATTTGATTTTTCTATAGTTTCATATGGCAAATTAATATAAAGAAACCCACAAAATTTTATGGGATTTTCTCAGTTTCTTTGTTGGTGTAATCTACATCTCAATGATGGGTTTTTGGTTAAAGGTGCAAATGCCCAACTTCATTTGGTATATTTCTCTCTTTCTCTTCCTAAAACATGGTATAGAAAGGTTCTATCTTATGTGTTGTTGTTTGTTAACTAAATTATTTAATCTTTTTGTGTGCTAATAATCTATAGTGATAGGTTTTTTATCTATTACTAACCCATAGTGATGGGTCTTTTATGTGTTGTTGTTGGTTATTTGAAAGGTTTAATCTTTTTTTATCTCTTACTAATCTTTTTTTCTCAGTTTCTTTGTTGGTGTAATATGTATCTCAATGATAGTTTTTTTTATGTGTTATTCACTTCCTAGTTTCATTTACCATTTGTATAGCTTTCTCTATTTCTTAATGATTGAAGACCCTTGATTTGGTTTCACACACACATATATCTATATATTGTTAGAAAGAGATTTTGCTTGACCACGGTTGTAATTTGTGACAATGATTTACGAATCAAATTATTTTATGTATAGTATACTAGTATTGAGTATTGGGTATTTGTTTCATTCAAAGTTTGCAGTTTCTGATGGTTGTTCAGATTCTCTATGGATTGGTGTAAGAAAAAATAGATTTGAATGGTTGTGATGAGAAAAAAAAATAGGTTTTGGTTTTCTAGAAAATCATTTAATTTGAAATAAAATCCATTTTAAGATAAGTCAAGCGTTCTCCAAAATTTGGAGAACAATGTAAGATATAAAAATGCAATACAATCTAACATGAAATTAACACGGTGGAGTGTGTTTGCATGAAATACATTTTGGTGATTCTAATACTTATTATGTCACTAAAAATGTTACTTTAAGTTGAGTACTATATAAGGAGTTTCAACATTTGAGTTTCCAAGTGTCTAAATACCACACTTCCATTAACTATTATAAAGTAAGTTTCGCATGCTATTTTATTTCTTTTATTTTTTAGATCTAAACAAACCATTCATATCTCAAGTGTACTTTATATTTTCTCTTTTAAGTTTTAAAAATTTAAATATCATTTTGACATAAATAAAAAAAAATTGTTACAAAAAGATTTTTAAAGTTTTATTTATTAAAAAAACCTTAAGTTTTTTTCTGTAGTTGACATATAGTTTTTTAAACTAAAAACAATTAAGTACAGGTTTTTTTTGAAGTTTTTATTTATAAAAAACAGTTTTTATATTAAAAAATAATTGACAAATTTTATCTATGAAAAAATTAACATTTTATAATGACTTTAAGGCAAGATATTGAATTCATGATACCTGCTAATTTTTATAATTATCATTATACTTGTTTATTGTTCATCGCTAGTTAATGGGTTTAATGTAGCTTCCATCTATCTCCTCTTAAATATTATTTTGTTCTCTCTTTGTGTTCAGTTTCAACTTTTTTTTTTATAAAAACGTCCGTTTACTATATTTTTTAAAAACATTTATTTATAAAATTAAATTTAAAGAAAAGTTGTAAAAAAATATTTTACAAAAAAAATATACATAAAAAATGTTTCAAAACAGTCATATCTTAATTCGTGAAAAATATTATTTATAAAGATATACTTTATAATAAAAAAAACTTATTTATGAAAAAGTCACTTCATGATGGACATGTTTTTTAAAAATCAATTTTTATATATATGAAACACCACATTGAACTTTTTTTAATTTTTCAAAAAAATATGTATTAGAAAGTAGTTATAAAGAAATCGTATTTAGACTAACTCTGTTGTTTGTGAAGTTATTAGGGCACCTTAGATAGTGCATGAAATAAACTGAAGGTTTGTAGCGTTCCTTGACATTTTGGGTGCCAAAATATTTCCTATAAACATTAAAGTTTTAGGCTACATAGTCTGAATTCAATAGCCGAGTTTTGAGATAGTCATTTCGTTTCCTCCCTTATATAGATTTATCGTCTTCTACAATCACGCTTGCGCATCGCGTGGGCTCCGTGCTAGTATCTCAAATGTGCGTCCCTACTAAATAATTAATAATTATTATTTTTCTCACTTACGACACACTCTAACATATTCCTTAATTTATATTACTTATTCTCTCACTAGTATACATTTGAATTTATAATACTAAATATTAACTCAAGTCACACTAATTAATATTTAATTTTTTCCAAATAAATTTTCCAATTTAAATTCAATTAACCCAATTTTAATATCCATAAAAATATGAGGTATTACATACTTCCCCCAAATAACGGGATTTCGTCCCGAAGTTCGGAAAAAGAAAAATACCTGGCAAAAATAATTATGGATACTTCTCACGCATATCATCCTCGCATTCCCGCGTCAACTCTTCAGCATTGTGATGACCCCACTGAATGTGGACTAAGGGTACTACTTTTGACCTCAAACGTCTCTCATTAAGATCTAAGATAACAATTGGTCTCTCCTTATAAGAACTACGCAGACCAATCTCCTCAACTACAATATGGTTGTATGACAAGTCAACCCGATTATATCGTTGCAACGAGGAAACATGAAACACATCATCCATACGATGTAAATGATCGAGCAACCCAAGTCTATAAGACACTGGTCCAATCCTCCCAATTAGAGGAAATGACCCAACATACCTTGGCGATAATTTTCCCTTCTTATCGAACCTCATAACCCCTTTCATAGGAGATACTTGAATCAATACTTATTCTCCCATGATGAACTACTTAAACGTCTTATTAGCATCGACGTAACTTTTTTGTCTGTCCTGAGCTATCCGTATACGATTCTGGATAAACTCAATCTTAGAATAAGTCTCCTGAACGACCTATAGCCCGAGGAGTTTGTTGTCCCCCTCCCCCCCCCCCCCCCCCTCTAACCAACAAGAAGGCGAATGATAAGGTCTCCCATACAATGCTTTGATATGTGCCATGCCTATAGTGAACTGAGAGGAGTTGTTATATGCAAACTCCACCAGTGGAAGATACTATTCCTATCCTCCTCCAAAATCTAAGATACACATCCTCAATATGTCTTCCAACATCTGATTGGTCCTCTCGGTCTGCCCATCCGTCTGCAGATGATGGTTGTACTCAAATACAATTCCGTACTCATAGCCTCCTGAAAACTTTGCCAAAAGCGAGACAAGGAAATCTTGTCCCTGTCGAACACGATAGTGATCGAAACTCTGTGTAGTCTCAGTATCTCGGCAATAAACAACTGAGCATACTGCACTGTCGTATAATCCGTCCTCAGTGACAGAAAATGGGCTACTTTTGTCAACCGATCTATGATGAGCCATATGAAATTGTGACCTCGCTGAGAAGTAGGTAACCCAGTGATAAAATCCATAAAAATTGTCTTCCATTTCTAAACAGGAATCTCTAGCGGTTGTAAAAGTTCAGCTGGCTTCTGGTGGTCCACCTTTACCAACTAACATGTGGTGCACTTAGAGACAAATTCATCAATATCCCTTTGCATCCTGCTCCACCAATATTGTCGGCACATATCTTGGTACGTCTTATCTCCTCCAGGATGTACTGTAAAACATGAACCACGTGATTTTGTCATTACTGAAAGACACAACTCTTCATCTTTGGGAATAATGAGTGTACCATTGAAGCACAAACCTCCATATGATCTTATAGAATAAGATTCAGCTCCTTCAACTAATAGCAGATATAATTTCTCCTAGCAGAACGAGTCGACCGCCCGAGCCTTCATAATTCTAGTAACAATCTGGGGAGTGATGGTCATAGTAGACATTAAGAATCTAACAATTGAATCCTATTATCCCAGCTCTTTCCATTTTTCCTTCCACACCTCAGCCACATCTTCAACCTATTTCTAAGTCAAGGAATCTGCTACCACATTAGCCTTCCCCGAATGGTACTGTATATCAAAATGATAGTCTTTAATAAATTCAAGCCATCAGCATGGTCTCATATTCAGATCTTTTTGTCTGAACAAATACTGCAATGACTTATGATCTGTGAAAGCACAAAATTTCTACCCCAGAAGATAATGTCTCCATATCTGCAATGCAAACACAACCACTGCTAAATCCAAGTCACGTGTACGATAATTCTTCTCATGAGGATTAAGCTTGCCAGAAGCATACACTATTACCTTTTCCTCTTACTGGAGTGCACCTCAAAGTCCTTGTAAGGACGCATCAGTAAATACAATATATTTTTTCCCTTGCCTGGGCAATGCAAGTACGCGTGCCGAAGTCAATTTATCATTTAGCGCATCAAACGCTAACTGATAAGAGTCATCCCATCTGAATGGTACCCATTTGCATGTCAGATTTCTCAACGGACCAGTAATCTTCAAAAATCCTCGAAGAAATCTGTGACACCCCGCCTAAATAAACATCGGGTGATCAGGCCTTCATTAAATTAAAACACGTTTCTCAAATGGTTCATTCTTAGCATCACTGTCGAAAACCTTTTAATTACTAATCCCTTAAGTAAAATTAGACCGGTGCCAAATTTTATCTTTCTTAAAATAGATAAAACAACCATGCGGAACAAAGTACAAATAATCATGTACTATATATCAAACAACAAAGTAAAAGTACAACAGAACAAAAGTATTACCGAATAAACCATCGGCTAGAAATCCCAAACAACAATAGATTAACCACTAGTCTGAATCTAAAATCTGAAACTAATACCGGACAACAAGTCCATACATAGAAGAGTGTGAGATCCTATACTAGATCTGAATGAGAGATATCGCCTAGTCAAAATCCTGTAAGCATCCACTGTGCTACAGCTCCGAGTCTCTGGAATGGAATCATCATACATGGCATCCCTGTGGCTGGACACCTAAAAGGTTTTGAAAATATTTTATAGCAAGAGTTAGTACTCAAAACATTTTGAAAATATTTAGCAAGCGTTTATCACAATATAAAATGCGGTTATTGATTACACATGTTAGGTTCTCGTACACTCTCTTGAGTTAACTCACCCCTCATCTTTCGTGCACACCTAACGTTCTACATTTAGTTTATCTAGCCATACTTCCCAAGCTAACTAAAACCAAAGTAGTCAACTGAACTTATCTATACCCAAGTTCCAGTACCGCCCATACAGTACAACCTTTTCACTAACATCTCGCGTATGTTAATTAATTCTCAAGTAACATTTCATCTATGTTATTTTTCAAGACTTCCCATTTAGTTTTACTACTAAAATTACTACAATTCTCACAATTGTTAACTTTCCCACTTATGTAATTAAGTTTCGCTACTTGAATTACTAATTAGATTTTCTCTATCTAAAGGTTCATTTCGTAATTAAGTTTCACTACTTAACTTACCAATTCAGTATGTATCTTCAAATACATCAAATATATCAATCTACTAACACACGGAAGTAGAATATCATCCAGTATATATATTTCACACACAATACATACTAAATATCAGTCATTTCTATTTTGTCCTTTTTATACACGTAAAGGACTCTTGGTTCGGAATGATTCATCGACCCCAAGTGAGAGTTGGTTCGGAATTTTCCATCGACCCCAACTATTTTAAAAATATATATATATATACACATATTCTGGTTCGAGACTCTCTCATCGCGACACCAGTTCAAAGTTTGGTTCGGTATTTCTCATCGACCCCAAACATATAATAACTTTATGTTAGTTCGGAATGTCTCATCGACCCTAACATAATTAATTTAGGTATAATCTCTCTACCTAAAAGATCACATAATTCAGTAGGTACACGCCCGACCTATTAATCATATACGTACGTAATATTTTAATCTCATATATTTACCGTACAATATTCGCTTTACGATTTATCTCATTAATCGTATTTATTTGAGTATACACACAACTCTAAGGGTCCTAGTTATCCCTTACATATAATTTCAGTAGTTATTGCTTACCCTACTGGTCTATTACTTAAATTGAATTTACTTCGCCCCGTAACTCAATTTCTGAATTCCCCGATACTCTACTAAATCGGATTATTCTCCTCGGTCCATAATCCAAGCCCTACACCTAATGGCCTTATTGGACCTCAACAATATACCTACTGGTCTTATTCTTACTCCCATATAAGTATAACGTAAATCCTAGAATACCCATTCATTCCCGAACTCAATGTATTTCGGGAAAACAGCCTGCGTCGATCGATAGACGACTGGGTTCGATCGATCGACATAGTCGATCGATCGATAGTTCAAGATCGATCGATCGATCGAACAGGGACAGACGCAGTCTGTCTTCTTCGTTGATCCTCTCCTCCATTAACAAATTTTCAAGCTCCATTATTGTCCACCAAACTTTGACCCAATGATCCTAACATGTTTCCACATATACTAGGATAGTTTCTAACGTATCAAATACATCAAAACTCCAATTCCTTTAAAGAAATAATGATTTAAACCCAGAATTTCTTGAAAACCCTAGTTATGGTGTTCTTCCCATATTATCATTCAAAATCCAGATTTTAATCCAAAAAAATCATCAAGTCTAATCTGAATCTTAATCCTCTACATAAGGTAAATCATTCTACATGCGATTCCTATCCCAACATGTATAAATATCATCTTTCTCCAATTAAAATAATGATTTAAACAAAACTATTCAAAAACCCTACACATGGGTATTATAACTTTATAATTTTTGCAATAAACAACTTGCCTTATGATCAGTAGGGTCTGATTTCGTGGTTCTTGTTGATGATTGATGATCTTCATCCTTTAATCCTTCTTCCCCAACAAGTTGATGGTAGAAATCCTTTTGAATCCTTCCCAAATCTCCTTTTTGCTTTAGAAAGTTGTGCCTCTCTTCTCTCTAATGGTATTGGTGTTGTCATGGGTGTTCTAACCCTAATTCCTCTATCATACGGCTGATATAAAACTCTAAATTTCGTAGGTCTCCATACCCTCTTATGTTAAAAGACCAAACGGTCTCGGTTTAGTCCAAAATTGCCCCGGGACTCAACTAGTACCCCCGGGTATACTATTTTGACTAATTTGACCCTTCCGGACTTATTGGTGACCTCTAAATTATCATTTGAGTCACTTAAAAATATTACTCGTTCTCACCCCAACACGGTCTACACGCGTTAAGTAACTATTTACCATTCGCAATAAGTAAATAAAAATGATGTAATATATATCGGTATCTATCTTTCGATTAATATACCATAATTACAATTTTAAATAAATCTCTTTAAATTACTACTCTTACGTAATTTAAATCAAGACGATATTTTCTCATTTAATTCTCCAATCTAATTAAATGGAATATTTGGAATATTCAGAAATACGGGGTATTACATACTTCCCCCCTTGCAAAGGAATTTCGTCCTCGAAATTAGGATAAGGCTGGTATTAAGGCTAAGGACCTTAAATAAAATTGTATCCTCTAATACCCAATACCAAATCATAACATCCTAACGGTCGCCCCCATGTACATGCCTTGCTTCATTATAAATCCTTATCGCACTTTGCCCATGCCGCATAACATAATTAAGTCTCACTACTTAATTTCTCCATAGATTTTCCCAATCCAACGTTGATTCTCGAAATTAAGTTTCTCCTTACTTAATTTACCCTTTTGATGTATATATCTATATAACATCCAAGTGTCTACTATCACTCATAAGTAGAATATTATAAGGTATATATTTCACACATTATATATACTTTAAGGAAAATTGGTCCGGCAAAAATCATTGGCCCCAATAATCCTATCATTTACATTGGTCCGGAAATTCCTCGACCCCAAGGTAAATGTAATGCACATGTCGGTTCAGACCTTCCGTCGATCCCAATATTTATCATCGATTTGGTTCGGAAAATCATCGATCCCAACTCGATCCCCCATGTATTGGTCCGGAACATCATCGACCCCAATACAGAGATTAAGCACACTTACTATCGCACATAAGTAGGGAAAATCAATAGGTATATATATCTTACACATAACATATACTACCAACACTTATTTTATAATCACCCCCCTTCTATAACACTTTTAGGGTTATTGGCTCGGAATTCCACCTCGATCACCAATAGTTATTAATTACTTGTCTCGGGATCACATCTCGAGCACTAATATATGTATATATATCTCATCGCACATGAGTAGACAATTTGTGAGCCATATATTTCACATTTCATATACCTTAAAATGTCACACTCCAATAGAATGTCCTCATATCACGTGTTAAGGACTAAAAGTTCGAAATGTCTCCTCGAACCACACCCAAAGTACATGTATTGTTCGTAATCGGTACCCACGAACCTAATCCTCATGTACAGTCCATATAGGCGCTCACTCTACCTATAAATATGCTCTTATAGGCATACATTCAACCTATGAATTGATCAGTGGGCTTCTCCAAAATTCCACTATCATAAGGGCGTATCATCATTCTTTCTCACTAACATTGAGTCGTAGGTAGCACAACCTACTCAAAATAAAACTTTATCTCTATTCCTTCCTGACCTTCTCTCACAGGGTAGAATTTTACGATTTCATCCTGATTCACAATCATGTAGAGCGGCACTGTGCACTCTCCCTTATCAACTACATACTAATCCATCCCGGTCACCCCATTTCACCACCCCCAACGAAATGTTGGCTTAATTATGATGTTCACAACCCATCAATAATTTATAAGTCTGTCTCCTCATTCCATCATTGGGAATGTGGGTTCACTACCACATTCCGGTTGTTTATTTTGAGTCTATCTTGTCTATTAACTAGAGGTGTATCTGGAGACAATCTCACTACGTCTCTCCTCAACATCGCTTCCCACTTACGTCATCTTTCCTGAAGTGGTACTCTATTCCCCTTTCTCTTCGGGTTTATTTTACTTTACAATCCGTTCACTCTTCGCAATTGGCGCACTTTTTGGGTTGGTTACTTTATAAGGATCAACATTTTAGTAACACGTAAGTCACCCACAACACTCAGTCAAGTAGCACCTTGCGCTACTTCTCCACTATAGTTAGGTCTCCCATATCAAGAGATAACCTTTGAACGGTTTCCCACCGACTTTCATCCCATAGGGTGTGCTGGATCTCTCAGCACATATAATCTTGGATCATCGTCAATCTCCCATGACGTTCAACCCATTTCATCGATACGACTTGTTTCCTAATTTCCCCACCGTCGTACAAAATATTCCGCATCCCTCTATCTCGGATGTCTAAGGAATCCAATTGACTAGAGTGCCCATACACCCTTTTCTCCGGGTACATTTGCAAAAACATTGCAAATTTCGCACCCGTAACATGCTTTTCTTCAACTCTAGCCTAGTCTACACGACGTGACTACAATCTTGTGGGTATTCTCAATACCCTAGAGACAAAAATCAAATTTTTGCCCACAAAGTCCCACTTATCCCTTCGTGGTGAGGTAAGCCTTTAAGTGTTTCTCCACAACACTACCGGCTCCACTGAGGTCCTAGCATCTAACAATGTCTCTTCTCCTGACGTGCATAAAAATTCAGTTGTATTCCCTTTCGCAACCGAACTTAAACAAGGGACTTCTCCCCATGTATTCTTACTGAGCATTATCGGAACAACACATAGTCGATATGCTCAAATTCGATTTCTCGACAATATGTGCAACCATACTTTAATATTGCTAAAGGAGTCAAGTGGCACCGCGCTTATACTATCACTAAGTCTTTAGCACTAACTGCAACAGCGAGCTCGATCTCTCCGCTCAACAGTCATACCACAAACATTGACTCACATCATTTAGGTTCCCACACACCGAAATCAATTACTAAGAGATGTTCATAATCTCCGAAGTTTCTCACATTTTGATGAATAATGACAACTCGACCCTTTTTCAGGTGAGGAGTCGTCATATACCCCATTCACTCGAGGCTAAAACTCATATACTTTCTTATCCATCGCTCTGGTGATTTAGATGGTTCCTGGACATAACACGCTTGTCCTCTCCGGAATGCAAAACTTATTGGAGTTATTATTTCTTCAAATAACTTCCAGCTAAAAATAAAACGCGTGGCCCTAGAATCCACACTAGACATCTTTTCAAAAATTCCTGACTCCAGGCCATGCTGACCGGTTTGGGTACCCCTCCTCTCGGACTGGGTAGTCTCGATCCTGAACACTATCATCTTGGTTCCCTTAGTTCTGCTGACCAAGAGGAACGCACTATGGGACTTAACAGTCCTGACTTAGGATCGAATCATTAAATCCTCTAGTGGGTTTCCACTTATGGCTTGCACAAGCCCCATTACATTCAGTCTTACTCTTTGACTAAATCTCTAAACTCCCTTAGCTCCGCCCACCCAGGAGCATTAACCTCAACCTTGTAGGAAGTACCATATTGTCTTCATATACATAAGTCGTTCAAGAAGAGTTTTACCAAAAAATTGCGAGCTATGACTCGGGAGTCCATTTTCTCAAGGGCTCTTTTCCCTTCTACCTATCTCACCGGTACAAGTTCACTTCACATGATAAATTTCTGTATCACGATTGGCCTCCACTAGGCTTTCACGTGAGGGGTTCATATATTCCCATTCACTACGCTTCTGAATCATCGTTGGAGAACTTTGCGGTTAAACTATACGTAAAGTTCTTCTATTTATATATACGGACCCTCGGTCCGAATGTAGTGACTGGTATCCCCGCCACGTTGCCTGAAAATTTACTCAAATTTTTCACTTCTGAGTATTTCTACTCCGTCCCAAATGCCAAAACCTCTGGACATACTACTTACATTGGTTAACATGCACAGTCGCCGTTTTATCACATTTACGGTTCGTTCTCATCAAATTTTCTTCAGACCTACTCCCACTATCACTGCATTGGGCGGTCTAGACTAGCATTACTCTTGCCGTCGTGACACTTGGAAAATGCCTGCTATGCCTCAACAACCCTTGCAGCATTTACTTCCATTACACACTAGGAGTGACCTCGACCACGGTCATCTCTCCTATGATTGCCATCTTTGAACACCCCATGCTTTATGCCGAGCTCCTCCCTCCTGTAGTCCTGCTAACGCCAATGCTGGACCTACCACCATATTCGACGTACCGTGCCCAATCAAACTCGTATATATATAACACTACGTCTATTAAATAGCAGGAGAACGTAAACTACGTACGTAAAGGAGTACAATCATCCTAAGATAGGGCTCTATATCAATCAAACGATACGCTGAAAACGTAGTAAGCCGTACAGATCCTATGGACACTAGAACCTGATGCTCTGATACCATCTGTGACACCCCGCCTAAATAAACATCGGGTGATCAGGCCTTCATTAAATTAAAACAGGTTTCTCAAATGGTTCATTCTTAGCATCACTGTCGAAAACTTTTTAATTACTAATCCCCTAAGTAAAATTAGACCGGTGCTAAATTTTATCTTTCTTAAAACAGATAAAACAACCATGCGGAACAAAGTACAAATAATCATGTACTATATATCAAACAACAAAGTAAAAGTACAACAGAACAAAAGTATTACCGAATAAACCATCGGCTAGAAATCCCAAACAACAATAGATTAACCACTAGTCTGAATCTAAAATCTGAGACTAATACCGGACAACAAGTCCATACATAGAAGAGTGTGAGATCCTGTACTAGATCTGAATGAGAGATATCGCCTAGTCAAAATCCTGTAAGCATCCACTGTGCTACAGCTCCGAGTCTCTGGAATGGAATCATCATACATGGCATCCCTGTGGCTGGACACCTAAAAGGTTTTGAAAATATTTTATAGCAAGAGTTAGTACTCAAACATTTTGAAAATATTTAGCAAGCGTTTATCACAATATAAAATGCGGTTATTGATTACACATGTTAGGTTCTCGTACACTCTCTTGAGTTAACTCACCCCTCATCTTTCGTGCACACCTAACGTTCTACATTTAGTTTATCTAGCCATACTTCCCAAGCTAACTAAAACCAAAGTAGTCAACTGAACTTATCTATACCCAAGTTCCAGTACCGCCCATACAGTACAACCTTTTCACTAACATCTCGCGTATGTTAATTAATTCTCAAGTAACATTTCATCTATGTTATTTTTCAAGACTTCCCATTTAGTTTTACTACTAAAATTACTACAATTCTCACAATTGTTAACTTTCCCACTTATGTAATTAAGTTTCGCTACTTGAATTGCTAATTAGATTTTCTCTATCTAAAGGTTCATTTCGTAATTAAGTTTCACTACTTAACTTACCAATTCAGTATGTATCTTCAAATACATCAATTATATCAATCTACTAACACACGGAAGTAGAATATCATCCAGTATATATATTTCACACACAATATATACTAAATATCAATCATTTCTATTTTGTCCTTTTTATACACGTAAAGGACTCTTGGTCCGGAATGATTCATCGACCCCAAGTGAGAGTTGGTTCAGAATTTTCCATCGACCCCAACTATTTTAAAAATATATATATATACACATATTCTGGTTCGAGACTCTCTCATCGCGACACCAGTTCAAAGTTTGGTTCGGTATTTCTCATCGACCCTAAACATATAATAACTTTATGTTAGTTCGGAATGTCTCATCGACCCTAACATAATTAATTTAGGTATAATCTCTCTACCTAAAAGATCACATAATTCAGTAGGTACACGCCCGACCTATTAATCATATACGTACGTAATATTTTAATCTCATATATTTACCGTACAATATTCGCTTTACGATTTATCTCATTAATCGTATTTATTTGAGTATACACACAACTCTAAGGGTCCTAGTTATCCCTTACATATAATTTCAGTAGTTATTGCTTACCCTACTGGTCTATTACTTAAATCGAATTTACTTCGCCCCGTAACTCAATTTCTGAAGTCCCCGTTACTCTACTAAATCGGATTATTCTCCTCGGTCCATAATCCAAGCCCTACACCCAATGGCCTTATTGGACCTCAACAATATACCTACTCGTCTTATTCTTACTCCCATATAAGTATAATGTAAATCCTAGAATACCCATTCATTCCCGAACTCAACGAAGGATTAAACACAAAATTTTCGGGAAAACAGCCTGCGTCGATCGATCGACGGCTGGGTTCGATCGATCGACATAATCGATCGATCAATAGTTCAAGATCGATCGATCGATCGAACAGGGACAGACGCAGTCTGTCTTCTTCGTTGATCCTCTCCTCCATTAACAAATTTTCAAGCTCCATTATTGTCCACCAAACTTCGACCCAATGATCCTAACATGTTTCCACATATACTAGGATAGTTTCTAACGTATCAAATACATCAAAACTCCAATTCCTTTATAAAAATAATGAATTAAACCCAGAATTTCTTGAAAACCCTAGTTATGGTGTTCTTCCCATATTATCATTCAAAATCCAGATTTTAATCCGAAAAAATCATCAAGTCTAATCTGAATCTTAATCCTCTACATAAGGTAAATCATTCTACATGCGATTCCTATCCCAACATGTATAAATATCATCTTTCTCCAATTAAAATAATGATTTAAACAAAACTATTCAAAAACCCTACACATGGGTATTATAACTTTATAATTTTTGCAATAAACAACTTGCCTTATGATCAGTAGGGTCTGATTTTGTGGTTCTTGTTGATGATTGATGATCTTCATCCTTCAATCCTTCTTCCCCAACAAGTTGATGGTAGAAATCCCTTTGAATCCTTCCCAAATCTCCTTTTTGCTTTAGAAAGTTGTGCCTCTCTTCTCTCTAATGGTATTGGTGTTGTCATGGGTGTTCTAACCCTAATTCCTCTATCATACGGCTGATATAAAACTCTAAATTTCGTAGGTCTCCATACCCTCTTATGTTAAAAGACCAAAACGCCCCCGAACGGTCTCGGTTTAGTCCAAAATTGCCCCGGGACTCAACTAGTACCCCCGGGTATACTATTTTGACTAATTTGACCCTTCCGGACTCATTGGTGACCTCTAAATTATCATTTGAGTATATTACTCGTTCTCACCCCAACACGGTCTACACGCGTTAAGTAACTATTTACCATTCGCACTAAGTAAATAAAAATGATGTAATATATATCGGTATCTATCTTTCGATTAATATACCATAATTACAATTTTAAATAAAACTTTTTAATTACTACTCTTACGTAATTTAAATCAAGACGATATTTTCTCATTTAATTCTCCAATCTAATTAAATGGAATATTTGGAATATTCAGAAATACGGGGTATTACAAAATCGACGCTAATAACCGACTAATCCCAAGAAACTGTGAACCTAAATAGGTGTCGTGGGTTGTCCCCACTCCCTCACCGTAGATACCTTACTCGAATCCACTGTTATTCCCTTATCAGTGACAATGTGACCCAAGAATTATACCTCTTGAATCCAAAACCCACATTTCTCGAACTTTGCATACAACTGGTGTTCTCGCAGTTGTAACACCCCGTAATTTTGAGGATTTAATATTTAATTATTTTGGGAGTTATAAATATTTAAATTAGAGAAACTTAAATTCATGAGTTGGAGAATTGATTTGAGTGAGCCGAATTATTTATAATTGGGGACTTTAAGTTTAATTGTCCGAATTTATGTGTGTCGCATTTTGAGGTCGAAATTTGGATGTGTCAAAAAGTATTTCGGATGGCAATTTTGAGTGCGCGGTTAAGTCCAAATGGGTCGAGATAGTCAGAAAAGAGTACCCGGGGGTAGTAATTGGGTCTCGGAGTATTTTTGGGCATAGCCGGGCCCACACGGGGTGAGTTGGGCCTTTTTAATTAGGCCCACATGGCCAAAGACGGGATTTAGTGTTTCTAACCTAATTGAGGGACTAGTAACGGCAGATAGTAAATTCTAAGCCTAGGGTTTGGGAGAGGATTAGAGGAAGCTAATCAAGAAATCAATTGGGGGATCTTTTGGAGCCAAATTAAGGAGCTAATTTAGGGTGTTCTTCATCAACCATTCTCTACACCAACGGAATCAGACCCTATGAACGATTTCAGGCAAGTGGTTAACTTGTTGTAATGTGTAAATGGTGATATCCAATTCATATTTTAGTGATGTGTAAACTAAAATTCGTTTTGGGGATAAATGGGTACAAAATGGGGTTTTTGCTCATGGAACTATTGAATGAGATTCAAAGTAAGAATTAGGTGTGTTATATATTTTGGGTGTGATTATCTAATTTGAATGAGAAAACCGGGACAAGAAACGGTGGAATTTGAATCTGAAATTGGGATTTTACCATAAGGATTTGTGTTCTTTAGTGGGTAGAGATTCATAGTGTTAATGATGTTAAAAGGTTTAGATGATGTTTATAGTTCATGAGAAATATAATAAGATGATTAACAGACTGGGTTGAGGTTGGAAATTGAGAAAAGAACTTAGTTTTTCGTCAATGGCCAACGAGTGGCTTGGAGAAGACGAAGTCTGGATCGATCGATGGATCAACCCAGGGGGTTCGATCGATCGATGATACAGGAATCTTGGCAGTTCAGCCAATTTTGATTATAAAGAGAAATTTATTTAAGATTTAAATTCCTTACTTTTATTTACTGATAAATTCATGTGAGGCGTATATTCCTTAACAATTATAGGGTGATATAATTGGGTGTAGGAGGGTGAAAATTATATGTCATGAGATGAACGAATTTAGGAAAATAATTTAAGTATTGAAATGGACCAAGCGAGTGAGTGCGGGTATGTTGGTAATTATAGGTAAATATAATTGAGAAATTTATGGAGATGAAGGTGTGACACAATGTGGGCAAAAATGTGGGAATGAAATTTTGAGATGTAAAAATGGACCAAGTGAGCGAGTCCGGGTATGTTGGTTAAGTGACACCAAAGTATTAAATTAATTATTTAGAGAATAAATTAATTAGAGTCGGATTGTAGACTCAGGTAGGTATTAAATTAATAGGTGTGATAATTAATTTAATTAGAGTCGGATTGTAGACTCGGGTAGGTATTAAATTAAAAAGTGCGTTAATTAATTTAATTAGAGTCGGACGATAGACTCGGGGAGGTATTAAATTAATAAGTGTGTTAATTAATTTAATTAGAGTCGGACGATAGACTCGGGGAGGTATTAAATTAATAGGTGTGTTAATTAATTTAATTAGAGTCGGACGATAGACTCGGGGAAAGTATTATATTAATTGAGGTGTGAATTAATTATATTAGAGTCGAACCATAGACTCGGGAAGATGATAAATTATTAAGTGAGAAATTAATTATGTTGAGTCAGGCCACAGACTCAGGAAATTACAGGCTTGTGTACGGGATTTTGAGTACACGGTAAAGCCGGGATTTATATTATATATATACGGTGTAGTGATAGTATATATACGTGTATATATTGTGTGTGATATTAAATATCAGTGACTAGATATTTATTCAATTTATATACTCTAGTGCTATCAAGGGAGGTTGCGCGATGTGGGTGAATCCCCTAGCTTAAGGAGTAGGGTGAGTATAACCCCAGGTCATAGCGTCCGGTATATGGGTGAGGGGATTATCTCACTTTCAGGAAAGGAATATGACCGCCTCCACTTCGTTTATATTTTGGGCCAGGATGGTGAGCGATTCCAACTTGGGTAACTAGGTTGTGTGAGCACACCTAGTGAGATAGCACTATAGAGGGAATCATCCGGCGAGGGTATACTCGGAGTGATGGATATACCTATGTTATATGTGTGGATGTTTTAGTAAAGGTACGTATATAATGGTATTCAATATTATATGCGGGTAATAATACAGTGTGTGATGTATTTATTTTATATAACTTGTGACACGGTTATATGCTACTATGTAAGAAGGAATTAATTAAGTGAATTGTGAGATAACTTATAATTCAAGAATCAGTATACTCGGGTTAGAGTAGTATGGCAAGGGGAGGTTATACCAGGACTAGTTGGACGGGGTAGTACAACTAGGTGGGGGTCAAGGTAACCGTTAGGTGTGCACAATAGTGGAGGGGTGAGAATGTCCACAAGGGAGTGCGACACTAACTTAAATATGATGCGCATTCATGCATTCTAAATTACTGCAGTTAATTCACTTTCTAAATATTTTCAAAACGTTTTGGAATCTAACCCTTGCTATAAAACTATTTTTAAAACCTTTTAGGTGTCCAGCCACAGGGACGCCAGGATTGATATTCTATTCCAGGAACACGGAGCTGCGACATATGTGGATGCTAGCAGGAGTTTGGATTAGTCGCATCGTTCATTTATTCCTAGAGTATGAATCATGTATCAGTTTCAGTTTTATTTAAGGCTTATCACCCAGACTTCTCAGTACAGTTTTCAGATGTATTCATTCAGGTGTTGAATATTTGTATTGGATTATTCGCTTTGGTGGTCGATGGTTTATTCGGTAAGTTGTTTAATTAATTATTCAGTTGAGTTTTATTCAGTTGTGTGAATAGTTTATATTTATTTCCGCATGTACTATTTTGTTTATTTTAAAAAAGTTAAAATTTGGCACCAGCTTTTGGAATACTAGGTGGTTAGTAAGTTTTAAAAAGTTTTTCGACAGTGATGTTAAGGATGATCCAACTAGGATTTCTGTTTTAATTTGGTATAGGACTGATCACCCGATATTTTATGAGGCGGGGTGTCACAGTAATTTCTACAGAACCATACGCAAATGCTTTGCATGATCCTCATCAGTCCAAGAATAACCCAAAATATCATCAATGAAGATAATGACAAATTGGTATAGATATTCTCTGAATACTCGGTTCATCAAGTCCATTAAAATTGTTGGAGCATTGGTTAGCTCGAAAGCCATAATCCTAAACTCATAAGACCTATATCGCGACAAAAATGAAGTCGTAGGAACATCCTGCTCCCTGATGCGTAACTGATGATATACAGATCTCAAATCGATCTTAGAGAAGTAGGTGGCTCCCCTAAGTTGATAAAAAAATCATCGATATATGGGAACGGATATTTATTTCGTATCGTGACCTTATTAAAGTCCCTGTAGTGGATGCACAACCAAAGACATCAATCCTTCTCTACAAGGAGAGGTACTCCTACGGATGAAACCCTACATCAAATGCTGCTCAATCTTATCTCTAAGCTCTCTCATCTTGGTTAGATCCATATAGTATGGCACACGAGCTATCAGTCAAGTGCTTGGTTCTAAGTCAATAACAAAATCAATATCTCGACTAGGCGACAACCCTAGAATTTCCTAAAATACATCAGAAAACTCACAGACTATTGGTATCGAATCAAGGGATATCATAACATCTATAGAGCTTTCCACCTCTATATAATATAAATGAGTGGTAACCATACTAAAACAATCAATCACGACGCTATATGATACTAACCAGTCCATGCCAATAATAACATCGTACTTTGACATATCTAACACAAACATATCGACAAGTAAGATTAATCACCCGATCTCTATATTCACATTCCAGTAGATAAAGAAAATAAGTGACCCACTACCTAAAGGAGATTCTACACAAGTAATGGTACTATCAACCATATCTAAGAGCCCTACGACCCAAGTAAATTTAGTAGCAATAAATGAATGTGATGCCCAGGGTCAAATAAAATACACCCCATAGTCCCGTGAATAAGAAACATACCTTCAATTGCGGGTGTTGCCAATAGGATTGTGGGCTGATGACCACTCGATTAATCCTTGCTAATTTATATAAATCTCTTAACCCATTCGTATCTCCCATACGACACATTAATATTATCTTACTTTCTTAATGATTTTATTTTCCTTATTTTAGCCACTAAGGTTCACGTACTTAAAGTACATTTTCAACATTCATAATAATCACTTCTACAACACACAACATAGTAGACTATCACAAGTGTATGTATATGTATAGATTACACTATCTAATAGATACATATACGAATACGACATCTAAACGATCAAACTCGCGATGCATGACTTTGCTATCTAGTCCCTACGTACCTCATGTACCAAATTAAGGACTAAGGCTAGGTGTGACTCCTCAACCTATAAAACGATAACACATAATGGATGCGAACATAATCCTTAACACCATAAGGATGACGTCCATACCTAACGTATGCAAATGACCGTTAATACACTACCATCTTTCAAGTTAATGACAACCTAAGTGCTATGTTACGGGGCACGAAATGAAATCGTCCCTAACGGGCACACAAAGATAGGATTACCCCCTACGCGTAACCTCCTGTGATATCAAGTAGCTAGGTATAACATTACACATAATATCACAATCAACATAATATAGGCATGCACTCATCCTATACATACATAGAGTATATTTCAAGTTTATCTCATAAACTAATAATTCACATTTTATTCCCATTTCCCGTTATTCCTAACATCTCTTGTTAACCGAAGGGATTTAAATAATTTAATCAATTATTTCAGTATTTACCCTCAACCCGTACCTACTGGTTTAAAACCCAGAGTCATTATAATAAACCCAAATTATATTTTAAGTCCCAATAATCCTTTTTCTCGACAAAGTTACATTCTTCGCAGAAATAAAAAAAATGCATCTTTGTGGATTTTCTGATCCGATTTTGAAGAAACTTAAAACTACAAAGTTGTTTAGAACATGATTTTCACAGGAACTCGCGTGCACGCTACCAATTTCCTCTTAAACCAGACCTAAAATCATCATACAATGTTCATCTCTTTCTAAAACGATTTCACATGCATTTGACTTCGGATTCGTATGAGTTCACTTCATTTCTAGTTAGATATTATCTCAAATTTTGAAATCATCAATAAAATACATAATCCTAATCATGAGTTCTATAATCACAATTGATATTATCTCAAATCAAAACTTCCTAAACTTGGGTTTTTATCCAAAAATCCTATAATCTGGCATGTGTTTCAACAAACTCATAATTATGCAATTTTAAACAACTTACCTCTTAGGATGATTCTGAATTTACTTTGAAGTAGATGATGTGAGTTACTTCTCCTCGTTCATTCTAAATTTTGGCAGTGTATGGTGGTGGTACAAGGTCTCTAGGTGTTGCTCCTTCTCTAAGACCCTTCACCTCCTTACGAAATTCTTCACTTTTTTGTAAAATCTCTCACACTTTCTCTCCTTTGGTTCCCTCTGACTTTGATTTTTCAATTTCCCATTTGATTAGAGAAAGAGTTGGTTTTAAAGTAGCTAATATTTTATCTCTTCATGGGTGGTCAAAAATTAACTTTTCACTTGTCGAGTCGATCCAAAAATGACCCGAAATCCTATACATGTGCCCGAATATAATTTTCTAACTATTTCGACCCTTTTGGACACTTCTACACATTCGAAATGACTATATGGGTTCAACATATTATACTTACTTCATAATGCTCATATTAAGTCCTGGCATATCTCAAATGTGCGTCCCGACTAAATAATTAATAATTATCGTGTTTACCATTTATGACACACTGTAACATATTCCATAACTTATATTACTTATTCTCTCAGTAGTATACATTTGAATTTATAATATTAAATATTAACTCAAGTCACACTAATTAATATTTAATTTATTCCAAATAAATTTTCCAATTTAAATTTAGTTAACCCAATTTAAATATCCTTAAATATACGGGGTATTACAAGTACCAGTTCGATCATGTTCTATTTTTCCTACCAGAAAGCTGGGATGACCCTGTAGAGAATATATTTCTCGTACATAATCCCGATGTAGCCCTGACCATGTATCAACATACTACCCCGCGATTCAGGTCGTGACCCTCGCTTTTAGTCTGGGATAAAGTTCATGATGACCAGATTTTGTCACGCACGAAATGGTCAAGGATCTCAGCCATGACCTGGAGGCCAGGTCACCATCAAAATCCTTGACCATTTTCGGTTCGTGGTGTAGTGCCTTATACGATATCATTTATTCACGTCATTTTACTGTCATCATAATATCTCTTTAATGCACTGATTGATTATTTAGTTATAGTTTGACTCACCAGTGCATTTAAGACATATCATGTTGTCACTAAAATAGTGTTATTTAATTGTGTTCTAATCAAATTATTCCTAAAAGAAAAGTTATTATGTTTGTTTGACAATTAGATAGTAAAAATTAATAAACAAATAAATAAAAAGATCTCCACAATTATTGTTCGATAAAAGTTTTATTTTTTTACTTTTTTATTATAATAAGTCCACAATTACTCAATAACTCAAATAGATTGAGCGTTGAAATTAAGATTTAATTTAATTTTTTACATTTGCATTTGGGTATTATTTAGATGTGTATACATAGAGAGGGAGATAGGGTGAGCGACAGGGGGGCATGCGTAGGGAGTCTTTTTATTTTTTGTATATCTATTTGCATCTTGATTTTTTTTGCAGCCACACTCAAAATCAATTAAAAAGGTATCATACTCCAAACTTAGTAATTATGAACGTATTAAAGTAAAAAAATAGAAAAATGGGCTTAAAATTACAGTGTTATAACATGTAAGTATTTTTTTTTAAAAAAAACTTTTAAGTTTTGGTTATTAGCTAATTATGAGGCGAGCATCGAAAGAAGTGACTGTGGCATGAGGTCAATTTCAAAAAGATATTAAATTAGTGATTTCCCTTTTAACCAAAATAAATGAATATATAAGGGAACATTCTTTTAATGAAACTAAACTACAAACTTAGGGTTAAGCTTCAAAATCGTCTTATCTCATAGAAAAATGGGTTGTTGAAAGTTGTAACAAAGTAAATGATAGGAAATACTAGTGATAGTCTTGAAATGAGTAGACTCGAAACACGATCTACTAATTTGGGGTGAGAGAGAAATTGAGTTCCTATGAACAATTGAGTTTTTTATTGATCGGATGATAAACAATTACAACAATGGAGATATTTGTAATATCACTCGCAAATCTGTTATACATCAGTTGAATATCATGGTGAAAAGCTAAAAAGCAGTTTGCTTTTCAATTGTGGATAGGAGGTTTAGAAGGTGGTGGAGGAATGCTGGTCCATTTTCTCCCATTATTACTCCGTATTTAGTGGTTCTTTGTCTCCTCCATGGCCATATGTAAGGGAAGGAATTCAGCTGAGCAAACACACCAAAATTCAACAATCAAGAGAGTGAGTTTTGGATCTTGTATTACAAATTAAAGAATATTTGTGTTGAGTGAAAATTTAAGGGTTCACTCTTTTGTGTAAAATTGGTTATTTGGAGAATCAATTTTATATATTTTCCGAGTATTTGAATATAATTTAAGTCTTTTTTTGGTGAGATTAATTTTATGAGTGCCTTTCAATATTGTGTGAGGATTATTTTGTTAGTGAGGAGAGATTATTAGTGTGTGAGGAAGGAACACATTGTCCTTCCATTTGTAATCATCTTCTATTATTGACACGAATCGCCTGTGGACGTAGTCAAATTGATGAACCATGTAAATATTGTGTCTTTTCGTGTGTATGTTTTCTACCCCATATTTATTACATGTGTGTCACTTTATTTGGAGTCACAGTCAATATCATTTGTTGACACATTTTCGCACAATAAATTGGTATCGGAGCCTAGGTCCCACAATCTAGCTGTTTTAGATTTTGGTGGAGAAATTTTCTTACGTATTATATCCAAACGGAACTGTTTGCACAAATGGTACACGTACGAGTACTATTCATATGTACGATTACTATTCATAGCCCAAATTTTTTTTCCAGATTTGGAATTTTGTTTCATTTTTTTTTAACTGTGATCATTTTTGTTATGGAATCCAAGATGAGGTATGATGTGGAGAAATTTCATGAGAGGAACAATTTTGGCCTTGTCAAGTGGAGGTAACGAACAACCTTATCAAAGAGGGTTTGATCCCTGCTTTAGAGGGAAAACCCGACACGATGAAGGACGAAGAGTGTAAGAGGATATATAGGGAGTCTTGTTCGACGATTTGGTTGTCTTTGTCGAAGGAGATTAAACACAAAATTATGATAGAGACTTCGGGTAAGGTGATTTGGGTAAAGATTGAGAAGCTTTATTTGGAGAAGTCTTTGACAAATCAGATTAATCTAAAAACAATTCTACCAATTTAGTATGGATTTGGGTACTTTGTTGTAAGGCCACCTAAATGATTTTAATAGGCTTCTCTAGGAACTATTAAGCATGAAGGAAGAGAACAAGGTAGCAGTTTTGTTGGCTTCTCTTCTTGAGAGGTATAATCATTTGGCAATTATGATGATGTACGCGAAGAAGAATGTCATTTTGTATGAGGTCACATAAATACTTCTCTCCAACGAAAATATGAAGAAACTGGTTGAGGGTGATGGTGATGCCACATGGCCTAGTCGTTCGAGGAAGACCAAAGAAGCGAGGTCCTAAGAGTTTAAGGTCTAAGTCAAAGGGGCGCAATAAACGAGATTGTTACTATTATCACGAGGTTTTGGGAACATCATTGCCTCTTATCCTAAACTTAAAGGAAAGAATGGGAAAGGCAAAGAGAAGGTTCAAGATGCAACCGCAGTAGTGGAGGATGCAAGTGATTCAGAGGATGACGATTATGTTCTCACAGTAACCCCATTTAGGGAGTAATTTAATGACGTTTGGGCTCTTGATTCTAGTTTTTCAGTTCATATGTTTCCCAATCAGGATTCTTTCTCCTCCTACAAAGAGGTGAAAGTTATTTTTGTTTTAATAGCCAATGAGAGTGACTTAAAACTTTTGGGAATTGGTTCAATCAAAATTAAGATATATGATGGGTTGGTGAGAACTTTGTGCGGTTTGTGACATGTTTCGTGTATTCGGGTAAACCTTATATCAGTAAGTGTGCAAGACTCCATGGGTCACACGGTGGTAACATCAGGTGCAGGTATAAGGGTCGTGGCAGGGTCTCTTGTGGTGTATAGGGGAACCAAGGTGAAGAACTTGTATGCTCTCCAAGGGAATACGGTAACATATGGTGCTTTGTGGGGCCTTCTATTACAGCGGTTTAAAATTTGCATTTGAAGGTAGGCAACTGAGGAGTAGGCAAGTGGGGCTTGCATTTTGGGAACACTGATAATCTTTGCTCTCCTTCGAGTTGTGAGGGAACTACACAATATTTTGAGAGAGTGGAATCCGTTTTAAGGTGGCAACCAAAATTACAACAGTCCTTAAAGGGAGACCAGCCTATGAGGATGGACATGGAGTTGGATTGCGATAATATTGATGGAAAAATAATAGTCCATTCGTGTGCTATTAATATGCGTGGGAGGCAAGAAGTTGACCTTGATAAAGATGCGAGCGAAAGTCGGGGACATCCTATTCTGTAACAAAGGGAGAAAATGACTTTCAATTACCAACCGATGGTTAGAGGGTGGCTGGTAGTTGTTGCTAGATGTGATGTTAAACCAAGAGTTTTCGAGGGTGTTATCGAGCATTGTGGGTATGACTGAGATAGTGGAGGCATTCTTGTGGTTGCATAAGATATGAATCGGTTGAAGACTAAGACGAGGGATAGGTTTGAGGAGGCTTCAAACCTAATCAGGAATCTTTATTAGTGTTTTTTGGTGGCCACGACGTTGTATTTTGTTGAGATCCTCACTTTATGTTGGTTTTGTGGAAGACTTGTTTTGGTATGGTGGTTGTGTCCTCCAAGGTGACAAAGTCAATTTTTTTGCTGATAAAAGTTTGATAGGGCAACCTATAAAATTATGTCAAGGTGGATATTGTTGAAAAAATGAAAAGCAGTTTGTTTTTCAATTGTGGGTAGGAGGTTTCAATGGTGGTGGAGGAATGCTGGTCCATTTTTCCCATTATTGCTCCGTGTTTAGTGGTTTGTTATCTCCCAACCCTATATAAGGGAAGGCATTTAGCTGAGCAAACACACCAAAATTCAATAATCAAGAGAGGGACTGAGTTTTTTTATCTTATATTAAAAATTAGAGAATATTTGTGTTAGATGAAAATTTAAGGGCTCTTTCGTGTAAAATTAGTTATTTGGAGAACCAATTTTGGGTATTCTCTATTGAGGATTTGGGTAGAATTTAAGAGTCTTTTTTGTGGTGAGATTAATTTTGTGACTGTCTTCCAATATTGTGTGAGGGTTATTTTGTTAATGAGAAGAGAGATTATTAGTATCTGAGGAAGGAACATATTGTCCTCCCATTTATAAGCTTCTTCTATTATTGACACGGATCGCCAGTGGACATAGCCAAATTGGTGAACCACATAAATATTGTATCTTTTCGTGTGTGTTTTCTATCCCATATTTATTGCGTGTGTGCAACTTTATTTAGGATCACAATCAATATCATTTATTGACACGCTTTCGCACAGAGACCAAACTGCTACGATCAATCTAGTTTGTTACAATACAGATATGCCAACTAACTATTAACTGAGCTTCTATATAATTGCCGAGAGCTAACTCATATATTCTAACTGATACACTTTAACTGTTTGGGTTCAACTTAAAACTGGTAGAATAAAATGATGCCGAATGAAGAATCTCATAACAACTCCCTTCCCCATCAAAACTGGGCGTTGTCCTCAAGGTGGGCCCTCACTGCCTACTAGAGGTAATTAAACAGAATGAACTAGTGTTGCCCTAATTTTGTTCTTGAGTTGTGAAACATGAAATACAAGATGGATTTTTTAGCCCTGGGTAATTTTAGCCGATAAGTCACCTCCCCAATCTTGTCTAACACCTTGAAGGGCCATAATACCTGGCTGCGAGCTTCATGTTCTTTTTGGGTCACACGCTGGTTTCCCTATAAGGTTGTACCTTGAGATACACCCAGGGGCGAATTTGTCTCTCCTTCCTTTTCCTGTTAGCATAGTGGTGACCTATGTGTTGTGCTTGTGCCAGATTCTCCTTTAACAGCTAGGACATGAGAATTTTCCCATTCATGATGTATTCAACAACAGCTACAGTAGTGTCAATTATTATTCGTGTTACCCATACAGTGCTTGGAAAGGTGAACCTTTCAAGCTAGTATCGTAATTTGTATTGTACCACCATTCAGCCAAATAAAACTGTTTAGCCCATTTACTAGGCCTTTGACTACACATGCACCTTAAATAAGTCTCCACCCACTGATTGCCTCTCTCCACCTGGAAATTTGTTCGAGGGTGATTATCAGTTCTTACAATCAATTATGTTCCCAATGCCTTGGATTTCTTGAACTCGATCATCGTGCTTCTTGACTGGAATTTACGTTCGAAACGGCTTGAAACAGCATAGAATTTGGGGTTGAGAGAGGAATTGAGATTGCCAGAACAGTTGAAACTTGTATTGATCTGATGCAGACAATTACAACAATTAGTTCTAAGAATTAGAGCAACTCTAAGAGGGGATCCCAAGAAGCTAATTGAACATCAGATGATATATATTGCATGTGTATTTACACTCATTAGTCCTTCTTTGGAGCCTTAGATTTGCAAAATACAAAATTACACAAATTAGTTCAATATTGCTAATCATTCACAACTCGGGTGTTAAAAAGTTAACAAAAAAGAAGTTAAACGATTACTTCACAAATAGTTATATTTTAGTTAATGGGCATAATCCCCAGTACATGGAGGCATTTCTCATGATAACCATAGAAAGAGTCCATATCACAAGATTATTCACACAGCAAATTTGGTAAAATATTGGTACAAGCCTCTTCAACAATCTGAATAAGAGAGTTAAAAAATCAACATTCAGCATAGCAAGTAGTCAATGCATGCAAGAGGCAATAAACAAGTGGGGAAAAGTGTGTTCCTTCAAATGCTATATCAAGTCTATTATACCATCATTTTTTCATCAGTTACTCAGTAACCCCTGGTAATGAATTAGAAGAACACTCCTGAGATTAAAAATTTGATAAACTTAGGCATTGTTTAATAGTAAACGCATATGCAAAAAACAGACAAGGAAAGAAAAGAGAAAAGCATTAAAGATTTCATGTTTTTAAGGGCTTAGATTTGGAAATAACAAGAAAGAATCAGCAGAATATGTTTTAATTTCATGATAGCTATGACAATATGCAGAGATCAAAGGGGAAATGTAAGCACAAGATAACATATTTACAAGTGAAGGTCTTGAAATGGTAAGAAAAGTAAGTCGTCTTAGGTTGGTTAGCCAGATCACTCGAGGAAATAGTTGGAGATTGTACAAAAAAATTCCAGAGATCTGAGTCTTTAAACCTGATCACCAGGCAATGACTTTAGATTCCCACAACTATAGACTATACGTGTTCTTAGGGTGGGGGATGGCCTCTTTTCGAAATGGATCATGTCTCTAGACATAGCCGTACTAATCTAATTCCGTCGTTTGGAATATTATTAATAGAATTTTCTATTCGAATTCTAACAATTAAAGGCATAACATAATGGTAATGGTACTAATGCAATGCCTCTTTTTGTAGTCTTCACATTCATCTCTTTTATTACTACCGCCACACAAGTTCTTGAAAGTTGACTTATACTAAAAATGACAAATACATTTGTTTATAGCATAAACTTTATGGTGACATGATAAAGGGAATATTTTCGAAAGAAAGCACTTGTAAGAGTAATCAGTTTGATAAAAAATATATATTGCAAATATGTTGTGGTGAATATACAAAGTAGAATGCTATTTACGGTAAAATACATAACAAGCCGAAGTATCTTAACTATCTATCATGAATCTCTTGTTTTGGGGTAGAATAAACTTCAGTATTACAAGTAAAATAAATACCAGTGACCATACGAATGTTCAACATTAATATTATCTCTCTTCAGAAAAATAGAGTTTGATTGCTCAACCAATACAGAATCACAAAACTTG
This sequence comes from Sambucus nigra, assembly GCA_949130495.1. NCBI lineage: Eukaryota > Viridiplantae > Streptophyta > Magnoliopsida > Dipsacales > Adoxaceae > Sambucus > Sambucus nigra. The sequence goes on from OX422223.1 coordinate 10,462,563, forward strand.
CATTAACTCACTTCTTACTTTTCTTCCACTTTCTATCAACTTAAAATAAAAAATAAAAAGTGTAGCTCCGCCATATGCACATTGTCCCTTCTCCAAGACCACAAGCAAGAATTCTGAAAAATAGGAACAAAGTTATCTGGAGAAGAATCGATATTCTAGTAAGAATTAATTAAAGATATTTATCCAAGCTAAACTTTAGCATGTACGTTCATTAGGCTAGAATTAATTGGAGTGATTCCAAGAATTTTATTGATATGAATAGAATATTTCCAGTGACTATGGTGAACTTGCAATTTTATGGAATGGAAAACATTTTATCTGGCCTGTTTCTATAGAACATAATTCAAGTCCATAACCAATATAGTTTATATGTCCATAGCATTACCAGCCCTTAATTCATTGTTAGGAGTTCTCCATGACTGTTGATTAATGATCCAGAAGAAAACCATATGGTTCTGCAGTCAACAAAGTATCTAAATCCAGTTCTAAGAGTGATTGTTAAGGAAAATATCCACTCTTTGTAAAGAAAAAAATAATATATTACCCCATATACTTGTATTTTATATTACTTTTCAGATATTGTCATAAATTTTAGAGTTATTGATTGATGATCTGAACGAAAGCCATTGAAATTAAAATAAATATAATGTAAGAAGTAAAATGAAAAGGAATAAAAATGTTATGTTCTGAATCCAATCAACATAAAGGAAGTGAGACCTGAATCCATTTTGGCACGAAAGGCAATTACAAAATAAAAAAGATGTCTTCGGGTTGGGTATGGGTTGAGATTGGTCTAGTTGGGCCGAGGTTGAAATCTTATGTCCTAAAGTTAAAGTTGATGTCTAGAAAGCCAGCGTATGGACCTCATCCAATAAAATTTCTTGTGAACTGAAATAATCTTAAAGATAAGAAAGGAAGAGAAGAAATAAAAAGAAATGTTGTGCCTTAAACTACAAGGATTGGCATTATACAATATATATGTTAGATTCTTAGTACCGATAACATATGTTTAATATATATGTGTATGTGTGTGTGTGTGTGTGTATACATATATTAGTAAAATAATGTGAAGTTACATTACCTGTCAAGTGATGGAATGTTTTAAACAAAAATTAATTACTGTAATTTCTTTTAACTTTGGCACTTCATAAATCTGGTTTATAAGACTTTGTACACTTGTTGAAATATTCAGACTTGTTACTTCTTTCATAGTTAAATGAATTTTGCCATGAAACATAAGAATAAACGATATAAAATGTATTACAGTCAGAAGTAATTCACAAATTCATTAAAGTCTGATATAAAAAGAATCAATGATTGAGCAAACAGAAATAGAGCCCTCCTTTTTATTTACATGTATCTTTTGTTTGGTGTAGAACAAACAATAGCTTGATTTATATAAATAGAATAATTACAGTTAGCACAGTGAACTTAGGTACATACCACATTATGGTAGCCTACTTAAGAAGAACAAAGGCAATTAGAAACAAATACTGACTCCCTAATAACAAATTGAAGTTCAAGCATGTTTCCAAACATTACAAGCGCATACCAGTCCATCATATTTCTATATATAAGATATTGACACGAGCCCTTACCAGTCGTGTCTATCATGGTCCAGTGGTATACGTAGATAGAGGATCTTTCATGTAACTCAAATCTAAGGACATTCAAAATAAATTAGTTAATTAGGTAAGAGGCAACTCCCATAAGCCTTAAACTTGTCAAAAGTTCAGCTATATGTTTCGAAGTTTTAGATTCCCAAAGAAATAGAGGAAGTAATGCAATTGATGGCAGAAGAATCAAACACACGAGTTTCTTTCCTTTCACGCTAGTAGATTATGAATTTATACTTTAAGCAAAATCTTGGAAGTTTTTGTATGATTTCTAAATATAACAAATTGGGGCATTCATATAATTCATCATATAAGCATGAGAGAATGTAAAGTTTCATTGAGCTTTAATGACACTTTTAGAATGAGCAATAGATATACACCACATAAATATACATACACACAAGAGTACATACACACACTACAGAAGACAGAGGAGGAAACATTTTTTTGAAATTTAATTCAAATCCATGGTCCTCGATAATGAAGAATCCTAAGACATACACGAATGGACAAATAATCAGATAAGCAAAGATGAAATCATTTTTAGAAATTTAATTCAAATCATTCTAAATTGAAAAATAGGTGGAATTCTCAGACTAGTTGACATACTTTTAGGACTAAATGACAATAAAAATCTAACTAGTAGTTTAAGTACATAAAAAAATAGAATATTTGTCATTATCCTAGCCTACTAAATGACACTTAGTTCCACTCAGACTACCCTAGAGTAGGAAGTAAAAAGGTCAAGCACCTCCTTTACTGGTACTCATTTTAGATTTATACACAAATCATATTTCTAATGGATCTGATCAAGATATAATCTGATCCTCACCGGTTCAAAATGTTCACAGCTTACAAAGAATTGCAGCCCACGGACCCATGTAAACACTGAAGAGAATGGGAGAAAACAGAAAACATATAGAAGAAAAGAAATTAACAGCACAGGGGAATCCACATATTTTGTAGGTAAAGAATCATAATTATGTAGCAATATAAGATGACCAATTTTTGTTAACTAAACCATAAATATTAGAATTTCTTATTTCTTGTGAGAGCATGTAAAGTTACTTTGAAATTCAATGGAACTTTGAGAATGAGCAATAGATATACACCACATAAATACACATACGCACAAGAAGTGCATACACACAACACAAAAGACAGAGGAAATTACCGCATATCAGAGTGTCAAATTCAAAACTCAGTAAAACTGCAGAATCCATGGCCCTCGATAATCCAAAATCCTAAGACATACACAAAGGGACAAACAGTCGGGTAAGCAAAAGATTAAACAATTTCAGAAATTCGATTCCAATCATTCTAACTTATAAAATAGGCGGCATTCTTAGACTAGTTGACATACTTTAATCACTAAATGATAATAAATATCTAACTAGTAATTTAAGTAAAGAATTAAATAGAATGTTTGTCATTATCCTAGCCTACTAAATGATACTTAGTTCCAATAAGACTACCCTATAGTAGGACTAAAAAGTCAAGCATCTCTTGTATTAATTCTCATTTTAGATTAATACACAAATCATGTTCCTGATGGATCTGATCAAGACATAATATGATTCTCACCAGTTTAAATGCTCATGGCTTACAAAGAATTGCAGCGCATTTGAGGACCCATGTAAACACTGTAGTCCATTAACAATAAAATGACAGTGTACCTTCGTTTTGAAATGAACCTATCATTGAGATAAATATTGATTGTCATCTGAATACGGATTGTGAATTTTCCAGTACTCCACATGAGTTCATTAACGATATAAATAAAATCACAAAGCTGAAAAATAGAAAACAGATAGACATAAAGAAATTAACACGGGCAGGGAAATCCACATTTTATGTAGGTGAAGGAATCATCATTATGTTGCAAAAATAAGATGAACATTTTTTGTTAATTAATATATATAAAGCAGTATTTCTTATTTTGTACTATATATGTCCCTAAACAAGAGTCTCACTTTTTCTTTTTAAGATATCTCATTTTAAGATTCTTTGAAAATGATTTAACAAAATTTCAGGAAAATTAACTAAGTTTTGATGTTGACCACTGATTGCATTATAATTAAAGTTTTTTTTAAAGTCTCTTTCAAATGATGACGCTTAATATGGGACGGGTGGAGTATAAAGAAAAAAATGAATATGGCACAAAGTAGATTAAAAATTTAAGGCTTACTTTATGCTATAAACTATCTTTTGCATCCTAAAAATCCATCATATTTTGAATTCTGCCTTGCCGATTTATAAGAAACACAACCTCCATTCATCATCACTTTGCCATCAAATGCTCGAAATCTCCTACGATTTAACAAAATTAAGAAAGTCAGTGTGTGTAAGAAAGTCACTGTGTGTGTGTGTGCACATGTGTATATTTCGCACAATATATGCATACATCCATATGATATCGCTTCACTCGCGCATCTTCCTAAATCAACCCAATCTCCAACGCCGGATTGTGCTATTAAATAAAGTTTATCAGTCTTCAACCTTAATTAAAGTTCGCATATTTTAGTCTCTTGGTTTATACTCTAATAAACCTAGATACTGCAATTTACTAATCACATTTTAAGTAAACAAAGATCCAGCCACTCGAATCTATTCGAAAATAATACCACTATAAAACTTATAAGTCAAATAAATTATTTGTTGCTGCCAAAGTCGTTCGAACGACTTCCAAATGTCGTTCAAATGAGACAACAATCTCGTTCGAACGAGAATGGCGTTGATCACACTTTTCCCACAAAAATGTATTTTCATCAAACATCCATGAACAAGTTTCAAAGTTACAAACCAGTAACCCAAATAATTTCAAAACTAAATCTAAATATGGGTACATTATTTAGAATGTTTTTAAAAAATATTTTTATTAATATTTAACAAATTTTCAATTCAATGCTTGATAAGTGCACACCCACCCACCCACATATATATATAATACACGTGGATACAAATAATATCCGAATCCGAGAATTCTGAAAGGATATAGATAATGATATTGTGTATACTATCCGAGCAGATAGTGCACTTATAAATAGATACGAATAATGGATATTATAGTATCCGCATCTTATATGTCTGTTTTACACCCTTAGTAAAACCTCATAACTTATGTTAATACCTCACAACGTAAAATAAAGCATCCAACTAATTATTTTACGCTTATTCGCATATAGTCCAAGTTAATTAATTACACCGATTAATTATATATCACATGCGACACAAACAAATCACATGCAAATTTAATAATTTCATATAATTAATTCTACTCACATGCAAATTTAATCATCATCTAAATATGTATTAACTTATTACCAATTTCCTCTAGTAATAAATAATTCCATATTATTAATTTTTTCTCACAATTAACAATCGTTTAAATAATACAAAAAATACGGGGTATTACAAATACCTCATAATAATAATTATAAAACTAAGCAACTATATCACATCTCCACCCCCCCCCCCCCCCCCCACCCACACGCACACATACATCACTTTCACCACTTAAGGAAAGCCCACCTTTACTGTAGGAGCACGAATCTTCAACCATGTAGCAATATGAACGATAGCACTTTGTCCCACTTGAAAAGGAAGTCGTCCACAAAACTTCTCACAATGCTCACTAGTAAAAGCAATGATATGGGCTACCAACGAACCAATCTAGAGCATAAGAATGAATAACTCATGAACAAAAAACAACTCGTTTTGTCCTGACTCTAATACCAATTTGATGTAAACTTGCAGAAGCAATAAAATATATGTAGGCCCAATGAAGTGGCAGAAGCAATAAAATTGCACAGACTTGTCAATATTGACCAACTAATCATTAAAGAGATCTCAATAAGATATATATATATATATATATATATAGGCCCAATGAAGTTGAGTTGCTCAAAATACCTTATTGGATAAATATTAAAGAATCCCTAAGCTATTCCTAAAATGTTCCAAGGGAATATACATTACTCTGCAATATTTAAAACTCTGAAATTTAGTAAAAATAAAAATTAAAAAATTGGTCTTCAACTTGAACCCACTCCACCCGCCATTCCTCTCGCATTTACATGATTCTTCACAATTTAGAGAAAGCTCGACAACGAGCGTTTGAGGGAACTGTAGAAGCCCCTCTACCCTAAAAAAATATTTTGATTTATTGAAACAACAATTCTCTTTCAATTTTTGGTCCTAAATAAAATATTTTATATCAATATTAAAATTTGGGTGAGCTCATAGTTTTCTATCCCAAGAAAATCCTCAAAATAAAATGGGCAAAGAACGGGTCAAATCATCCTTTGAACCATGATTAAGACACATTCTATTATTTATTGGGCTGTATTATAATTTTTAGGGCCCATATCTCTTTTAAGAGCTGCCCCCTTAGTATTATTAGGCCCAAATAGCTTGGTTATAGAGAAACAAATACTCCAAGAGATCCTAATTATATTCTACTACGTAAAATATATCCTAATAATAATTCAAAAATTAAGTAACTAGATAACATCCCCTCGTGATTTCAACTATCCGTGTGGCGGACCCACCACACATGCAAAACATATTACCTTCATACTGTATGAAGGTAAAAAATCGCGGGGCGGGTTTGGGTTTTGACAAACCCGCCCCATACCCGACCCGTTGCCATCCCAATTCATACATGAATGTCATTTACCTAGAGCCCTTTTTTTCCATACAAGAATAGTCATTATGATATACAAATCACACTCTCTTTTCAGACAGATTGCACAATAAAAAATGAATACAGAAAACCAGGTCTTAAACTAATGCCTCTAATACTTGTTTAGTATGGTAATCAAAGTTAATCCAAAGTTCCATCCACCCATAGGGGTGAGGTGACAATTTTAGAAACGAAACGAAATTGACATGACATATTGTGTTCATGTCGGGTCTATTTTATAAGAAATCGTGTCGTATCGTGTCAAAATTATAAGTCATGTCAATCGTGTTATCATGTCTTATCGTGTCAATTGTGTTTTTATCCGGATTACCGTGCCTATTTTTGCATAATTATAGTATATAACTAAAATTGACAGCAGAACCCAGTATCAACATTTATCGCACCCACACAATGACACGTGTACACTTCATAAATATTTTAATAAATTCACTCTGTCCCATAATTTGAAGAGGCTCTATTTATTTGACTACATGACTCTTTATCTCATTACCTTTTGGATTAACTTATTTACCTCGTTTTTTGGGTTCCTCTATAATCCCCCAAACTACCTAATTGATTCAGCCTAATCCATTCGTCTCTCTACGCTCCACTTGCTAACTGTCACATACATAACGAGGCGATTTATTTTTTTGTAGAAGCTATAAAACTTATGCCTTTTGAAACTATATAATATACCGAAATAAATTGCAAAGGCTTTCAAGGAGAGAAATATGATGGGGAAGATTCAACGCAACTGAAAGTTGATTCCAATGGTAAGGTTTTCTTCACTTTATGGTGAGATTGATTTTAAGTAGGTATACCCTATATTATGGGTTGTTTCTTTTTTAATATAAGACCCATTTAATTTTTTTTTAATCAATATTTTGTCAACCTTGTGATTCGCATGGTCTCTTTATATATGTACACATAGTCGGTTCTTTATCTAATTTATTTTTAATTTTTTAGCTGTATTTTCTTATCAATTTTATAATACGCACTCGCACCGTTTGAGTTGCATGCTAGTGTAACAAACAATTCACGAATTGTGGAGGGAATGTAACAAGTGTTGTGCCAATTTAATTGCGTTGCACGTGGGTTGGTTGTGCGCTGAAATATGCAAATAAAAAGTTGTGTCTCTTTAGCACTTTGATGATTAAAATTGATGGCCTAGTTATGATCACTATTACTTAAGCTGGAGAAGAAAAGAAGTTCTAGCTATACCACAGGTTTTAGGTGTGGAAGGACAATTTATTGAATTCTTGACAATAAAAAATCCAGTAATTGCAATGGGATCTGATAGTGGATAACTATTTCTTTAACAATGAAATTTCCTATAGTTAATTCAAATGTCCAAAAAGAAGGTAAGGAGTCCATTATTTCTTTCAGGCATAAACTCGGAATAGTTAAAGTAAGGAGTCCAAAAAGAAAGTAAGGAGTCTAACTTTAACACACGAATTGTTAAAGTTGCAAACTAAGAGGTCTGTAGTGGTGGACGAAAGGGAACAAATTCCGTAGGTAAAAAGGTAGAGGTTTGCTAGTTTTACTAAACGGATACTGAAATTGTAAAGCTTCCTACGAACAAATGAAGTTCGTAGGAAATATAAATACTCAATTTTTAATAGATATTTGAGTTCTACAGATTCCTAAGAACTAATGTTGTTCGTAAGAAATATTTTTTTATTTCCTATGAACAACATTAGTTCGTAGGAATCTAACTTACAAATTCCATCTCCTCCACCAATGTGAAGTTTGTCTCTGACGAAAGCTAAGTTCACCTTTACATTTTGAATAGTTACCTTTCTAGAGCATCCACCGTTGTGGATGCTCTAAATAGAACAACTCAACAAAATCTCACGTCAACTATCTAGGTTTGCCTAAGCTAATTTTTTTTCTCAATTTAATGCGTTTCAGCATATCATCTCGAATTTAACCCAAAAATTTAGTTAATTGACAAATGGTAGGGAGGAAACTAAGAATTAAGTAAAGATGCAAAACAAATTGTTTAATAGGGGAATATCCTTGATTCTTGTTGACCCTCAACAAGAGACATAAAGATCAAATTAAAGTAATTAGATAATACTCGCGTGAAAGGGACATAACTCACATGGCCAACTCCCCTGCTGTGTGTGGTAGCAGTGTTAGACGTCGAGAGAGAAAACGAAGAGGCATGACTAGATTTTCATTGGTGGTCTGTTTGGCAGTCCTGTCCACTAACGCAACTTGTAAACGATTCTCTGAACAGAAAGGTCAGTCACCCTCGTGTGCAGCCCGAAACGAAGAAGGTATGACCAATTATATGTAAGCTAAGGGCAGTGCAGACTTAGCGTTGCATAGAGCCGAAAAAGCTGGGATTATGTTGTGCAGTACATTCAAAAAGTGTCACAAACTCCAGGAAACCAAGAATGTTTTTTCCCAATGTCAACAATGTTAGTCGCATTAGTAACAATGTTTTGGTCTGCGAAGAAGATTGAACCATAATTCTCGCATTTTTTGAAACACACGTATAACCCACCTGGTCATGATGAGTTCTGCCTTAACATGGACGCCGACCCAACTCATCATGCTTAACGACTTGCTTAGACACTATATTTTACGCTTGAGTATAATTTTGAAGAGTTTTGTAACCCCGAGATAGTTAGGGTCGCTCAACCAGGAAATTGTTTTCCTGGTCAGTTCTTTATGCAAATTGGGATCTGTTTCCAAGGGTGGTTGGTTTGGTGAGGGACCTCAATGAATCCAATGAAGCAATAGCTGTAGTTTTTTCATATGAGTGTTGCACAAAGAACTAACGATCAGGGGATCAAGAAGAGAGCTCTGCTTTGATGAGAACACTAGTAAAGTTGCCAAAATCTCAGTTTAGTGTGTCTTCATCAATGCGTAGAGGCAACTACAGGCCTCTACCAATCTGAAACAGAACTTTGGGGTTGTGTCGTGTCATGTTCTATACGGGTCATATTCGTGTCATGTAAAAAAGCACGATGTCGAGTCATGTCTTGTCGTGTCGCGTCGTGTCCAAAAACCCTTATCATGTCGTCGGCCCGAAACTCAACCCAAAAACACGAGTTGTCACCCCAAATCTACAAAGGTATATCGTACTGGGGTGAAGAAAAATTTGCTCTCTTCTATTAGTTAAAAACACAAGCATAATTTGAAGTAAGGCAATGTAAATGTTTATTCTGCTCTAAACCCGATAATGACACCTACAAATGACGGGGTTTATTAAAGAACGAGTGGGACATACTCGTACGATTATCATGAATCAAGCAGCTCCATGGATTTGACTGAACAAACCATCAATTCTGGGGAAAATATAATTGTCCTTAATCATGATATGATACACTTATACGAGTAATTCTCGAAAAACTGATTCCTGATTGATAATAGTCTTTATTCATAGGCATTACCATATCTTAGCCACCAAGACCTACTTAAAAACGTAATTAGCCTCTCAAATTAAAAGGAAACATAAATTACTTATATCAAAACTCCTAATATTAGGACGACAATACATTTCAATGGACTCCCCAATATCTATCATACCCAAGTGTTACAATAACCAACCTTAGTTTTGTTCACATTATTTACTTTCATATACTCTAATGCTATGCTAGTGATACTATCCAACATGCCCCACGAAACTATAGGCATTACAGGTACAAAAATACAACCGCAATCCATATGACCAACGTATTGAATCTGAGTTATATAAACGATCTCAATCTTCAAAGAAAATGAACAAGGAATATATCAGGATAGAATTTTCAAAGAATTTACGATCAAAGAATCATGCTTGTACAACACTGAAAAGGGGGCAATTATATAACTATCTATACACTAATTCCCTGATTTCTAGTATTTCAGATAGCTGCAACCCTCCTTGGACCTATTTTGCACTTTCAGCTTACACACAAACACGCATACGTATAAATTTGATGAGAAATAAAAAATTTAGTATTATATATTTAAAAAAACATAATAATGCTAGGCGCGAAAATCATGCACAACAAATTGCAATGATTGTGATTTGTTAGCTTTGGATAAACAGAGGAGCCCACCAACTCTCTAACCAATTATATTTTTACCACATGATTCTTTGTGTAGCTTTTTGTACATAAAAGTGTGCCTCGCTTTCGATGTGAACTACACGTCAATGACCTAAAAATCAAGACAATATGATTTCTAGAGAGAGAAACAAAAGAGTTCCTATATTTCAAGAATGGAGAATGAGTACAAAAATGAGAATACAAGCCTATTAATAGGCGAGATATTACTTGCTAATCAAGTAATAGATAAAATGACTAAAGGACCAATTAAGAAATAAAAAAATGCCTAATTAGTCCCAAACATGCTTGGTAATTAAATAAGGAAGGAAAATGGCTAAAAATAACTAAAAATAGAAAATACAATGAAAATAAAAGGAAGATAAAATGGATTCCCATCACTCTCTCCCCCTCTAAAAGAGTTCGTCCACGAACTCAAAGGGGAAGACCAACAGAGTCACGCTCTAAAACTGTAATCAATGCATGATCAGGGGAATGCTCGATCTCGTTGAGATACTCTGGAGGCCGATCCATCGCTAACAGGGATCGACGACGTGGTTGAGGACAATCAGAAGCTCGGTGTCCCACGGTGCTGCAATTAAAGTTTGTCTCTGACGAAAGCTAAGTTCACCTTTACATTTTGTATAGTTACCTTTCTAGAGCATCCACCGTTGTGGATGCTCTAAATAGGACAACTCAACAAAATCTAATGCCAAATATCTAGGTTTGCTTAAGCTAATTTTTTTTCTTAATTTAATGTGTTTCAGCATATCATCTCGAATTTAACCCAAAAATTTAGTTAATTGACAAATGGTAGGGAGGAAAATAAGAATTAAGTAAAGATGCAAAACAAATTGTTTGATAGGGGAATATCCTTGATTCTTGTTGACCCTCAACAAGAGACATAAAGATCAAATTAAAGTAATTAGATAATACTTGCGTGAAAGGGACATAACTCACATGGTCAACTCCCCTGCTGTGTATGGTAGCAGTGTTAGACGTCGAGAGAGAAAATGAAGAGGTATGACTAGATTTTCATTGGTGGTCTGTTTGGCAGTCCTGTCCACTAACGCAACTTGTAAGCCATTCTCTAAACAGAAAGGCCAGTCACCCTCATGTGCAGCCCCAAACGAAAGATGTATGACCAAATGTCTGTAAGCTAAGGGCAGCACAGACTTAGCACTGCATAGAGCCAGAAAAGATGGGATTATGTTGTGCAGTACATTCCAAAAGTGCCACAAACTCCAGCAAACCAAGAATGTTTTTTTTCCCAATGTCAACAATGTTAATTGCATTAGTAATAATGTTTTGGTCGGCGAAGAAGATTGAACCATGTTTCTTGCATTTTTTGAAATACACGTATAACCCACCTGGTCATGATGAGTTATGCCTTAACATGGACGCCGACCCAACTCATCATGCTTAACAACTTGCTTAGACACTATATTTTACGCTTGAGTATAATTTTGAAGAGTTTTGCAACCCCGAGATAGTTAGGTTCGCTCAACCAGGAAACTTTTTTCCTGATCAGTTCTTTATGGAAGTTGGGATCTGTTTCCAAGGGTGGTTGGTTTGGTGAGGGACCTAAATGAATCCAATGAAGCAATAGCTGTAGTTTTTTCATATGAGTGTTGCACAAAGAACTGACGATCAGGGGATCAAGAAGAGAGCTCTGTTTTGATGAGAACACTAGTAAAGTTGCCAAAATCTCGGTTTAGTGTGTCTTCATCAATGCGTAGAGGCAACTACAGGCCTCTACCAATTTGAAATAGAACTTTGGGGTCGTGTCGTGTCATGTTCTATACGGGTCATATTCGTGTCACGTAAAAAATCACGATGTCGAGTCATGTCTTGTCATGTCGTGTACAAAAACCCTTATCATGTCGTCAGCCCGAAACTCAACCCAAAAACACAAATTGTCACCCCTAATCTACAAAGGTACATAAATACAAACATCAATATGACCAATATTTTTGAATTTGAGTTACAAAAAAGAGCTTTCATGCTGCACTTGCACGAATAGAAGGCCGAGATGGTAATGGCTTGAAGGATAATTTGCTCTCTTAGTTAAAAGCACAAGGATAATTTGAAGGAACGCAGTGCCTCATGCTGCTCTAAACCGGACAATGACACTGACAAATGACGGGTTTTATTAAAGAATGAGCGGGACATAATCGTACGATTATCTCGTTGGCATGTTGATAATTTTCTCTTTATTGTTCTTAGACATAATCGAAGAAATACTTGTGCTTGTTAAATAAAACAGCATTTTGTCGGTATAGTATACATGGTGATATTGATTTGTATGAGAGTTCCCGGGTAATTATTTGCATTTTTGTTCATTACATTGAGTGTATCCTCAATGTACATGTTTTTAGGGTATGCAAATGGGAATAAAAATGTATTGGGATCATCTTAGTTTCTCATTATGCAAAAACCGATGTGATGCATTTCTTTTATTATTCATGTACCATGACTTTGCAAGCACCTCATTTCTACCAAGAAAGTTCCATTGGATTTATGATCTTGCTCATGTCCATGGCTATTGGTGTGTTAAATTAGGATGAATGGCCAAGTTTGGTTTTATCACATGGCAATTGATACTTTTAGTTTTATTCATACAATTCTCATAGGGTATTGTTGCAAAACATTCTTTCCTTGTGTAAATAAGTAAACAGACTGATCATTGTATAGAATACAGTACACATTATATGTGAACCTAACATGTAAGAAATATATTTAGGCATATAAACTGCAGACTCAAAAACTGTAATATATACTTCCTAATTCATGCGTGTGCATATATACGCACTTGTGCCTAATACATATGTATTTTTCATGTAATTCCACAAAAGAACGCATAAGAGGTTTCGATACAAAATATACTCAAATTAAGCTGCCGAAGGTTTGGAGCAGGAAAAGGAAAAGGGTCCTTTTGCACTTAGTCCCCATAACTTAAAAAGGTAGTGTGCAGTCCTAGATAATTTTGTTCCTACTATGCGGTCCCTCACTTGCCGAGTATAATAATGCAATGATATTATATTACAAATATATAGTTACTATCTATGAAGCACGGACTCAGGCACGTAATACGTGTTTCGACACGACACTCAATACGTGATTTTTCCCAAAATTAGGATACGACACGCTAGGATACGTATAATATATATATCTATATAATAAAGTAGAAAACTAATGTATGTCATAAGATTAAAAGATGATGTCATCAAGATGTATTTTTTTTTGCAATACCAATTTTACCCTTGAAAATTTTGATTTCCCACTCTTCTGTTACTTCCCAAACTTACACTTTAATTCAAAATTGGGGATATTTTGGTTAAAATAACGATGCTTATCTACTTCTCTCCCGTTAACACCATAATAGAGACTCATGACAGGGCAAATGAGACTTGAAACATGAAAAACTACATCTGATGGTACAAAAAACCCACCTCGAGCCTCTCACCCACTCTACCCAAATCAAAAATGCCCACCTCGATTATGCCAAACTGTGCAATCTCTCACCCACTCCCTCTTACACACCCACTACCTTCTGTGACTGCACCTCTCCCGCTCCTTATCATCTTGGCAGAGTTTTTGTATTTTCTATTGTTTGGGTTCTTTGAAACTAGAAGGGAAAACATCTTCGTTGAGCTGAGTTTTTTGTGTTTTCTGTTAATTTTCTCATATAGTAACTGATTGATTAGAGAATTTTAACTACTGTGTGGTATTTTCTTTTTACATCATCTATTTTCTTTTTCTTAATCATTTACACGTCTATTTAACTCAACTATGGTGATTGACGTAGTGCTTGATGGCCACAAACGATACGAAAACACCACCCAAATTTTTTCTCGCACTTTTCTAACAACCCTCGCTCACACAGTGAAATGGGAGTATCTTCAGGTGATTATCTAAATCGTTTCTTCATTTTTTGTGGTGGAGATCACATATTCCAACAACCATTTCATTTTGGTTTTTTTACAGCGGAGATCACATATTTACGGGTTTATGCATCAGGGCTTTGTGGCTTGGTTTCTTTATACTCTAATTATTGCTTTTATTGTTCGATTTTAGTCATCTCTCCCCATGGATTTATCTTCCAAATTGATTCAAAGGTATTCTACCTCTTTCTTCCTCTCTCTATTCTCTAAATCTTAACCTCCTTCCTGGTTTTTATATTTGGGGGCTTTGTTTTGTTTATGTTTTAGTTTTTATGATTCATAATTTTAGACTCACTTTGTTTCCACAAGCCAAAGCTTTTTTGGATTTAAAGGTTTTGATTATTTGTTGTTTGCAAAACTATTTGATTATTTGTCATTATCTAAATTTTTATTCTTGATTCTTTTAATGCTTTCAGGTACTAATATATTGGAATGTTCAAGGGTTTCGTTTAAAAATATATTTGATCAGCTATTTACAATTTTGTTTTGGCTTTTGTAGCTTCTTTACATAGAAACAAAAAAAAATTAGTGTAGCTCCAAGGTATATTCTCTTTTATATTCATTTCATTGTATTTTTTTGAAGTTTTTTTTGTTCTAATCGAGTTTATTGTAGTATATTTTTGTGATTGTATAGTTTTAGGGTTTTTTTGTCCTTATCTGATCTTTGATGTTTTCGAATACGGTACGTGCTATGTAAATATGTATTTTCTTTAATGTCTACCGGTGTTTTGGGTAACGGTCTACTGTTATGGTTGATGTTATAGGTGATGATCTCTTGAGGTGGTTTTTGGTTTATATTTATTTTTTGTTTAAATAAATGTGCCAATGCCCTGTTTTTCTTCATGAGATACAATTTGCTCATGTGTTATAGGTTTAGTTGTGATATAAGTTGTTCATTTTACCATTATGTTAATATGGTTTTTATAAGTCTATTAGTGGTAATTTTTTGAGTACTCAAACATTTATTTGTATTTTTTTCGTCTTTTTCCTACTATTTAAAGAGAGTGGAGTTTCGATTACTTTATAAGAAAATTTGTTCTTTCTTTGTTTGTTATTTCTAGGATTAAAGTTTTATATAAGTTTCCCACTATAGTAATGCATTATATTACCACAATTGTAAATGATCATGTTACCTATAGGCTGTCCATGGTTTAGAATATAAATCTTAAGTAATGCATGGAGTTTTAGGCATTGTCTACAGTATAGAATAAAAATCTCAACTATTTGTGAAATTTAAGGATTAATTATGTCTTTTGTTCACAATTTAGTCTATAATGTTAATTCCCTTATTAAATTTTTGTCATATTTGTTTTTATGTTTTAAATTATAAATTTTTTAGTCCGGATCAGGTTATTTCTTTAGTATTTAAGTTTTCATTACTTTTCTATTCCTTTTCAGCAGAGTGAGGCTTAGGTGCTATGGAAGAGACTCAGCAAAGTGAGGCGGTGAACCCAAAGGCGCTTTGGGGTGAGGCATTCGTTTATTCGTTTAGTTTTATCATCCATGTGGTTGGTACTTAAAATTCATTTCTTCATTTAGTTTTATCATCCATGTCTATTATTTCTTCAAATACATATTCCCAAGAAAGTTTAAAGTTCATATTTTAAGGACTGCAATGACGAATAAGTATCATCAATGTACATATTCTTTTTTTATTTACTAAACTTCTAATGCTTTTATTATTGTTTGACTACCCAGGATGATGTCTTTAGTTTTAATGGAGTTTCATCAAAATTGGTAGTTCCTCAGTGATCGTTCAATCCATTTGGTTTTTGTACAATTTAGCAAAAAATCTAAGATAGTAAAAGCTCAAGTATGTCACATAATGAACTGGAACTTAGCTGAAATCATGTATATACTCAAAGTTTAGGTTTTGGGAATCTTATGCTGTGATTTTGATATCAAGTCTTTGGAAATGGGCTTTGAATTAATGCCCAGTCTCATTTTTTTTTCGGAATAACCTTAGGGTATTGCTTTCAATTTTCACTTTTCTGTGATGTTGGGTTACATTCCTTTTTATTATCACTTAACTGATGTGTGTGTAATCCATATATTTTAGTACCCATGTTTATTTTTAGCACACTTGAATGAGTCAATAGTTGGTATTTTTATGAGAATTGAATGCCATTGGATTTTCTTACTTTGTTCAGATTTTTTTTTGAATTTTTTGATGTCGGTTTAGATATTTTGTTTTGTTCATTTTTACCACCTTTGATTTGGTTCAGTTTTATTGCTTTTACAATGACCATTTGTTTCTTTGTGCGGAAATGGTGATTGGTTACATAGTAGCAACAATAAAATCATAATTTTGGTTTGAGGGTGAATTACTGACCCCACCTGACCTTAGCATAATGGTGCCTTTTTGTTTTACTTTTATGAGAAGCTATTTATGATGTATTGGCTTACTCAACTTGAGTGCCAATGTGTATATTTATATTAAGGGATGTGTGGGAACAATGTACAAAGAAACCAATGTGGGACAAACCACAATATACAAGGTGGGACAAACCACAATATACATAGAAACATAAGACATTCTAACACTCCCCCTTAAGCTGGAGCGAAGATATCCACCAAGCACAGCTTGCCAATAGATGAGTGAAGCAAAGAAGGCAACCGCCCTGGTGAGACAATCTGCACTCTGATCTAATGAAGGGACAAATGAGGGACGAATGATGCCTGAAGATATTTTCTCTCGGATGAAGTGAATATCCACCTCAATGTGTTTGGTTCTCTCATGAAGGACAGAATCAGATGATAAAAAAATGGTTGATTTGTTATCACACAACAAATCAGAAGGACCGTACTCAGTATAGCCTATCTCACCCAAAATCGATCGAAGCCACAAGAGCTCACATGTACCCTGAGCCATAGCATGGTACTCTGCCTCTGCTGAAGAGCGAGAAACCACCGCTTGCTTCTTACTTTTCCATGATATGAGATGAGAGCCATAGAAAGTACAGAAGCCAGAAGTAGAATGCCTATCAGTCCTGCATCCAGCATAATCAGCATCAGTGAAGCAGGAGAGACCCCTTTGGCCTCTTGAAGCATAGAAGATACCAAGACCCGGTGAAGACTTGAGATACCTCAAGATATGATGAACAGCATCAAAGTGAGCGGTGCGAGGAGCATGCAAGAACTGACTAACAAGACTCACAGCAAATGCCAAATCAGGACGAGTGTTGGTCAAGTAGATGAGACGACCAACCAAATGTTGATACCTAGACGGCTTAGAAAGTAAATCTCTAGACTCAGCAGTCAACTTCACATTCGGATCCATAGGAGTAGAAGCTAGACGGCAACCAATCATCCCTATATCCTGTAACAGATCAAGAACATACTTCCTCTGACATAAATAAATCCCACGACGAGATCTCGTAACCTAGAAAATCCCCTCTAAATCATCACCAGTAATAATGATATCATCAACATAGACCAAAAGGATAATGCACCGGTGGTTGGGATGTCGTCGAATAAAACAAGTATGATCAGACTGACATCTGGAAAATCCCATAGAGGTAATCACATCACTGAATCGGCTAAACCAAGATCGGGGGGATTGCTTCAACCCATATAAAGATTTTCGAAGACGACAAACCTTGCCCTCATACTCCCCCGTAGCCCGAAAACTGGGAGGAGGATCCATATAGATAGTCTCAGTAAGATCCCCATGAAGAAAGGCATTATTAATATCCAACTGATGCAACGACCAAGAGTGAGATGTGGCAAGAGAGATAAGTACACGAACAGAAGTCATCTTAGCAACCGGGGCAAAGGTCGCACCAAAATCTTTACCCAGAATCTGAGTAAAGCCACGAGCCACAAGATGAGCCTTATATCGTTCAACGGATCCATCAGCTAAATATTTAACACTAAACACCATTTGCAACCAACACATTTCTCCCCCTGAGGAAGAGACACTAACTCCCAAGTACCATTCTTGTCCAAGGCATCCATCTCAGTTTTCATGGCAGCTACCCACTCAGGATTATGGAGAGCCTCATAAAAAGATCGGGGAATAGAAATAGAGTCAAGACAACCCAAAAAAGCACGATAGGACCCTGAAAGACCATCATAAGAAAGGTGCTCGAAAATAGAATGGTTAGTGCTACAAGAGTTAGCATAATCAGCAAAACGAGCAGGAGGGCGGCGATCAAGAGTGGGATAACGGGACTGAAAATCAGAAATAGGTGGGGGGCAATACCTGAGTCCACAGGAGGAGGAGGCAGGGGCATCCGAGGGCGATGCGCATAAACCTGTAAAGGGGGTTCCTCATGAAGCGAGGAAGACACATCAAATAAAGGGATGGGACGGGCTACTGGAGAAGCCTCCTCCAGAGGAGGAGGAGATGGGGGTGGGGGAGTAGCAGGTATACCATAAAATGGAGTATCCTCATGAAAGGTGACATCACGAGAGTGATACATATGTCGAGAAAGTGGATCATAACATTTATAAGCTTTAGACATGGTAGGATAACCCACAAAAATACATTTAAAGGCCTTATCATCAAGTTTGTGACGTTAGGGACGCTTATCCTGAACATAACACACACACCCAAAAACACGGGGTAACAGAGGGAAAAGGAGGTCAGTGGGAAATATAGCCTGAAGAGGTGTTTTGCCATTTAAAACTTTACTTGGAGTGCGGTTAATAATAAATGTGGCAGTGAGCAGAGCAAGGTGCCAATAAGATTTAGGAATATTCATTCCCCG
This sequence comes from Sambucus nigra, assembly GCA_949130495.1. Taxonomy (NCBI): domain Eukaryota; kingdom Viridiplantae; phylum Streptophyta; class Magnoliopsida; order Dipsacales; family Adoxaceae; genus Sambucus; species Sambucus nigra. Next base: position 10,481,559 of record OX422223.1, read on the forward strand.
TAAAAGACACCGAACCATTCCCATTAAGTGACGGTTCTTACGTTCCGCCACCCCATTTTGCTCCAGAGTGTAGGGGCAAGAAAGTTGGTGTAAAATTCCTTTTTGGTTGAGTTGTGAACGAAAAGCATCAGAAACATACTCCCCACCATTATCAGACCGAATGTTACGAACAGTGGTGTTAAATTGTGTTTTAATCATTTGCAGGAATTGAACAAACAAAGGTAACGCCTCAGATTTATGTTTAAGTAAATATACCCATGTACACCTAGAGAAATCATCAATAAAAGTGACATAGTACTTATGACCCGATAAAGCTGTGACAGGTGAGGGTCCCCAAACATCAGAATGAATAAGATCAAACATACTAGATGCACGACTCATATGAGAAATATAACTAGTATGAATATGTTTAGACAGTTCACAAGTCTCACAGGTAAACCTCTTGTCTTTACAAGTCTTAGACAGAGAGGGAAAAAGTAAACATAGGTACTGAAAATTAGCGTATCCTAAACGGGCATGCCACAGATGCAACATTTGTAAGGATATAGAAGAAACAATGAGTTCAGTGGAAGCAGAGGAACTGAGACCAGAAACTGAAGTAGTAGGGGGAGGATCGCCAAAGTGGTATAGGACATCACGCCCCTGCTAAAAATCCTCTTTGAACTCAAATCCTGCAAATAGCAATATGAGGATAAGAATATGACAGCACAATTGAGATCTTTGCAGAGTTGACGAATAGAGATGAGATTAAAAGAGAGGTCGGGAACATGCAACACGGAACATAAAGTGAGAGTAGGAGAGAGACGAATGTTTCCCTTGCTACGAATAGGAGCAAGAGATCCATCCGCAAGACCCACACTACGACACACAGGGGTAGTAGGGGAAGTAAACAATGATGACTCACCTATCATATGATCAGATGCTCCAGAATCCAAAACCCAAGTAGGCTTAACAGTCTTAACATGAAAATCGAATGATATACCTGCAGCAATAGTGGCAATGGAAGTAGAGTGCCCAAGAGAACTCAAATGTGCCTGGAGGAGATCAATCTGAGCCTGAAGATGGCTATCATCCCTAGAAGCACTAGTAGTAGTGGAAGCGGAAGCATTGACAATGGCAGCAGTCCTGGGGGGCCAGTGTGTTTGGCCTTAGCTAACTTCTGTCTCAACTCTAGGTGAAGTTTGAAGTATCGGTCTCTAGAGTGCCCAATAACACCACAATGATGGCAAGTCAGTCGTCCATCACGAGTACGAGGACCAGTGTGAGCCGCAAATGCCATCTGATCAGTAGAAGAAGACTAAACCTGAGGAGCAGCTGTGACACCCCGACTAATTAAATACCGGGTAGCTACTCCTTTATTAAATTAATACAAAATGCCAAGTTGGTTCAGTTAATAGCATCACTGTCGAAAACATTTTAATGATTACTAACCACCTAGTATTTAAAAAGTAAGATGTCAATTTTTAAATTAAGTCTGGTTAACAAACAGTAAAAGGATAATGAAAGAATAACAACCATTCACCATAACGAAGCAATATAATAACCAACGAAATAATAATAAGCCAGAGGAAAACTCCTCACAACAATCCCACAACTGAATAAGTAAAACAATGTATCCTGAATTAATTACATGCCAAAAGTCTGAAAAATCTGAAATAGGAAATGTCTCTGATAGAAATGGGCGACATGCCCTACAACTGATGAAAACTGAAATATAGAGTCAAGATAAATGAAGCGTCTACAAGCAAAGTCCTGTAACTTCCACAAACAGCTACATCTCGTCACCTGAATGAGGATCCTAAGCGTGGTGTCCTTGTGGCTGGGCACCTAAAATGGTTTTTACAAAAATAGATTTGAAAGCAAACGGGTCAGAGCCCGAAAGTGGAGAGTATTTTAAAATAGCAAGTGCTTTAATAACATTAAAAAAATGAATGCAAAATACATGTTAGGACGTGCACTCACATGAAATACTTACCTCTCAACTAAATGTGCACTCCTACCGTATAGCACCCATCTAAGTGATATTCAGGTCTAATTAAACCGTCATAAGTCTACCTTCTACTCGATTTCCCATTATGCATTCTAACGTCATCAATTTAATAGAGGCTTTACTTAAATTCGGGTTCTAAAATATTAGTCATACAATACAATACAGGTTATCACTTTATATATTCTCAAGGTGTTTCCGTATTTATACACACAATACCACATGAAAGATCTCATTAATTAAGTGTATATTATTCACGTCATAAATATACAATACAAGCACCCCGAGACTAAGCTGCGGTGCACACATACTCTGCTATCCATCCCGGTACATCACGTACATAAGGATCACGCATTCCGAATCTCTCAGGAATCGTTCTCAGATAACAACAATCACAAACAATGGAGGCGAACACAGTCACATCACATGGGCCACGCACATACCTACGCTCCCACGATCAGCAGACTTATTATCATCCCAATAAGTCCTTCTCTGACCTATGTTCTCGAATTACCAATCTAAATCCGGGCAACACAAGGATTAGAAGGCCCTAAGCGAACGTAAACCTCCCGTGATAGCAAGTATGGTAGGTATGTCATACACGTAAAATTATATACATATACTAAGTATGCACACATCTTAGTAATCACCATAATTTATTTGTGGTACACTTCTCATTATCGTACCGACTTATAATGTTACACAATTCACATGTTCCGGGTAAATTCAATTATTTAAGCCGTCAATAATTCTCGCATCGTAATAGTCACTCACGTCCTATTCCTCAATTTCCCTTCAATTCAAATCACACTTCTATGTTTTACTCCTCAATATATCCCAAATCTCCCAAATATATTAATTAATCATCAAGGAAATGTTATCTCTACATTCAAACAAGGTTACGGGACACGCGAAATCAAAACAGGCCAAAAAGCCTAAACTGTCAGCTCGTTAGAAGTCTCGTTCGAACGAGGCTGTTCGAACGAGAGTTCGTTCGAACGAAGTGGGCCTTCTAACGAGATCTCGTTCGAACGAAAGGCATCGAGCGAACATCCCCCTCGTTAGAAGTCAAAGGTCAACTCGTTAGAAGCTCGTTCGAACGAGCTCGTTCGAACGACCTGGGCAGGTCTTCTAACGAGAGGCCAGTTTCGAGCCCAGATTTTCCCCCTTTCGTTTTTCCAATTTTCTTCACTTCTAATCCCACATAAAAATCGTCCCAACATTATATTAAGGTTTCTAATCCATACTAAACATTCGTAGGTCATAATTAAACATTTAAATAGGGCCAAATCTTCCTAAACATCATCAAATCATCAATTCCCCTCATTTATCCCCAAATCCCATGAACATGAACCCTAAAATTTTAAAATCACCAATGGGCATAATTAAATCCGTTTTTGTTATATACAAGATGTATTTCTATCAGAATAAACATCCTAACACAATTCTACATAAAATCTTTTCATCAAAATATAAATTTCTACTTCCAATTCAATGGGTTTTTAATCAAACTTCCAAAACAATACAATTTCATAATTTCCTACGCATGGAAGAAACATTCTTTGCAAATAATGAAATTAAACCACTTGCCTCTAATCTTTCTCTTAATTTGGTGTTGGATTGATGAAGGTTGATTTGTTCTCTCTCTCTCTCTGCAGAATTTTCCTTTCTTTCTCTCTCTACCAGCTTTTCTCTAAGAATGACAATGGTGGTTAAGGTTGCCCTAGGAAGCTCTTTCAAAACTCATTCCAATAACCCCCGTAGCCCATTAAGTCATAAGGTGGGTTTAGTGGGTAAAGTCCAAATCAGATTTTTAATTCCTAATTTTCGTGGGTTTTAATTCCCAAAATTCCAAAATTACCAAACTACCCTTTTACGTTACCGGTGTGGCCTAAAAATGCCCCGGGACTCAAACTAAACCCCCGGCTCGTGTTTTCTGACTATTTCGACCCTTCCGGACGCGTTGGCGCACTCAAAATGACCATACAGTTTATAAAAATAAAAATTCACTTTTTTTAATTAACAATATTATATTTCTGACGCGTCCCAACAAAATTTCCAAATTGCCGTATTTCTATCTCACGACAAATTCAATAATTTTCAATATTCAACTATCGTCATATATACCCAATATAATCAAATACCAACTCACATCTCGTTAGTATTTTATCCGGATTAATTCTTAATTAATTCACATTTAATTTAATTAATCCCATAAATAAATATCATAAAAATACGGGGTATTACAGCAGCCTGAGAAGTCTGAGATAGTTTGAGACGATGCTCTTCTCCATCCACAATAGCAAAGGCCTCTCGAAGGGGAGGCATAGGAGATGTGTTTATGATCTGAGTACATAAAGCCTCGTACTCTGATCGTAAACCCATAAGAAACTGATAAGTGTGCTGACGATCCAGACGCTACATCAGAATAGAAACGGCCTTAGGAGGAAAGTCTGCGAGTGTCTCAAACTGGGCCAGCTCCTCCCAACAGCACAGTAGATATCCAAAGTAGTGAGAGAGGGAGAGGTTGAGTGACTCCTGTGAGGCATGAGAAATCTCCCGATAAAGCTGAAATACTCGGGCATCATTATGAGCATGAGCATACATCTGATTAAGAGCCCTCCATAAATCGAAAACAGACTCATAGAACATAAACATAGTATAAATGCGCTCCTCCATAGAGTTGAACATCCACCCAAGAATAGTGCAACGGTTCATCTCTCATTGACTAAAAATAGCAACGTCCTTAGCATCCGGTTGGATTTTAGTGCCTAATAACCAACTAGTCTTCCCTTTCGACCCAATAAAGAGGCGGAGAGATCGGGACCATGAATTAAAATTTGTTCCATTCAATAATACACTAGTAACCTGATGAGTAGGTGTATGTTGGGTAGGAGGGGGACCATTCAAATCAGCCATATCTCCCAAATACTCAAATATAATCCAACAAGTACACAAGTAGGACCAAAAAATTGGCAAGATGCTATCCAATCAAATCAGCAACATAAAGAGGTATAAACCCTCACAAATAAGGCCAAAAAAATTGGTACTGAGTTTAACCAAATAAACTCAGCAACGTAGAAGGGTATAAACCCTCAAAATAATCAAATAAAGGCAAATTAATAGCCTAATACATGGGAAGAAAACCCAATAGCAAAAGCAGGGACTAAAGAACCCCAAATTAAATGGGTATAAACCCTAGAAAAAGTAGAAAAATAGAGAGGAGTTTACCCAATCAAATCAACAACAATTGAACCCTCTAAAAAGGAGAGGATCGAGCCTTGAGAGAGAAAGAGAGAAGCGCTGCTTAGTCAGCAGCCAGATACTAATGTGACACCCCGACTAATTAAATATCGGGTAGCTACTCCTTTATTAAATCAATACAAAATGCCAAGTTGGTTCAGTTGATAGCATCACTGTCGAAAACATTTTAATGATTACTAACCACCTAGTATTTAAAAAGTAAGTTGCCAAATTTTAAATTAAGTCTGATTAACATACAGTAAAAAGAATAATGAAAGAACAATAACCATTCACCATAACGAAGCAATAGAATAACCAACCAAAATAAATAAGTCCGGAGGAAAACTCCTCACAACAATCCCACAACTGAAATAAGTGAAACAATGTAACTTGAATTAATTACATGCCAAAAGTCTGAAAATCTGAAATAGGAAATGTTTCTAATAGAAATGGGCGACATGCCCTACAACTGATAAGACTTAATATAGAGTCAAGATAGACGAAGCGTCTACTAGCAAAGTCCTGTAACTTCCACAAACAGCTACAGCTCGTCACCTGAATGAGGATCCTAAGCATGGTGTCCTTGTGGCTGGGCACCTAAAATGGTTTTTACAAAAATAGATTTGAAAGCAAACGGGTCAGAGCCCGAAAGTGGAGAGTATTTTAAAATAGCAAGTGTTTTAATAACATAAAACAATGAATGCAAAATACATGTTAGGACGTGCACTCACATTAAATACTCACCTCTCGACTAATTGTGCACTCCTAACGTACCATACCCATCTAAGTGATATACGTAACTAACCAAACCGTAATAAGTTCTACCCCTTACTACTCGATTCTCATATTACATTCTAGCGTTATCAACTAAATAGAAGGCGTTACTTAAACTCAAATTCTCAATTATTAGCATTACAATTCACTACCGGTTATCCCGTTATAACTTCTCAAAACATTACCATAATTATACTCATAATACTTAACATGAAAGTTCTCATTATCTAAGTGTATATTATTCACGTCATAAATATACAATACAAGCACTCCGAGAATAGCTACGGTGCACACATACTCTGCTATCCATACCGGTACATCACGTACATAAGGATCACGCATTCTGAATCTTTCAGGAATCGTACTCAAATAATAGCAAATCACAAAGCAATGGAGGCGAACACAGTCACATCACATGGGTCACGCACATACCTACGCACCCACGATCAGCAGACTTATTAACTTCCCAATAAGTCCTTCTCTGACCTATGTTCTCGAGGTACCAATCTAAATCCGGGCAACAGAAGGATTAGAGGGCCCTAAGAGAACGTAAACCTCCCGTGATAGAAAGTATGGTAGGTATGTCATACACATAAAATCATATACATATACTAAGTATGCACACATCTTAGTAATCACCATAGTTTATTTGTGGTACACATCTCATTCTCGTACCGACTCATAATGTTACACAATTTACATATTCCCGATTAATATAATTATTCAAGCCGTCAATTGTTCTCACGTCGTAATAGACACTCACGTCCTAATCCATAATTTCCATTTGATTCAAATCACACTTCTAGGTTTTACTCCTCTATATATCCCAAATGTCCCTACCATAACAATCTATCATCAAGGGAATACTATCTCTACAATTTAGTAAGGTTACGGGACACGCGAAATCAAAACAGGCCAAAAAGCCTAAACTGTCAGCTCGTTAGAAGTCTCGTTCGAACGAGGCTGTTCGAACGAGAGTTCGTTCGAACGAAGTGGGCCTTCTAACGAGATCTCGTTCGAACGAAAGTCATCGAACGAACATCCCTCTCGTTAGAAGTCAAACTGTCAACTCGTTAGAAGCTCGTTCGAACGAGCTCGTTCGAACGACCTGGGCAGGTCTTCTAACGAGAGGCCAGTTTCGAGCCCAGAAATTCCTTTTCTCGTTTTTCCATCTTTTCTTCACCTCTAATCTCATCTAAATATCAATACAACAATTGTTCAAGGTTTCTAATCCTTCCTAAACACCCTTAGGTCATATACTAACGTGTTTTGTGGGGTTAATTCATCCTAAAAATCATCCAAATATCAAAAATCTACATTTTTCTCCAATCTCAAGAACATGAACCCTAGAAATTTTAGATCATCAATGAGCCTAATAAAATCTGTTTTTGTAACACAAAAAGTAGTAATTCCTTTAGTTCAATCATCCAATAGCATTTCTACATGTAAACCTATATCCAATATTAAATTTATAACTCCACTTTTATGGGGTTTCATCAATCTCCCAAATAAATGTAATTTTAGAATTGTCTAAGCATGGAAGAAACATTCACTGCAAAATAATGTAAATTAAACCACTTGCCTTATGTATTTCTCTGATTTGATGTTGAAGATGAATTGTTCTCTTTCTAACTGCAGGATTTCTCCTCTCTTTTCTCTCTACAAGCTCTTCTTCTCCAAGGTGACAATGGTGGCTAGGGTTTTCCTTAGGAAACTCTTGGAACTAATTCTAATAACCCCCGTAGCCCATTAGGTCATAAGGTGTAGTTAGTGGGTTTAGTGGGTAATTGCCAAATCAGATATTAAATCCTAATTTTCGTGGGTTTTAATTCCCAAAATTCCAAAATTACCAAACTACCCTTATACGTTGCCGGTATGGCCTAGAAATGCCCCGGGACCCAAACTAAACCCCCGGCTAGTGTTTTCTGACTATTTCGACCCTTCCGGACACGTTGGCGCACTCAAAACGACCATACGGTGAATAGAAATATAATTCACTTTTTAATTAAATAATAATATTCCTGACGCGACTGTCACACGCGTCTCAACAAAATTTCCAAATTGCCGTATTTCAATCTCACGATAAGTTAATAATTCAATAATCATATATATAGCCATATATACTCATTAAAATCAAATACCAACTCGCATCTCGCTAGTATTTTAATCCGGATTAATTCTCAATTAATTCACATTTAATTCAATTAATCCCATAAATAAATATCATAAAAATACGGGGTATTACATACTTCCCCCCTAATAACAGAATTTCATCCCGAAATTCGAAACTAGAAAGTACCTGGTAAGAACAACTCTGGATAACGTTCGCGCATCTCATCCTCGCGCTCCCATGTGGACTCCTCGACATTATGATGTCGCCACTGAACACGCACTAACGGAACTATCTTTGACCGCAGTTTCCGCTCACTTCGGTCCAAAACAGCAATCGGCTCCTCCTCGTAGGAGCTATTAGGCTGGAGATCGATGTCCTCCAAGGCAATGTGAGAATGAGCCAAATCGTCTCTAAGATATTTCCTTAACGAGGAAATGTGAAACACATCGTGAATCCGATGCAAATGCTCCGGTAACCCAAGTCTATACGCAACCGGTGCCAACTTCCCTTTCTTCCCGAAACGCATAATCCCCTACATAGGAGATACTCTGAGCAAAACCTGGTCCCCCACTTGGAACTCCCTGAAGAACCTCTTCGCATCAGCATAGCTCTTCTGCCGATCCTGGGCTACCCGAATGCGACTCCGAATCAATTATATCCTCGCCGAAGTATCCTGAATCACTTTCGGCCCAAGTAGTTTGTTGTCCCCCACCTCTAACCAACATGCTGGGGAACGCCAAGGTCTACCGTATAACGCCTCAAATGGAGCCATGCCAATGGTGAACTGGTAGGAGTTGTTGTAAGCAAACTCTACCAGTGGAAGATACTGCTCCCATCCACCCCCGAAATCAATTATGCACATACACAACATGTCCTCCAACATCTGGTTTGTACGCTCGGTCTGCCCATCGGTCTGCGGGTGATACGCTGTACTCAACTGCAATTCCGTGCCCATGGCCTCCTGAAAACTTTCCCAAAACTGTGAAACAAATATCTTGTCTCGATCAGACATGATATTTAGGGGCATACCGTGAAGTCTTACTATTTCTGCAATAAAGAGCTGGGCATACTGTCCCGTAGTGTAGTCTATCCTTACGGGTAGAAAGTGAGCGACTTTGGTCAACCTGTCCACAATTACCCAAATGGAGTCGTGACCTCTCTGTGACGTAGGCAACCCCGTGATAAAGTCCATGGATATACTTTCCCACATCCACATCGGGACCTCCAATGGCTGTAGAAGTCCTGCCGGTCTCTGATGATCCACTTTTACTAGCTGACAAGTGGCGCATTTCGAAACAAACACGACAATATCTCTCTTCATCCCGCTCCACCAATACTGTCGTCTCATGTCTTGGTACATTTTGTCCCCACCGGGATGTACCGCGAACCGTGAGCCGTGCGACTCTGCCATCACCTCGTGTCGCAATTCTTCCCCTTCCGGAACTACCAATCTCCCATTGAAGCGTAATCCCCCGTCTGAGCTAACGGTATAGGACTCGACTCCTTCTGCTAGTAATCGAACTATCTGCTCCTGACAGAACGAGTCATCTGCTTGTGCCTTTACCACTCTCGTGACAATCTGCGGTGTAACGGTCATCACAGATATGAACGATCGGGCCACTGGATCCTGGTGTCCCAACTCCTTCCATTTAGCCTTCCACACCCCTGCCACCTCATCTACTGGCCTACGGCTCAACGCGTATGCTACCACGTTAGCCTTCCCCGGGTGATACTGGATATCAAACTGATAATCCTTCGCAAACTCAAGCCACCTTCGCTGCCGCATATTCAACTTTTTTTTGCGTGAATAGGTACTGTAGGGACTTGTGGTCCGTGAATAATCGAAACTTCTCCCCCAAAAGATAATGTCTCCAAATCCGTAGGGCAAATACCACTGCCGCTAACTCCAAATCATGGGTGGGATATTCCTTCTCGTGAGGCTTAAGCTTACGGGAAGCATAAGCTATGGCCTGACTCTCCTGCTGCAATACACCTCCAAGTCCTTGCAAGGACGCATCGGTGTAAACTAGATACTCAACTCCCGGTCTCGGCAATGCTAACACAGGTGCTGAGATCAGCTTGTCCTTCAACTCCTCGAATGCCAACTGACAGGCATCACTCCAGATGGACGGCACAACCTTACGAGTCAGATGTGTCAAAGGACCCGCTATCTTCGAAAATCCTCGAATAAACCTCCTGTAGTATCCTGCTAGTCCCAAGAAACTACGGATCTCCGTCGGTGTCGTGGGCTGTCCCCACTCCCTCACTGCAGATACCTTCCCCGGATCAACAGATATCCCCCGGTCGGAAATAATATGCCCCAAAAACTGAACCTCCTTCAGCCAAAACCCGCACTTCTCATATTTTACATACAGCTCGTTCTGACGTAGCGTCTGCAAAACTTGCCTCAAATGCTCGGCGTGCTCCTCCTCTGTATGGGAGTAAACCAGAATATCATCAATGAAGACAATGACGAACTGATCAAGGAACTCTCTGAACACCCTATTCATCAAGTCCATAAACACTGCTGGAGCGTTGGTCAAGCCAAAAGGCATAACCTGAAACTCGTAAGAACCATATCTCGTTAAGAACGCAGTCTTCGAGACGTCCTCTTCCCTGATACGCAACTGATGGTATCCCGATCGCAAATCAATCTTCGAGAAGAAAAAAGCTCCTCTCAACTGGTCGAATATGTCATCGATTCGAGGCAACGGATACTTATTCCGTATCGTGACCTTGTTCAACTCCCGGTAGTCCACACACAATCTCAGTGAACCATCTCTCTTCTTTACAAACAAAATTGGAGCGCCCCAAGGTGAGGTACTCCTGCGAATAAAACCCTGACCCAAAAGCTGCTCTTTCTGATCTCGTAGCTCTCGCATCTCTGCCGGAGCCATACGGTACAGTGCGCGTGCTATAGGTCTCGTATCTGGTAATAAGTCTATAACAAAGTCTATCTCTCGACTGGGGGGTAGGCCTGGTATCTCCTGAAACACATCGGAATACTCCCTGACAACTGGGATCGAATCTAAAGGAATCACAACCTCCTTATAGGTATCCTCCTCTATGTAATACAAATGAGCGGTCGAGCCCCCCTCTGGGCGAGGCATCGCCACTACAAACATCTCTTGCCCCGGAATGACAAAAACAATGCTTCCACCGAAGCAGTCAATCATGGCTCTATAAGCTGCGAGCCAATCCATACCGATAATCACATCGTGCTCATGCATATCTAATACCAACATGTCTGCAGGTTATACCAATCTCTACCCCCACTCCCCAGCATATAAAGAAAATAAGTGACCCACTCCCCAATGGTGAGTCTACACACGTCACTGTGCTCTCTGTTGTGTCTAACAACCCTAAGGCTTTCGCAAAATGTGTAGCTATAAAACAATGCGTTGCCCCCGTATCAAACAAAACCCGACCCATAGTACCATGGATAGGAAACATATCCTCAATCGCGGGTGGTGCCTGTGGAGCTGCTGCCTGGTGGACGTTATAGACACGTCCATACTGTAAGTGCCCCTGCTGCACTGGAGCTGTTGGAATGGCTGGTAGTGCTGGCACCTGGGCTAGAGCTGGGAGGGCAGGTGGAAAAAGTGGCCTCTGTGGCTCATGTCGAGCACCCTGCTGCTGCTGCGGGGCCCTGCCCCTATCAGGACAGTCCTAGCGTTTATGGCCAGTCTTGCCACAAACGTAACACTTTCCCGGGAAGTTCCCCCCTCTCTGTCCCTGCTGCCCCCGGCCCTGGTGGCCATTACCGTTCCTCCCCTGGCCCTGCTGGCCCTACTGAAACTGTTGTTGGCCATTCTGACCCTGCTGGCACCGATGGCCGTTCGGACCCTGATGGCCCTGCCAGAAACCTCCCTGTCCGTGCCTGAAATTTCTCGATCTGAACCTCTTGTGATCCCCCTGCTGGGAGCCCTGATCACCCTGTCTCTGCCCCTGAACAGAAAGTGCCCCACTGGCACCATTTCCCCCAGTCCTGCCCTGATGGCTGGACTCTCCTGACCTCTTGCCTTCAGCCATGTGAAAGCGATGATCCTGGCAGTGTAACAGTGCAGCGTTAACCACATCAGAGTAAGTGGCCAACGATAAGTTCCCCAACAAATGCTGACGGATCCTCCAAGTTAACCCGTCTGTAAATTTCTGTATCTTCTTCTCTTCTGTCGGTATCTCATCCGGAACAATGTTCAGAAGATTAGTGAATTCGGCCTCATACTCGGCCACAGTCCTTCCCTCCTGCTTGAGGCTCATCAACTTCCTTCTCATCTCCGTGTGAACAGCTGACGGAAAATATTTGTGGTCGAACCGCACCCAAAACTCCTGGATAGTGAGAGTATCTCTCTCCTCCATGGTGGTAATAGACTCCCACCACTGCAGTGCAGACCCCACTAGCTTAAAGGTAGCTAGTATCTTCTTCTGGACATCGGTGCACTCATACATCCTCAAGTGACGCTAAATGTCCTTCCTCCACTGACTAGATACTACAACATCGGAGCTACCTGCGAACTCCAGAGGGTGTGCTTTCTGAAAAGCATCACGTACACGTTCCCAAGCAGACGGGAATGCATGTGCCTGAGCTGGCGCGGCTCCTGGCGCCTGAGGTGGTGCCTGCTGAACTACGGCTAGTGAGGCATTTACCGCCTGGGCCACAATGGCTGCAACCTCGGCGGCATTCATCGTGCCCTGAACTGGTGCGGGTTGTGGTTCTGGCGTTGCATCCCTGGGAACCCTTTGTGCACGTCGTGGAGGCATCTGAAACAAGAATAAAGTTTATAAGCTCGCAGTTATAAACTTAAAATAGCTGAAGAACGTAGCATATACAAAAGAGTACAACAGTCCTAAAATATAGGGCTCTACATCAAAGAAAGCTCAGCGGAAACATAATAAGCCGTACAGATCCTAAAAGACACTAGAACCTGATGCTCTGATACCACCTGTGACACCCCGACTAATTAAATACCGGGTAGATACTCCTTTATTAAATCAATACAAAATGCCAAGTTGGTTCAGTTGATAGCATCACTGTCGAAAACATTTTAATGATTACTAACCACCTAGTATTTAAAAAGTAAGTTGCCAAATTTTAAATTAAGTCTGATTAACATACAGTAAAAAGAATAATGAAAGAACAATAATCATTCACCATAACGAAGCAATAGAATAACCAACCAAAATAAATAAGTCCGGAGGAAAACTCCTCACAACAATCCCACAACTGAAATAAGTGAAACAATGTAACCTGAATTAATTACATGCCAAAAGTCTGAAAATCTGAAATAGGAAATGTTTCTAATAGAAATGGGCGACATGCCCTACAACTGATAAGACTGAATATAGAGTCAAGATAGACGAAGCGTCTACTAGCAAAGTCCTGTAACTTCCACAAACAGCTACAGCTCGTCACCTGAATGAGGATCCTAAGCATGGTGTCCTTGTGGCTGGGCACCTAAAATGGTTTTTACAAAAATAGATTTGAAAGCAAACGGGTCAGAGCCCGAAAGTGGAGAGTATTTTAAAATATCAAGTGTTTTAATAACATAAAACAATGAATGCAAAATACATGTTAGGACGTGCACTCACATTAAATACTCACCTCTCGACTAATTGTGCACTCCTAACGTACCATACCCATCTAAGTGATATACGTAACTAACCAAACCGTAATAAGTTCTACCCCTTACTACTCGATTCTCATATTGCATTCTAGCGTTATCAACTAAATAGAGGGCGTTACTTAAACTCGGATTCTCAATTATTAGCATTACAATTCACTACCGGTTATCCCGTTATAACTTCTCAAAACATTACAATAATTATACTCATAATACTTAACATGAAAGTTCTCGTTATTTAAGTGTATATTATTCACGTCATAAATATACAATACAAGCACCCCGAGACTAGCTACGGTGCACATATACTCTGCTATCCATCACGGTACATCACGTACATAAGGATCACCCATTTCGAATCTCTCAGGAATCGTACTCAAATAATAGCAAATCACAAAGCAATGGAGGCGAACACAGTCACATCACATGGGTCACGCACATACCTACGCTCCCACGATCAGCAGACTAATTAACTTCCCAATAAGTCCTTCTCTGACCTATGTTCTCGAGGTACCAATCTAAATCCGGGCAACACAAGGATTAGAGGGCCCTAAGCGAACGTAAACCTCCCGTGATAGAAAGTATGGTAGGTATGTCATACACATAAAATCATATACATATACTAAGTATGCATACATCTTAGTAATCACCATAGTTTATTTGTGGTACACTTATCATTCTCGTACCGACTCATAATGTTACACAATTTACATATTCCCGGTTAATATAATTATTCAAGCCGTCAATTGTTCTCACGTCGTAATAGACACTCACGTCCTAATCCATAATTTCCACTTGATTCAAATCACACTTCTAGGTTTTACTCATCTATATATCCCAAATGTCCCTACCATAGCAATCTATCATCAAGGGAATACTATCTCTACAATTTAGTAAGGTTACGGGACACGCGAAATCAAAACAGGCCAAAAAGCCTAAACTGTCAGCTCGTTAGAAGTCTCGTTCGAACGAGGCTGTTCGAACGAGAGTTCGTTCGAACGAAGTGGGCCTTCTAACGAGATCTCGTTCGAACGAAAGTCATCGAACGAACATCCCTCTCGTTAGAAGTCAAACTGTCAACTCGTTAGAAGCTCGTTCGAACGAGCTCGTTCGAACGACCTGGGCAGGTCTTCTAACGAGAGGCCAATTTCGAGCCCAGAAATTCCTTTTCTCGTTTTTCCATCTTTTCTTCACCTCTAATCTCATCTAAATATCAATCCAACAATTGTTCAAGGTTTCTAATCCTTCCTAAACACCCTTAGGTCATATACTAACGTGTTTTGTGGGGTTAATTCATCCTAAAATCATCCAAATATCAAAACTCTACATTTTTCCCCAATCTCAAGAACATGAACCCTAGAAATTTTAGATCATCAATGAGCCTAATAAAATCCATTTTTGTAACACAAAAAGTAGTAATTCCTTTAGTTCAATCATCCAATAGCATTTCTACGTGTAAACCTATATCCAATATTAAATTTATAACTCCACTTTTATGGGTTTTCATCAATCTCCCAAACAAATGTAATTTTAGAATTGTCTAAGCATGGAAGAAACATTCACTGCAAATAATGTAAATTAAACCACTTGCCTTATGTATTTCTCTGATTTGATGTTGAAGATGAATTTTTCTCTTTCTAACTGCAGGATTTCTCCTCTCTTTTCTCTCTACAAGCTCTTCTTCTCCAATGTGACAATGGTGGCTAGGGTTTTCCTTAGGAAACTCTTGGAACTAATTCTAATAACCCCCGTAGCCCATTAGGTCATAAGGTGTAGTTAGTGGGTTTAGTGGGTAATTGCCAAATCAGATATTAAATCCTAATTTTCGTGGGTTTTAATTCCCAAAATTCCAAAATTACCAAACTACCCTTATACGTTGCCGGTATGGCCTAGAAATGCCCCGGGACCCAAACTAAACCCCCGGCTAGTGTTTTCTGACTATTTCGACCCTTACGGACGCGTTGGCGCACTCAAAACGACCATACGGTGAATAGAAATAAAATTCACTTTTTAATTAAATAATAATATTCCTGACGCGACTGTCACACGCGTCTCAACAAAATTTCCAAATTGTCGTATTTCAATCTCACGACAAGTTAATAATTCAATAATCATATATATAGCCATATATACTCATTAAAATCAAATACCAACTCGCATCTCTCTAGTATTTTAATCCGGATTAATTCTCAATTAATTCACATTTAATTCAATTAATCCCATAAATAAATATCATAAAAATACGGGGTATTACAACTAACTTTAGCTCTGATACCAAGAAGCTATTTATGATGTATTGGCTTACTCAACTTGAGTGCCAATGTGTATATTTGTATTAAGGGATGTGTGGGAACAATGTACAAAGAAACCAATGTGGGACAAACCACAATATACAAGGTGGGACAAACCATAATATACATAGAAACATAAGACATTCCAACATTATGTCCCTTTAAACCAAATTGTGTAGATAATTATACATCTCAGTCCTTGGGTATTCTTATACTCTGTTACTGCTTCCACGACTCTCAATCTCTCCCCCAAGGGTCGATCTCGATGTTTGATCTTCTTGGGTTTACATATTCACATTTTATCTTTTAGATAGATACTTTTTTTTCATATCAAACTCTAATAAGGTATATTGATAGTTCTCTCCGTCTCTATCTATTTGGGGCATTTTCAAAACTGGAGATGTTTAGACATTTCTGATGCTTCTTTAATTAACCATGAACACATGAATTTCAGATTAATTTCATTGTTATGCTTATGGGATCTTGAGGTCAGTGAGTATGTTATTTGTATTTTATTTTGTTTTTACCTTTATATAAGATTTTTGATATTTTGTTTAGTGTTTGGGTTGAATGATACATATTGTAAACACACAGTAAAAGACATCACAAGTTGTGTAACTCAAGTCCATTCTGTAAGATTCTCTTCCAACAATGTTGTGTCTTGGCTGATAATTGTTCATCATTAATTGTTAATGATGGTCTGAGCATGACCATCAAGACCAACAATGCAGGCAAAAGGTTAGCGTGAGGCTTTTATTTGTTTATGAGTTTTTCTTTTTAAACTTGATGTTTAATTTTTGATGTAAAATAAACATATCTTAGTGATCTAACTAAACCTCTTTTCCTTTGTTTTCTCTCTAATTACTTTTGTTATTTTCTTTATCATTGCAGGAAAGGTTCTTAAATTTTGTCTACCACCCCGACTTCCTAATTGTACAATATTGTTTGATCTGGATTCATAATAGCTACAGTATTGTTTGATCTTCTACAAATTCTAATCTGAGGAATTTTGAAGTAAATGATTTTGTAAAGAAACAAAAAAATTACTTTTGTGTATTTGTTTAATGTTTGAAAGTAGTCTATTTGATTTTTTTATTGGTGAATGGAATGAATCCAATAATTGTGGGAAAGATTTAACATTCTATTGTGCTTGAAAGAGAAAAATAAAGTTTATTTTGACTTGCTATATGTTGTCTAAGAAAGGTTGTCGTGTTTCAAAACATATGATGTGTTTTTTTTAACAATCAAAAAACAAAAAATCACACTACGTATTGCAGCCAGACAAAAAGCACCAACAATTTGTTTCCCTACACCACCAAAAGTAACTGGATGATTACAAATCACTATCCTGTTTGCAGCATATTAAGAACATACATTACAGAACTGTTTAACATGCTTTATGATATCCTGTTAGTCTAGCTTTACAGCGACAAATTCATCGGTTGCAACTAAGGCCTAAGGAAAACGTCCCGTAAATTTCTATAATTTGATGAACTCACTCCAATATAGTCAGCAGCAGCACAGCACCCTTGATATTTTTTCGGTTAAAGGTATATCACGAAAGATTCAATATTCAAAATTGCCTCCTTGGCAGAGCTTCATCAACGCTTACTCGGATTTGCCTACCATCAAGATCAACGCCATTCAATGAATCAATTGCGCGGTTGACCTCATCGGTCGAGCTGTAAGTAACAAATCCGAACCGCCGTGATTGACCAGTGTCCCTGTTGAACACAACCTTGGCTTCCATGGCCTTTCCTTGCTCGCTAAACAAGGTTTCGAGGGCCAAATTATCGACACTCCATGAAAGGTTTCCAACGTAAAGCCTGTTGGTGTTGTCGAAACTTCTCCCACCACCACCTCTAGGTCCTCTGAATTGAGAATCTCTTCTGAAAGTATCCTCCTTTGGTGGAAGTGGACCGGAATTCACCCTAAATGCTCTCCTCTCAAGTTCATAGCCATTGAATTGTTGAGCAGCTGCTTCTACTTTGTCAGCCGATGACATTGTCACAAAGCCAAATCCTCGGCTTCTTCCGGTGACTGTCATATAGAACCTCAACCATCTCAACAATTCTCAGCTCTCTCAAACAATCCAGCCAGAGCAGCACTGTCCACATTGAAAGGCAAGTTCCCCACAAACAATTTAAGGTCAGGTGAGAAACTCCTGTCCTCCACATCACAATATGGCCATTTCTTTTGGTTCTCTTTTTTTTTTCTAAGAATTTTTAAGTGGTTTTTATGGTTAATTTTTTCTAAGGATTTTTATGACTAAATTTAAAGGGTCTTCCTTTGTATGTGGATTTCAACTCGGTGTGAAATGTGTTTGTGTTGGCATTAAATAAAAGAAAACACCATAAGCCAATGTAGTGCATGTGAGGGAAGTTGTATGATATTTCTCCTTTTATGGAGATAATCATTAAAACTGATTGATTAATATTTTTTGATATCATATGCTCAAAACTGATTGATTATTATTTTTTGATATCATATGCTCAAAATTTGCCTAAAACTTTTAAATTGTTTACAATTATGTGTTGTAAAAAATGTTTTTGGCATATTAGGTTCGTATCACGGTGTAGGCATGTAAATACGACGTATGGTCCAATCAATGACGTACACTTTCAAAACTTTTCGTCGTGCCTTCAGGCACGGGCATACCCTAGTATATATATATATATATATATAAAACAGATATTTTCCGTAAAATACACTATTAGAGCATTCTTAACATGAAATTAAGAAAATGGATCATAGAAAACAAAATTCCAACACATTTTAACATTAAAAATCATAAATAAAGCAGAATTGCCATCACCATAGAAAAAAAAATTAAAATAATTTTACGTGTCCAAAGCTGTCCCGGCGTGTCCAATCTAAAAAAAAAGGAACTCGTGTGTCGGCAACGTATCGGAGCGTGTCGCATGTCCGATTCGAGTCAAAGATGACTCGTGGCTTCCGGGAGAGTGTCCGTGCTTCATAGTTAACTATTAAATAGAGTTCTATTATCATACATTTATAGTTTATATAACAAGATGAGTAAACTGAAAAACAAATAGACTTTAAGACTACCCACTGAACCAGACCACTAGATGTAGTCCAACTAATTCTCTACTGTCATAACTAGTAACTACAGTTTAAGGTGTCATTCATTAAGCAATATCCAATTTGAAGAACAACCACAGCAGTTGGCTTAGATGATAAATCTAGTCTATACATGGTGTGTTGCAATGAGAAGGGTATAAGCAACATTGACAAACTTCATTCTAAAATAGCTTAAAACAATTAAACACAAACTATGACTATCGCACATAGAATAAAGGTTGCAAGACTATCCACAATGGTTTGGCTTAAAGAATAACTTAAACTGGAATTTAAGCTATTTTGTTCTGAAAAATCTCAAAGTGGGATATGCATACGCATAAAGGTTACGCGTCAAAAGACACATGCATTTCTCACCCAAACATTACGAAAGTTTATTATATAAACCCTTACTTTTTTACTCAATGGGATCGAATCCAAAGACTTCAAATCAGTCCATAAACATCTTCAACGATCAGTAGCCAACAGGTATGCCGATTGTGCCTCCTTGTAAGTGCCAAAATTCCAGAATACCATCACATAAGAAAACCCATTAGCCAGCGTATATTCAATTATCCCAAGCAGGGGTGGGGACCGATTTTGGTAAAGGGGGACAAAATCTCATAGTACCTATTTGCTAAGGGTACACAGTGAAATACTGTCAAAATTAAAAGAGGATGCGGAAGCGTAAATAACACATTCAAATATTGATCTCGCTTTCGATAGAAAGACAGCAATCTCGATATTGCTAAAGGCGACTTTTGGAATGTTTTTATCCTGAAGATGAAACTGATGATAACCAAATCTCACATTAATCTTAATGATTCAAGTAGCACCTCAGAGTTTATTGAACAAACCATCAATTCTGGGGAAAATATAGTTGTTCTTAATCATAATATGATACACTGATAAATATCAAAAAACTGATTACTGATCGATAATAGTCTTTATTCATAGGCATTACCACATCTTAGCCACCAAGACATACTTATAAAACGTAACTAGACTCTGCAATGAAAATGAAACATAAATTACTTGTATTAAAACTCCTAATATTAGGACAACTATACATTTCAACGAACTCCTCAATATCTAACATACCCAAGTGTTACAATAACCAACCTTAATTTTGTTCACATTATTCACTTTCATATACTCCAATGCTATGCTAGTGATAATATCCAACATGCCCCACGAAACTATAGGCATTACAGGTACAAAGATACAACCGCAGTCCATATGACCATCGTATTGAATCTGAGTTACATGAACAATCTCAATTTTTCGAGAAAATGAACAAGGAATATAACAGGATAGAATTTTTAAGAACTGTATGATCAAAGAATCATGTTTGTACAACACTAAAAAGGGGGCAATTATATAACTATCTATACACTAATGCCCTGATTTCTAGTATTTCAGATAGCTGCAACATGACACTAGCTTAACTTTAACAACACGAACCCTCCTTAGATCTATTTTGCACTTTCAGCTTACACAAACACAAACACACATACGTATAAATTTGATGAGAAATAAAAAATTTAGTATTATATATTTAAAAAACATAATAATGCTAGGCGCGAAAATCATGCACAAAAAATTGCAATGATTGTGATTTGTTAGCTTTGGATAAACAAAGGATCCCACCAACTCTCTAACCAATCATATTGTTATCACATCATTCTTTGTGTAGCTTTTTGTACATAAAAGTGTGCCTCGCTTCTCTTAAAAAAGGTACATATGATTCGGGATTCAATAATACATAAAACTAGAAGAAATGCAACTAAATACATTAGAATAATTACAATGTAGGACAAAAGGCTTAAAACCCTATCAAATGACAATTCCCCCCCAATGATGAGCAACATAAAATGAATTTGAAATTCGCAAAATGCTCATGAGATAGGTGAAGCTATTACACTATCAGCTTAATTCTTATCCTATAGCAAGTCACTTTCTTCTCATTACCGAATCTGGAAAAACTCTAAAGTAAAGCCTCAATGCTCTACACTTTACATAATAAGAACCAAGATGGGGATAAGCATGAGTGCAGATTCTTCTTTTGTTCAAAGTTATTAGTGTTTGACAATTGACATTCCTCTTAGCAAGCTACCATGTAAAGATTTGATCTTTAAGAAGAACGCTCACTTTCAAAATCCTCTTATATAATTCACCCTGGTTAGTATAGCGGTAAGGGGCGAACAGAAAAAGGCCATAGGCACTACACCATAATGGCCATTTTGCAACTAATAGATTATTTAATTTGTAAGTGTTTACAAATTTTACAACGGTTTTGGACACTTGCAAACGTTGCTAAGTGTTCAAAAACATTGTAAAATTTATGATTTTATTAATGCCAAAACCTAAAAGTGTAAAGACGCAATTTTCCACCCTCACTATTTTCCTCGTCAAAGTTGCACCCAAATTTTCCCTCCCTCCAAAATCGCAAATCTTCCTTGCAAACAAAATCACAGATACAAATACACTTTTGGGAGGTTGCGATTCAGATACGAAGGTTTGGAGTCTGTGATTCAGATAGCTAGTCAGATACGAAGGTTTGGAGCTTGCGATTCAGATATGGCTCAATCGTAAAACCTTCAATTGCAAAACCTTCGATTTAGGGTTCAATCACAAAGCTTCAAATCTAGGGCTCAATCGTAAAGCTTAAAAAATTGATTAAGGTATAACTCCCTCTCTCTCTCCCCCTCACACACACAGATGTTGGATGTGTGTGTGTAAACATGTAGTTATGTGTGTGTAACTCTATAGTTATGGGTTTGTAAATATGTAAATTTGTAGTCATGTGTGTATAGTCAATGAGAAATGAATTCAGGTTACTACTTTTAGTGACCAGCATGATTTGGCTTGTATGTACAGTATTCTGGTTCAGTGGTTCTAACCGTTTCTGTTCAGTACAATTTGAAGTCGAGCATATGTTATTTTCAATTTTGCTTGATGGCATTTAGGTGAAAATTATGGTAAGCTATTCAATCATTTTCATACATGTTCGCATATAATCTCTTTTTAGTGAATTTATTTATTTATTTATGTCTCTGTACAATTACACTAACCTATAAATTGTTCATTTTTAGTCTCTTTTTTCATTATATATTTTGATATAGTATCTATCTAGAACTGTTTCTTACAGTGCTTTAATTTTTGCTAAGGCTTTCTTGTAAAGAATTGAATGTTTAAATTTTAAATTGGTTTCTTTCTTTCAATCGTGTGTGTGTGTGTGTGTGTATGTATATATCAATTTAAGATTTAAACAAATTCGTTTACACTTATATGGCTTAGTGGTTTTAACTGTTTTAAGATTACAAACTGAGCCCCATTTACATAAATGCAAAATGACCTCCGAAGTATCCCAGCCGTATCCCTCATGTATCGGGATGTATCTAAGCTATATCAGATAGTCAAAACTGTCAATTTGGTCAACGGATACAGATTCGAAGTGTCGGAGCCGTATCAGGGCCGTATCCGTATTCGATACTCCATTTCTGCAATTTTTGAAGTATTGGTGCTACATTGGTCCTAGGTCGGTCTCCTAAGCTAAGAGTGATAAATTTAAGATTTTGGGGGTTGTTACATATGCACTTAGTATGGGAAAATTTGGGTCTAAGAATTTATTCTTTATGATATATATGTCCTGCTCTTTTGAGAGATGCTGATGCCGGCATGTTTGTTTTGTGTTCGTGTCCCGTGATTACATTACATGTATAATAACATTTTGTGCCCATGTATGTGCTTGTTTGTGAGGGAGAGAGTGTGTTCGGGAATATTGTTGATAACCAAGTAATTATTTATTGGAAGTGATGTTTGTTTTATCACTTAGCAGTTGTTTTATTATATGTAATTGACCTTCAAAGAGAGTTTTCCCCCATCCGCTTCCCATAGCATTTCCATTTGCAGTTGAGATCAAAGAGAGCTTCTTCTGATAATCTGGCAATAGTGCAGGGGTGCAAGAATCCTAGGGCTTCCGCTTTAAATAGTCCCATTTGAGCTCTATTGCTACTACCAAGTCTCACAAGTTTTTATGTATTTCCAAGAATCCTAGGGACTAAAACAGCACGATCGATATGGATACGGACCAATGCAATGCTAATTGTGATTCAACCACACAGTACCATTTTGTTGTTGTATCTCATCGTACAAGTACTAACATCTATGTGTACAAATTTAGATGTTAATGATTTAGGTAATCTTTTAGCTTTTTGCTTTTCATAACCAGCTTGTTTGCTCTCAAGGGATATAAGGCATTTTGCAAAGTCCCCCGGCACTTCAATCCAAGCGACAAGGCACTTTCGAAGACATGCAACACTTCCAAGTATTGCAGGATACTGGGTGGAACTGTCGTGCCCTGCAACACTTTTAAGTGTCGTGGGATACTTAGTGGAACTGCCGCACCACCAATAAAAACACACAAAAAAGAAGCATAAAGTGACAAATGTTTTGCTTAATATGCAAAAGTTTGCCATTATGCATAATCATCTAAAGCTTTTGTTTTGCATATTTCATTATGCAAAATGCTCGAAAGATTGTCTTGGTGAACATAATTGATGAACTTAAATGCTTTTGTAGGTTGTAGATGTAAAAAATTAGAAATCACAGTGTGTATAGGAAATGTGTTGGAAGTAGAGTCTGCATTATGTGATTTGCATTTAGAACTGTGTGGGAATATTGATAATGTTTTTTCTTAAGTATAGATATGGATGGCAATTTGAAGGAGATCTGCAAAGTCGTAGTAATGGCATACCCAAGTCTAATCACCTGCAAGAGTTATTATACATCCATGTATCACATTTGAGGGTTTTCAAGCATGAACATACATTAGCTATGGCAACGTGTACATGGAATCCTTTATTTATGCCATCAACAACATCTTCACTTTCGTTGATGTAAATCCATCATCTCTTTTTTGCCAACCCAACATTTCTGCTAAAAGTGCATTAATTAAATGGTAATCCATCGCTTCAGTCCAGTACCTTTTTTGTAGTCATCTAAGAGTCGACTTCAATGGCAACAGTTGGTATTAGATGTCTGAACGGAACGGTCATCCCGTCTTGAAAGATATCTACAATTCAAATCAATTTTAACTTGAATAGTCACTTTAGCAAGCTATTAAACATCATCGGCATACAATGCAGAGTATGTACTGATACAACTGACACAATTTTTTTGAAGATCACCTACTACAAGGAGAGGCTTGTGTAAGAATAAATCAGAGCAGTTCTTAATGTTGTCCCACAAGGAGTCTTTCTGTTCGAGTGCATTTAGCATACACAATAATGAGTCCAACAATGGTTGGAAGAAGGGGGTCGCTAATTTGAAGAAAAATACTTCGAGTACTGTCCAACAGAACTTTGCATTCAATGCCATGCCTTCAGAAACACCACACTTTATTAGAGATATTAAAAACAGTCCCTTCAAAATTAATTGAAACCCTTAAAGCATCAATTTTGTCCACACCTAGCATAGGTTCTAAAATGGACAGAAAAGACAATTTATGGAGCTTACATAATTTTTTAATTTTTCTTTTGGTAGGATTTTTCCCCACCCCTCTAGCATTCCATATAAGAATACTAATCATTGGAAACTAGACAATGGACAAAAGAGGTAGCTTGGGCAGTGGATCTGGTGAGCCTTTTAAGAGGGCCAGAAGAAGAGTGTTTTGCTTTCCCATAGCTCTATTCTTTTTTCTCACAGTGGTAAATTCTTGTTCTGCATTGTTCTTCACCTCTATATACTTTAAAGATACTTCTCTACGTACCATTGGTCGCGCATCCATAGTCTGATGAAATCCTCTTCACAGCGAACCTTAATAAGGATGTGCTTATGGTCTAGCAGTTCTATTTCCACCAATGATTTCAACCCAAACGTTTCAAAATTATTTCTAATAAAATCCATTGAAGGCTTGTCGTGAGTGAACTTATCCACAATGGCATACTTATAAGGATTGGAAACGATGTCCACTTATGCCAGGTTGAATGAAATAGCTGGTTTAGATTTTTAATGAGGTTGTGATTTCTTTGCTCATTTAGTGATAGTTAAGTTTGTGATTTCTACCGTCATAAAACAGCATCGCTCCCTTAAAGAATTGCCTACATTATTGTAAATCAGTTATTTGAAATATGTTTAATTTAATTCAGTAGCTCTAATCCAGTGTCTTAAAAAGCGCGCGACGTAGCAATCGCTATTTGTGCGAAAAACGCGATATAGCCCATTCAGATTTGCGGAAGTCATAAATAGCTTGCACAATTGATGATGTTTCACGCGATTTGGGCGCGATTGCGCGCTATTTGCGCTATTTTGCGGGACAATATCGAACTCGCCAAAGGAACTTGGTAGCTAAATCGACCTTGCTGAAGCTACTTTGACTTCAAAATCAAAGTCGCCTGGGGCTTCAATTGTCAGATTGAAGCATCAAGGTTCGACTTTGATATCTCGGCAGTGAGCGATTTAGGATAAACCATAGGTCTCTCTTTAAAAATAAGGCATCAAGGTTATGTTTTTTTTTAAAAATCATTTTATAAATTTCAGTTTAAAATGTTTTTTAAACACATTCCAGTTTAAAATATTTACTGTTTTTCACATGATGGACTAATGACTTTATTGGAAATGATATAGTACTTTATTTGGAGTAACTGTTTAAACTAATATATTTATTTACATTTATTATACGTTTTTCTAATTAAAAAATTGAAATGCACGAATTACTTGCGGGATGCGCGACACGATTTGCGCGAAGCGACTCCAGAACTAAAACGCGACACCTTGCGCGAAGCGACTCCAGAACCAAAACGCGACACCTTGCGCGATCGCGATTTAAAACATTGCTCTAATCAATTATAATTTGTTGATCTAGCAATGGAGCTGGCATTGTCTTTAGAGAAATTGACCTTAATGTAGTAAAGCATCATTTTAGTTTACTTTTATTTCTACTTACAATGTTTTTTTTCCTTTTTCTTTTTGAGTAGTTCTTGCTTGTCAGAATTTTTTATAAGATCCAACTTATGACAACAGGTAGCGGATCGTAACAATGATGTCCAGTTGGCTGATTTAGTTGAAAACGAATTTTTGATTGAGCAGGTGAAGTACAAATGTCACTCTTAATTTCTAGCAGGAATTTTATTGATGGCTATACGTACTTGTGAAATTTATGTAAGATGATACTGATTTTGAGCTTCATCTTTTCATTAAGTGGAAGCGATTAAGAAGGTGTCTGAATACGTTGCTCAGCTGAGAAGAGTGGGTAAAGGACATGGTAAGACTCAATTTTCACTGCAATCTCAAATTATCTTCCTTTCCATCTGCATCTGCTATAGACTTTATACTTTTTGCATTCTTGTTCAATTACGATTGTGATTGTTACGATTTGTATAAATTATAATGAATCTATGCAATTTCAGTGATTTGATACCCGTTAATGTTGGACTGAATTCTCATCCGTAATTCCAGTTTATTTGATGATTTTATCATTTCATTTTGTACTAAACATGACGTGCTCACACACACAGGCAATGTGGTATCAACAACGGATAATTCTAGATTTTCAAATGACAGAGGGATCTGGGCAGCCCGTCTTCTGGCAAGGACTCTAGCAGTGAACAGTTAGACATGAATAGAGTTTCAAGAGAGGTGAGGTGTTGAAGGCAATCGAGATTTAAGATATGGGCAGCACCAGATAGTCAAAGAACAGAGGGAGGTGGGCAGTGCCTCTTCTGGCAGTGACTCTAACTCAGAGCAGCTTTGAAACTTTGGAGAGAGGTGAGGTGTCCAAGGCCACACGAAAAGCTGCAGTTCTTTGTTGCTACAAATTAGTAGCAAATTGCTTCCCTGGCAAGCCACAGTACTGTTCTACCAGTTTCAGGAGATCTAGCGGAAAGCGAAGCCGTCTTGTTGAAGAGGTTAGACTTAAGCAATTTATTCTCTTTTAATCAGACTTAATTATAATTTACGTAGAAAAAGATGTCAGCATGTTCTTCTTCTTGAGAATCATCCGTAGACATAAGTGTTATGGGTGTATATTATTAAAAAATAGTATTCCATCGCTTTCCTTCAGAATAACACATATTAAGATATACATTCTGATTTTTTTATTGCCAAAATTTAGTCGGGTGTTTGTTGTTTGCTTTCCTACATTTTAAAGTTTTTGTTAACGTGTTTGTGCTCTTTTTGTGTAGGTTGAAATTTGACAAAGAATATGCATATGGTATTCTCCACAACAATGGATAAGAAGGTTACACGAAACACACTTGAAAACAATGGATAAGAAGATTCCGAGACGATTGTGAACTCCTGAGTTATCGACTGGTGGTCATTAACCCGGTCTTTGATTCTTGTACGTGGCTTGTGTCTCTAAACATGTCTTGCTTGGTCTCTAAGGTGAGCTTCTCTAAACATGTCGCTTGTGACCAACGTTTGAAATAGCATTTTGGGATTTCATATAATAAGAATTCCCTCTTACTAAAAAAATTATGTCACTGTATAAAGAAAATTGACATCTTAAAATTGTCTAATTTAAGATAAATGTTGTGTTCCATTCGTCATAGACACAACCCAGCAACCACCGTCCTTCTAGTTTCATATAATCCATGGTTTAATTGAAAAATCTAAATTTGGTTTGGCAACAATAAACGACACCTTATACTTCGATGGATGTGAGTTGTAGGTGAAAGGCTTCAAGTGTGGTGGTGGTTATTCGATGGCTGATGCTGAGATCATAAATGGATTTAAGACCTCAACACGACTCGTATAACTCAATTGCTTTATTTATCAAACAAAACCAAACAACTACGTAACTTCCTGGTGGAGTAGGGCTGCCTTAAGGGTTGGTTTAGAATGGTTATTTACTGACCGTAAACATATCTATGTAACTTCTTAACTGATGTAATAAATTAGATGGATCTGAGTAAATGTTAAAATGGATATTTGTAAAACTCAACATAATAGATTAGAAATGAACATACAAGTGAAATAGTTCAAGCATTTGGAAGTACTGCAAAGTTGTGAACAAAAGGTTCTTAGATCTTTGTTTTACTATCGGGTCATGAAAAAGTTCTATAGGTTTTCTTTCGATTCTAGGATTAAAAAGTTCTATTGGGTCATGATTATACGGTATGATGCATACGCTGCGAGAAACCATTATCTGAACACAAGTGTACCTTTATTTATGTGCCTTTGGGCGATCTAAGTCCCTGGTTTGTCTGAACACAAAACCATAATCTGAATTTGTTTAAATCTTAAACTTTTTTTTGATCGAATAGCCTTCTTTTATATATTGGCGGCATGAAAGCTTCACTATCTAATCTATCCAATATTCCCTTGCATATTTTGAGCATTACTGAATTTTTTCAGAAGTTTGTTCTGACTTGAATTACCTTACGTGCTATTGGCATCTACTGCAGCGCTATTGGCATCTTCTGCAGCTTACTATTTGTCCCAAATACCACTAACATCTGAGTTCACACTGTCTCTTTCAGATTCCTCATTGGAGCATTTGTTTTGAGCGAAAGAGACAGGTCTCTTGTCAAGAGAAGGCTTGGTGGTGCGGTGGTTTAACATAGAGATGGATTGAGAAACAGTCGATCTTTAGTATCCTTGTTAAATCCCCCCCTTTTGAAGTGGAGGAAGAAGATTGTTCCAAATGTTTGTCAAGTATTTATTTGGCATATGTACAACAAAACTTTCCAAGTATTTACACCTGTATAATTTGGTAGTATTATTATCTCAACTGTAAAGGAGGTGTATACACTAATATTTGGTAGTGTAATTTGGTCTCTACAGGATTTTATTCATGTACATTCATTTAAGGGTCATGAACAAAAAGTCATGGCTATAGTTTGTGTGGATGAAGAGTAATTGTGCATAAGCGGTGATAAGGGAGGTGGAATTTGCATCTGGGGTGCTCGGGGCTTAAACACAGTTCAATTATCATGCTTGGGGCTTTTAAACATTATGCCTCCAGAACTTATATTTGGTGCAACAGAATATACAACATCAATTGATATATGATCAGTTGGTTGTATTCTTGCTGAGCTTCTTCTAGGATAGGTTGGCAGCAATTTTTAGTTTTCTGCTTCTTATTACAATGTTTTGAAATGTACTAGACTCATTAGTTGTTTCATTATTCTGACTCTTATGATATCAAAATTTGTCTAGATATTGTTTCCGAGAGAAAATGCAGTGGGCCAACTTGTAGAGATTATTAAGGTGCAGTTTGATCATTAGTACTTGAAATCAAACAGATAATAATATTATATTTTCTAATATTTCACCATTTAGGTTCTTGGCACACCAACACGGGAAGAAATTCGTTATATGAATCCTAATTATTAAGATTTTAGGCTTCCTCATCTGAAGGCGCATCCTTGGAACAAGGTATGCTTTGGGGTTTCCGAAATTATTTGAAATATTCTTTTCTCAGTTTCTAATGTTAAAATGAGAAAAGCTAAGTGGCATTTGGGTTTACTGTTTTGTTTTATAATTTATCAAGTGATATAATTGTATAGAATCTGTACTATAGATTGATAATATGATGAGACACATTTCTATGATTTCAACAGCTATATGCATGATTTTATTCTTGCCATCATGTTAAATTAAGGGATTATTTCTTACACTAGAGATTCCATTTAAGCATTTATACACCGAATAGGACAGCGGATTAACTGATTATCAATCTCTCTATTATAATTCACAAAATACATTTTACATATTGGAACACACAAAAACACACACAGAGACAAAGGAAAAGGGAACGGGATTTTATTGACTTGAGTATGATAGATATATCTCATAATAAATCATAGCTAGGGTAGTTTAATTTTAGTTTAGTTTTTTCAAGGATAGTTTGACCTTAATCTGCCGCAAGTTATGTGAATTCAATCATTTTTCCAAACGCGTTTTGATGTTAATAAGAATACATGTATATTATACTTTGAAATTGGTGCTTAATGCTTGACTTACAAATGATTGTTTAGAAGCATCTAATTTTAAAAACTAAACACAAAATGACTTTTCTTTGAATATTTACTCTTGATAACTAGTTCATGTTGAAGTCTCAGTTGCAAATTCAATTCCACCTCACCCATTGCATAGTCTCAGTCGATCAATCTTCACGCCTCTTGCTTTTACGATCTCAAGGTCTCATTTAATTCAATTATGAGATTTTAAATGTTATTTGTGTTATGTACTCATGTTATTTTTGTTTCGTATTATTGTAGCTCAGCGGAAACATTCGATGAATGGTTTCAGATTTCTAGTGAGAGTGATTAGCAAGAAATTATTCAATAGCTTCACAAGGTCCTTCGCCAATTTCTTCTCCAAAGATTAAAGTCAGATGTTGAAAAAGGCTTGCCTCCTAAGAAGGAAACGATTTTGAAAGCTGGCATGTCCCAAATGCAAAAGAAGTACTATAAAGCTTTATTGGAGAAAGATTTTGAGGTTGTAAATGCTGGTCGAGAGTGCAAGCGTCTTCCTAATATAGCGATGCAGCTTCGTTAATGTTGTAATCATCCCTATCTTTCAAGGTGCTGAATCTGTCCCTCCTTACACGACAGGGGACCATCTTGTAACAAATGCTGGAAAAATGGTTCCTTTGGATAAGTTGGCTCCCAAAGTAACATGTCCTTTGTTCATTAGGCAAGTAGCAATTCTGGTAGATACTATTGGAGAATTTAATCTAAAACCATATGACAATGGGTTACAAGGCCCGTCAGACTAATATAATAGTGAGGTTTCAAATTACCAATGTGGGACAGGTTCTAATAATGATAATGTGTGGCATCTCACTATTTATTTAATTAACTCCAATTTCCTTTGTCTCATTTTTTACTACCACTGAGATTAACTAAAGTTAGTCACGTATCTTTAGTTACCTTTGTCTCATTTTTTTTACTACCACTGAGACTATTTGAAGTATGTCTTTCCACTTCGATGTAAAGAAATAATATACTTTCAACTTTTTACGACTAGTAACTTTGATTAAGCTTATTGTAGTCCTCAATAGATTTGTTGGGACATTTTTTATATGCCATCTTGCTTTCAAGAGTAAAAAGTACATGCTTTCTGAAATGGAAGCCAAATCACAAGAGATCAACATGATAACATTATGATCTTCTACTTTTTTTTTAAATTTATTTTTTTGTATGTTGATTTCCACCATTATGGTTACGACAGTTTCTCATTATCAACCTCATTCATTGCACGAATGGGCATCTTCTCTTTCCCTTGAGATATATTATCCCTTGCAACGTTGTTAAAAATTTATTTTTCTATTTCAATTATTCCACATTTTGAATACATGTTTATTAGTGCAAAAGGCAGAATGTAATTGACAGCTCCGAGTCGAGCACATCATGTTATAATGGATGCAAATGTAAACCCATTTGGTTCAATGTTTAAGGCGATCACAAGTTATATATAATGATATCAATAATGATATGAGTTGAACAAGCCTCATATCCAAGTTTAATTAGATATTCTGATTGTTGTCAGTGTGTAAAATATGATCAGTACAACTATGATCAGTACCCCTTCATTATAGATCTGAAATACGCTTAATAATTATATTTAGTTTAAATGTAATTCAGGTCTTATGCATTCAAATGTTCTGGTATTTGGGGGATGATATTCTGGCATGGGTTTTTTTGTTTTGTAGAGCTTATGCATTCAAATGTTCCCACATTCTATTTTCTTTGTAAATTTCATTAAAAAAATGTATTTCAGGTCGCTAGATTTATAATGAAGCATGATGATTGATAGGTATAGCTCGTAGTATCTTCATTTAGTTGGCCAAATGAAGATGTATGCCTCTTACTACTTTTTAATTTTATTTATTGTTCAAATTATGAGGTGGATATATCATTTAAAATAATTTGCTTTCCTATTCAGGTGTTGAGATCTATTGGTGATTATTTAAAGAAACTCGAATTCTATATAGACCCAATTTTTCAGCAATTAGGAAGCTTCGGCCACATGATTTTTTCTTGATATTTGCATCAAATGGCCTATGGGAACAGTTGAGTGATGAAGCAGCGATAGAGTTTGTATTCAAAAACCCAAGAGCTGTGAGTAAACACTACAATTTTACCATGGCTATAAGATGTTGTAACCATAGGTGCCAATTATTTGGGGGTGGAATGTTTTTTACTTGGATAAAATATGATTTACTAGTTGAATTTTGATCGAGGTGAAACTGACCAAACATGGCAACTGCAACCAATCCAAACGCAGAAGATGCAGCTGAACTTATGAGGTTGTTCTTAAAGTGTGTAGTGCCCGAAACCTTCTCAAACGCACGGGGGAAGAATAAGGTATCCGTTATAAAAAACAAAGAGAAGAGTAAGAGGATGAAGGGACAATAATCACGCCACATGGAAAAGTGGGACTGAGATGCAACTCCGCCAGTAGTTTGATTAGAAGGTTAGAATACCATTTCAGAGATTGCATGGTTACTGTACCGCGATGTAGCAAATTTTCATCTTACAGTTAGAAAACTTGTGTAATTTAATAGTATCCCACTTTCAGTACCCGGACGTGCAATGATATTGCTTGTATGGTCACGATATTGAATTGCTAAACAATTAATTTTATTTTAATGGCTTATGTAACACTATTGAATTTTTTTATATTAAGGACATGAGTGCTTTTGTAATATTATTAAATTTTTGTTTATATTATGGTCGTGCGGGCATTGTATCATTATTGACTTTTTGATTATATTATCGTCGTACGGGCTTTGTATTATTATTGAATTTTTGTTATGGTAAAGCATGTTTTAAATTAACAAGTTAATAAATGTACGAAAATTATTGGAAATGTTTTCGATTTTTTTTGGTAATATTAGATATAATTATTATTTTAAATGATAAAAAAATCTGGCACAGTTCAAAACAGTGCCAAAAACGTTCCAAATTTTGGCACGGTTTTGAGTGTACCAAAATGTATTCAATCTGGCACAGTTATAAACTGTGCCAAAAGTATGTCAGAAATATCAAATTCTGACACAGTTTTAAAGTGTCAGAAGTGTTCCTATTTGGCCAAATCTGGCACACTTTTAAACCGTGGCAGAAAAAAATAGCCATTTTGGAACACCTGATTCTGGCACAGTTCAAAACCGTGCCAAATTTGATCTGGCACAATTTCAAATCGTGACAAATTGTTGTTTGTACATCCCTGAAACAAAACAAAACAATTGCGTGTAAATAGAAGTTGCATCACCATTGAATTGAGACTAATGTCTCTAAGTAACACATCATACCATCAACTCTCTACTTGTAACAAATATTTACATCATAGACCAAAGAAGATAAACATTGTGTTTGTACAAATTTCACAACATGATCAAATATATTCATGCACAACATATTATATAGATGTTTATACACAACAATCTGATCAAACATTATAAGCAAATAACTCTTATGGTACAATTCGGTTAACCAAAGATGCACAACCCAAAATTTCAGTTAATATCAAGGATTAGAACACCCATACTTGATAAAGTAGAATGCATGTTATATATAAAGAATGAACTTACACACTTCACTGGATAAAAAAATCAACTTTTCATCTTCTCTTTATGGTATTATATGAAACATAAATAATAAGTAACATCAAGGTTTAGGATGATTTAGCATACATCTAAAAAGTGTAAGTAGTAACTAATAAATTAAGTAGGAATTAAGAGTGGATACTGGATTCACTCCTACAAATAATAAGTCAAAATAAAAATTAAACAAATATTAAGTCAAAATAAAAATTAAACAAATAATAGAATAATTTTGAACAAAAAAGGTAACCCTCAAATATTCATGATGAAAACAACATTATCAAAATATGAACAAAACCCTTTAGTGTCCACTGTCCCAAAGTGAATGAAGAAAGTAAAAAATTAATTGTGGTAATAACTATAAATCGAAAGAAGGAAAAACCTTGAAACATACATTTCTTCATCCATGTTTATTAACTTGTTTACCTATATTATCAAAACAAAAACAATAAGTAATCTACTGTAAGACAAAAGAGATACTTGTGATAATAGCATCTTTGACTCTCTTTTATAGAAATTCATAAAACAGTTATTACAGAGCATGGAAAATTCATAAAAACATATTACCAAATTAATCTAAAAGATACAAACAACTTCAAGAATATAAATGATATCAGAAAAGTATAATAATGAAACATTTGAAGTTGAACCATTTAAAGGTGTCATTGAGAACTTTGGCCTCTGTTGATTCCTGGAGATGAATGGCACAAAGTAACCAATCCAATTAAAATTTCATTTAGAACCGAAGTCAAAACAAATAGGTATAAATGTATAATAGATTACTAAAGTCAAACCTTCAAATGCAACGTTCGAACACAACTTAATTTCCATTGTCAATGCTACAATAAAAACGATACAAACAAAATAAAAACTACAAATGAATCGACATGCAATCTAATGAAATACCATTTTTAATCAGCATACATAACACCCAAAATAGCAGATTGTGTTCCTTCATCATTTGTGTGTATAAGCTAAGCACATTGTGTTCATTAACAAATGTTAAGACAGTGTATATAATCTAGAAATAGGCAGCGATTACAAATGTTCAACAATAAGATCACGATTGTTGAATCAATAGACACATACCATAGTGTTACCCTAAAACCTAAACCAAAGACATTAATAATACTATAACCGAAATCAATATCATGAAAAATGAAATAGGCAAAAAAAGATCGATGGGGTGAACTACCAACAAATTCACCAAATGCCAATGGCATTGATAATACTATAACCAAAATCAAAATCATGAAAAAATTTAATAGCCATTCTTCAAAGTCTGACCACTTACATCTTAGGCAAAACCCCATCAAGACTTGAATCTGCAGCAAGCTTCACCTTTTTCTTTCTTTATATGCTTTGTTCTACAAAAATGATATACACCAACGTAATTTTTTCCCATCAAATGAGTGTAAATAGAGACCAAAATTAACGCATACCAAGCATTCAATGGATAAAGAATTGGGTAATATCCAAACAGTGGGAGCATAGATTCTTCATGGACTTAACAAAAAGAAAGCAGAATAAAAATTAGATTCTTACCTCTATTTTCAGCAGCCACAAAAATCAAACCAGGAATGAACTACATGAACTCAAAATAAGAAAATAAAAACATAATTATAGTTACAAGAAACGTGGAGATAATATATAATATACCTAATTGTTAAATAAACTAAAATAATTATCTAAAACATGGTAGATTAACTACTCTAAAATATGATATTAGTAAAGCAAGGAAATAAAATAAAATGATAAATAAGAACAGAGCAAAATATATATAAATGTTAGTTTACAAAAAAATAATTTAGATTATAGAAAAAAATGAGATTACAACAACTACTTCAATAAGAAAACCTAATATTTTGATTGTATGATTAGTATTTCAATAAGAAACCATAAATGTTCAAATACACAATAATCATTTACTTTACATAACAATCAAATCGCCCCTTCAAAATTTTCAAACTCTAGATTAGGAAAAATTAATTTTTAAAACCCCGAAATTTTATAAAGCAAATAAAGTTGGAAATAATTAGTAAAAAGTAATTTTCAATCAGAGAAAATAAGGAGAGGATGGGAGAAGGAGGAGATGAGGGTTTTAAACCTGCCGTGAATAGGAGGTACGTCGCCACTGCCTAGAAAAATGGTATTGTTGCGATGTCGCTGCTCGGATTAGAGGGAGGGTACCAAGATCGTCTGAAATTTTGTGGAGAATGAGAGAGAGATCGCCAAAATTTTGTGTTGTTGAGAATGAGAGAGGAGTAGTATGGAGGAGATATGGAGCCAATTCAATGAAGGGCCCTTTTTATCTCAATTTTACTTAAATTGAGATCAAAATTCATCTACAAAGTTAAACTGTGATAAGTATATCCTACAAAAAATCATTTATGTCGTTTTATATTTATCCGACATAACGTCATTTTTTTAACTAACATAAATGATACTTTTTTCTTGTAGTGATTATTATTCAAAAGTGTCCATTACAATTGGATTTAATCCCCTTTTATACAACACTAGTTTGCTAACATACCTAACAGCTAAGACAACTGTACAATCAAATCTAAGTAACTAATTCATAACATACTTCTAAACCCTTACAATTAAACTAATAGGTGATATACAGAAGTCTGGTCTCGTCCCGAAGACCCACCATGGAAGAGTGTTCATCTAGATTTACTTTTAAACAAAGTCATCATCTTCTAGAAGCCCTCACCTATAGTCTCGTCTTAAAAGGTCTCGATCTCAGAGACCACTCTAGATGACCAGCCCGGGCTGTCGTTTTGTTAAATGAAAACAATGATCTCAGCCTTTGACAGTGTTGACCTTAGACAGTATCAGAAGGTCGACTCAATAACACCATAAGTATCAATCTAACACAGTTAATTGGTCTCTTCTCGGCTTGGTTGAATAGGAATGAAGATCCAGCAGAATCGGCCAGTCGAGACCTTCTACCTCAGACATCTCGTGCAGGCATGGAAATCGTGACAGGGGTGTTGCTGAAATATCCAACTAAAACCGTTATGTAAGATCGACTAACACGTGGGAAGAATATTCTTCATCATGCTTCTATACCCTTCTCTACTAGTCTCCTAGGCTTATTGGCACATCACTCATTCACATGTGGAGTGCATGCTTGGGGGCGTGACATTGTGCACCCCCAGACCTATAAAAGGTACCTTATGTCTCCTTCCTCAGGTATTGAAGTTTAGAAACTCTATTCTTATTATGTGCATTTGCAGAGAGAAAGAGAACTTGTACACCCCATTCATGGTGATTTACCCTTCTTTATAGTGGAATCACTCCCATACTTTGCACAGTGGGCATAAGCTAAGTGCAAACCACTTAAATACTCCTGTTTATTTATTCTCTCATCTCTTCTGTTACTTTACATATGTTTACTGATTTCCCTATTGTTAAGCAAGGTCCAAAATAGGATGGTTTTCAACATCATCAATAGGAAAATAACTAATCTGACAATAACTAACTAACTCCTAGTAGACCTCTAAACCCTTATAGGTAAACTAATAGAAAAATGATTAATCTGATAATAGCTCCTCCTACAAAATATCCTTATCCCCGAGGATTAAAAATTAGAACAAAAATTGACCATCTATTTTTTCCCTTCTTCCGTGTTGTTGTAATCTATATCTACGGTTGTTTTTACAGTTTCATTATTCAATTCTGCATTTTCACTCCTCGTCAGTTATTAACATGTGTACAATCAATTTCTTGCATTTGTTCCCTTGAAAATATGTTTCCTCATAGAAATAACAAAGGCCATTGTCTTTATTGGATTGCAACTCAGTAGTGGTAAATTTCTTGAAACTATTTTGGGTTTTAGGTTTGAAACTATTAGGAGTTAAGGAATTTCTTAAAGGTGAGGTGTTAATGTACTGGTTATTTTAATCGTAGGTGCTTGTACTTCGGTAGTTTCAAGGTGGAGGGTTCGGGTAATGGTTGTTTTGATGGTAGGTGTTGGTTCTTGGGTAGTTTGAAGGTGGGGGTTATGGTTAGTAATAGTTGAGTTATTTTTAGTGTAAGACTTTTTGGTTATAGATTTACCTTTTTGAAGTCTTGCCAAGAGTATGGAATGGTTTAAATCTTTGGGTAGGAACATAAGAACTATTATTTTGATCTCTTACTTTAAACCACTCAAAAAACTTGATATGAAATATGCCTTAGTCAATCTTTGGATCTTATACATCATTAATGGCTTGAGTTCTTAAAATTTATCCTCATAAGCCTCCATTGTTCCATCTTGTTAGAGTTTTTTGAACTCCACTACAACATCTTCTATTCAATTTTCAGATAATCTTGAGCATACTTAATTCACAAAATCATCCCACTTCACCATTCTTGGAACTATGATTTGGCCTTTCCTTTTAAATGTAATGCTACAAATAATACTTTTCGTTCTTGTGTAATTTAATTGAACATAAAATACCATTACAAGCTTTGCAAATAATTTCTTGGGTCCTCTCCATTGAACCTAGGGCACTCCACCTTTAGTGTCTTATACCCTTGAAGAAAATTAGGGTTACCATTCTTTTTGTTAGACTCAACTAAGATGGGAGTTAAATTTATACTCTGGGGTGTTTTCAAAATTCCCCGATATCTCTGGTTCTCGATTAAATCTCTTTATTCTTCCCCAACTTCTCAAACTGTTGGTTCATGTTGGTCATCATGACCTACATGGATGATTTTAGTTCACTCTTAAATTTCGTTCGCATTTGTTCCAATTCACCATCCATTACATATTATCTTTAGTTTATTTATGTAAATCTTGACTCCACCGCTTGCCATATCATTTATGCCATTTATGCAATCCTGACTATTCAAGATCTTACTACTCTCATACCAATTCTTGTCATGCCATCTCACATGACATACAAATTAAACTAAAAAATTGAAATATAGGTGATAGAATAAGGTGAAGATAAGAGGAAGATAGAGAATTATAGATAAATAGAGAGAGTTAAGAGATGGAAAGAAATGATTTGTGTTATTATCCAAAAGTGTCCATTGTAATTGGATTTAATCCCCTTTTATACAACACTAGTTTGTTAACAGGCCTAACCACCAAGCCAACTATCCAATCAAAGCTAAGTAACTAACTCATAACAGACTTATAAACCCATACTGCTAACTAATTGGAAAAACATCTAAGCTGACAATAGTTAACTGACTCATAACAGACTTCAAAACTGTGACACCCCGCCTAATTAAATACCGGGCGATCAATCCTTTATTAAATTAAAATCAAGGTGAACAGTTGGTTCATTCTTAGCATCACTGTCGCAAATTTAAATTTTCAAATTAAACTCCCTAAATAATTAAGCTAAGTGTCAAAACCATTTAAAATCTTATTTCCATTTTTATTAAATCCAATGATAAAACCTTTGACAATTAACAGTTTAAGAGACACACAATAATAGTAAGAATGTAAATGAACTTTCAAGAATTTAACAATCAAATAACAAATCCCAGCGTTGAAATACCAAAGGAAAACATCCTGACAGTAATAAATCCCGAAGTAAAAATACTAAAAGTAAATGAATTATAATTTCTGACAAGATCCAGCTGGATAAGGAAAAAGGGCGACACATGCCCCACTGGATAAAACTGAACTAGAAGTGGAGTGAACAATGAAGTCGTCTAAACAATGGCCTGCAACTCCCACAAAAGCTACAGCACGTTCCATCCAAAGAATCCTAAGCATGACGCCCCTGTGGCTGGGCACCTGTAATACATATATATATATATATATATATATATACACACACAAGAGAGAGAGGAGATAACAGCAAACAGGTCAGAGCCCGATTGTAAAACAGTTTTAAAATAGTTTAGCAAGAATTTAAAATGCATACCGGCTAATGCAACAATCATATTAGTATGTGACACTCTCTTGATAAATCTCACCTCTCATCTAGTGTGCATGTCTACCATACTAATGATTCTCATATATCTCTCTAACTTATTCTCCATAAGTCTTATTATGTGAAATTAAGGTTATGATATTCACTTTTAGAAAATCTATCTCTTCAAGATTTCTTACGTTAATTTGAATAACTCCGTATTGTTATAACGTTTCCGAATACTTATAATGAAATTGAAAATTTATACATTGCTTAACTTCTTTCACGCACAGTAGAAAGTTCTCATATAGGTATACGTATATATATTAATTACTCGTATAATATATATACAAACAGCACCCCACATAAAACTATAGTGCTGGCATACTCTGCTATTAAGTCCCCGTATCACACAAACTAAGGGAAATACTAGTTCGGAATCACTCTCGAACTGTATTAACACAAAACACAAATAAATGGAGGCGAAGCATAGATTCCAAGTCCTAAGAGGTCAGCACATACCCTCACGTCTCTTAGGACCATCTGACTATCAATCAAATAGCCTGCACCTAGGAATCCTATGTTCTAGGGTACGAGTCAATATCCCCCATAAAGGTCCCATCGAGATAAGACCGTCCCGGCGCGGAACCTCCCGTGATAGCAAGTAGCCCGAGTATGATTTTTACACAGAAATAATATATGCACAATCACACACTCATATATATATATATATATATATATATATATATATATATATATATATATATATATATATATATATATATATATATATACACATACACACACACATCCCCATTGTTGAATTAGGTGCGCTCACGACCCATAATTATAATTATCCGTTATTACACATTTTACTCGATTATTACGTATAACGGGCTCGTTCATTTTATTCTCGTAATTAGGTCATTCTAAACTCACTTCTCACCTCTCGAAGTATTATCTTTACCTACGTACAATTTCAGTAGGCCCTCTCTCACCTTCTAATCCAACTTCCTAGACATTTCGATTATATAATCTCCGTACGTATGATTTCCTAAGTATGAATATCTCCCATTTACCCTTCTTTCCCTTTCACATTAAAGTCCCACATAACGGGGTTTATCTTGACCCTACTGGTCCTTTTTGTGTTTCATTATGTTCTAGCAACTCTAATCCAAATTTACTACTCATCAAATCGGATTAAGCTAACACGAGCAAAAATGCAGTTTTCCAGGAGGGGTCGATCGATCGATGAAATGGGGTCGATCGATCTATCGATCGATCAAGCAGTTATGGCGAAACTACAGAAAACCCACCTACGGAAATCGATCGGGTAAATTTTTTGTGCGGGTAAGCATGGGTACTGGGTGTATGGGCGCCCTGATTAATTAAATGCATATTCGGATAACTTATAGATAGAAGCGGTAGAGATAGATATCGCTAACTTATAGGCGCAGGACTAGAGGGTAATATTTGAAGCTTGGAACACTAGGCTTATCTTAATTTCGAGGACGAAATTCCTTTGTAAGGGGGGAAGTATGTAACACCCCGTATTTTTGTGCATTTAATATTTAATTAATTCGGGAATTTTAAATTACTTATGAGTTGTAATTTTAATTGAATTAATTATGGCAATATATTTATAGTTAAATATTAATCGGGGAGTGAATGGTTAATGTTTAGGGAAATTTATGTACCAAGTGAATAGTAATAATTTAATTACGTCATTTCGGGTATTAATGACGGGGTATGCATTTATCTCAGTCGGGAGTCGGTATAGACTAAATTGGGTGTGAGGTAAGGATTTTTATAAATTAATTTGGATGCCAATTCCGAGTGCGCGATTGAGTCCGGATGGGTCGAGATAGTCAGAAAAGAGTACCCGGGAGTAGCAATTGGGTCTCGGGGTATTTTTGGGCATAGCCGGGCACACACGGGGTAAGTTGGGCCACTTTAATTAAGCCCATTAGGTGAAAAACGGGATTTAGAGTTTTAACCTAAGTGAGGGATTAGAAAATCATCATCCATCACAACTCTAAGCCTAGGACTTGAGAGGAAAATTGGGGGAAAGCGAATCAAGAGCAATTGGGAGCTTTTGGAGCCAAATTAAATATTAATTTGGGGTGTTCTTCGTCAACCAATCTCTACACCAACGGAATCAGACCCTACGAACGATTCCAGGCAAGTGGTTAACTGTTGAGATTTCTAAATTGATGATAATCAATTCATATCATAGTGATGTGTAAACCAAAATTCGTTTTGGGGATAAATGGGTACAAAATGGGATTTTTGTTCATAAAACTATTGAATGAGATTCATAGTAAAAATTGTTGTGTTGAACATATATGAGTATAGATGTTTAATTAGAATAAGAATTCGGAATATAAACTGGGTAA
Source organism: Sambucus nigra (assembly GCA_949130495.1). Classification (NCBI taxonomy): domain Eukaryota; kingdom Viridiplantae; phylum Streptophyta; class Magnoliopsida; order Dipsacales; family Adoxaceae; genus Sambucus; species Sambucus nigra. The sequence goes on from OX422223.1 coordinate 10,523,480, forward strand.
AATCTGGATTTGGAATTTGGTTTGTAGAACAAGATTGATGAATTTTAATGGAAAACCCATTTCGGAAATTGTGAGATAAGTTGAGAAATTTATATACTAGAGGGTGTATATGATGTATAAGATCAAAGTTCATATGTTTATGTGATGGGATGACTTGATCAGGGGTTGAAATTAAGGTTTACAAACCTTGAATTTTCGTTAATGGTGTAATACAGTGGGGAAGAAGAGCTGCCCAGGGATGATCGATCGATCGATCGGGGGCCATCGATCGATCGACGGTCCCAGGAACTTGACAGTTCTACCGTTTGTTTTTAAAGAAGATTTTATTTAAAATTTAATCCCTTGATTTTATTTAGTGATAAACTCATATGGACACATATTTCCTTAACAATTATAGGGTGATATAATTGGGTTTAGGGGCGGGGGGGGGGGGGGGGGTGGGGGGGGGGTGTGGGGGGTGTGAACGGTATGTCATGAGATGAACGAATTTGGAGAAATAATTCATAATTATTGATATTGGGCCGAGGAATAATATTCGGGTATTGTAGATGGGTGGCACTACATTATTAAAGGAATTTAGGTGAAATATTTAATTATGGACCAAGTGGGCGAGTCCGGGTATGCTAATAATTATAGGTAAATATAATTGGGGAAATTATGGAGATGAATGTGTGACACATTGTGGGCGAATATGTGAGAACGAAATTATGAGATGTAAAATGGACCAAGTGAGTGAGTCCGGGTATGTTGGTTAAGTGACACCAAAGTATTAAATTTATTTATTGAGAGAGAGTAATTAAATTGGAGTCGGAATATAGACTCGGAAAATATTAAGGTATGGGCCAAGTGAGCGAGTCTGGGGATAATGGTTGGGTGACACCAAGTTATTAAATTAATAAGTGTGATAATAAATTTTATTAGAGTCGGACCACAGACTCGGAGTTGTGTTGATTAATTAATGTGTAAATTAATTTAATAAGAGTCGGATTATAAATTCAGGTAGGATTAAATTAATGGTTGTAATAATTAATTTAATTAGAGTCGGATTGTAAACTCAGGAAGGGTATTTATTAATTAATGTGGAAATTAATTAACTGGGAGTCGGACCACAGACTCAGTTTAGTATGAGTTAATTTATGTGATAATTAATTATATTAGAGTCGGACCACAGACTCGGGTTTGTCTTAATTAATTAATGTGATAATTAATTATATTAGAGTCGGACCACAGACTCGGATTTGTGTTAATTAATTTAATTAGAGTCGGACGATAGACTCGGGGAGGTATTAATTTAATAAGTGTGTTAATTAAATTAATTAGAGTCGGACGATAGACTCAGAAAGGTATTAAGTTAATAGGTGTGTTAATTAATTTAATTAGAGTCGGACCATAGACTCGGGGAAAGTATTATATTAATTGAGGCGTGAATTAATTATATTAGAGTCAGACCATAGACTCGGAAAATGATAAAATATTAAGTGAGAGAATTAATTATGTTGAGTCGGGCCACAGACTCAGGAAATTATAGGCAGTGTACGGGATTTTGAGTACATGGTAAAACCGAGGTTTATATTATATATATACGGTGTAGTGATAGTATATATATACGTGTATATATTATGTGCGATATTAAATATCGGTGATTAGATATTTATTCAATCTATATACTCTAATGCTATCAAGGGAGGTTGCGCGATGTGGGTGAATCCCCTAGCTTGAGGAGTAGGGTGAGTATATTCCCAGGTCATAGCGTCCGGTATATATGGGTGGGGGATTTATCTCACTTTCAGGGAAGGAATATGACCGCCTCCACTACGTTTATATTTTGGGCCAAGTTGGTGAGCGATTCCAACTTGGGGAACTAGGTTTTGTGAGCACACTGTAATACCCCGTACTTTTGGCTATATTTATTTTTGGGATTAATTAATTAAATATGAATTAATTGGGAATTAATCCGGATAAAATACTAGCGAGATGTGAGTTGGTATTTAACTATATTGAGCATATATGATGTTATATGAATATTGAATTATGAAATTTGTCGTGAGATTTATATACGGCAATTTGGGAATTTTGTTGAGACGTGTGTGACCGCCGCGTCATGGTGTATTATTTTAATTATAAAAAGTGATTTTTATTTTTATTATCCGTATGGTCGTTTTGAGTGCGCCAACGCGTCCGGAAGGGTCGAGATAGTCAGAAAACACTAGCCGGGGGTGTAGTTTGGGTCCCGGGGTATTTTTAGGCCATACCGGCAATATAAAGGGTATTTTGGTAATTTCGTATTTTTAGGAATTAAATATGACGAAAATTAGAGAAGTAAATCTGATGTGGGTTTGACCCACTAAGCCACTAACCAACCCATGTTAACCCAATAGGTTACGTAGGTTATTAGAATTAGGTTTCTAATTACTTTTCATAAGAAAACCCTAGCCACCATTAGAGCAAAGCTTGGAGAGAGAGATAGAAAGGAAATTCTGCAGAAAGAGAGGAAGAGAGCTTCTTCATCGTCATCAAAATCTGAGATTTAATCAAGGCAAGTGATTTAAATTACATTCTTTATGCAGTGAATGCTTCTTCCATGTTAGAAATCTTGATAATCAATCTTATTTAAGAGTTAAAGGAAAACCCATGAAATTGGAAGTTATTAGTTTAATTTTGGGTATAGGTTTACATGTAGAAACGTTGTTTGAAGATTGAATTCAGAGATTTCATATTTATGTGATGATTACAACGGATTAATTCTGGGAATTGATGATGATAATAATCTAAGGTTTATGTTCTTGAAGAAAATTGGGAAAAATGTAGAAACTTGTGATTTAATGTTGTATAGGATGTATTAATCCCTTAAAAGATGTTAGTATATGACCTTAGCATGTTTTAGGATGATTAGAGAACTTAAAACATTGTTGGAACGAATTTTAGAGGCGATTTGAGGAGTAAGAATTGATGAAAATCGTGAATAAGAAATTCTGGGCCGAAACTGGTCCCTCGTTAGAAGACCTCCCCAGGTCGTTTGAACGAGCTCGTTCGAACGAGCTTCTAACGAGTTGACCAGTCGCTTCTAACGAAAAGGAAATTCGTTCGATACTTCGTTCGAACGAGATCTCGTTAAAAGGTACAGTTCGTTCGAACGAACTTGATCTCGTTCGAATAGTCTCGTTCGAACGAGACTTCTAACGAGCTGACAGTTTGATCTCGTTCGAACAGCCTCGTTCGAACGAGACTTCTAACGAGCTGGCAGTTTGGGCCTTTTTGGCCTGTTTTGATGTTGGGAGTCCCGTAAACTTGTTCGAGGGTAGAGTTAACATTCATTTGATGATGTATTGATAGATTTGGGACTTTTGGGTTATTATGAGGAGTAAATTATATACGAGTGATTTATATCAATGAACCGTTTGGGTTGAGACGTGAGTGTCCACTACGACGTGAGAATAAATTATGGCGCGTATGATTATAAACCGGAATCATATAAAATGTGTAAATTATATATTGGTACTAGAATGAGAATAGTACTACAATTAAACTACGGGATTACTAAGACGTGTGTTTACTTAGTATTGGTATATGAATTGTGTGTATGACATACCTACCATACTTGCTATCACGGGAGGTTTGCGTTCTCTTAGGGACCTCTAATCCTTGTGTTGCCCGGATTTAGACTGGTTACCTTGATGAACATAGGTCATAGAAAGACTTATTGGGATATTAATAAGTCCGCTGATCGTGGGAGCGTAGGTATGTGCGTGACCCATGTGATGTGACTGTGTTCGCCTCCATTATTTGTGATGTTGTTATCTGTGAACTATTCCTGAGAGATTCGGAATATGTAATCCTTATGTACGTGATGTACTGGGATGGATAGCAGAGTATGTGTGCACCACAGCTTAGTTCTCGGGGTGCTTGTATTGTATATTTATGATGTGAATAATATACACTTAATTATGGGAACTTTCATGTTAATATTGTGAATATAATTATGGTAATGTTTAGAGAAAACATAACGGGTATATTGATAGTGAATTATAATACATTGCGAATCTGAGTTTATGTAAAGCCCTGTTTTAGTTTGTTAACGCTAGAAGTTAATATGGGAATCAAGTAGTAATGGGTAGAACTTATTATGGTTTGATTAGATGAGTATATCATAGTAGATGGGTACGGAACGTTAGGAGTGCACATGTAGTCGAGAGGTGAGAATTTCATGTGAGTGCACGTCCTAACATGTACTTTGCATTTAAGGTTTTAAATGTTTTTAAAGCACTTGCAGGTTTTTAAAATGATTTCCACTTTCGGGCTCTGACCCATTTGCTTTCAAATCTATTTTCTTGTAAAACCATTTTAGGTGCCCAGCCATAAGGACACCATGCATAGGATACTCATTCAGGTGACGAGCTGTAGCTATTTGTGGAAGCTACAGGGATTTGCTTTTAGACGCTTCTATCATTTGGATTCCTGATTCAGTATTTTTCAGTTTTAGGGCATGTTGCCCAGTTCCATTAGAGTTACTTTTCCATTACAGTTTTCAGACTTTGGCATGTATTGATTCAGTATTTAGTATTTCATTTCTTTTCAGTTGTGGGATTTATAGTGAGGAGTTTTCCTCCAGACTTTATTTACATTTTGTGATGGTTATTCTATTTACTTCGTTATGGTGAATGGTGTTATTATTTATTCATTACACTTGTTGCATGTTAATCAGACTTAAATTAAAATTTGGCTACTTACTTTTTGAATACTAGGTGGTTAGTAATCATAAGAAAAAATGTTTTCGACAGTGATGCTATTAACTGGACCAACTTGGCATGTTGAATTAATTTAATAAAGGAGTAGCTACCCAGTATTTAATTAGTCGGGGTGTCACACACACCTAGTGAGATAGCATTTTAGAGGGAATCATCCGGCGAGGGTATACTCAAAGGGATGGATATACGTATGTTATATGTATGGATGTTGTGGTAAAGGTACGTATATAATGGTAGTAAATATTATATACGGGTAATAATGCAGTGTGTGATGTATTTACTTTATATAAATTGTGACACGGTTATATGCCTATTTAAGAGGAATTAATTAAGTTAATTGTGAGATAACTTATAATTCAAGAAATTATTATACTCGGGTTAGAGTAGTATGGCAAGGGAAGGTTATACCAGGACTAGTTGGACGGGGTAGTACAACTAGGTGGGGTTAAGGTAACCGGTAGGTGTGCACAATAGTGGAGGGGTGAGAATGTCCTCAAAGGAGTGCGACACTAACTTAAATATGAAGCGCATTCATGCATTTTAAATTACTGCAGTTAATTCACTTGCTAAATATTTTCAAAATATTTTGGGGTCTAACCGTTGCAATAAAACTATTTTCAAAACCTTTTAGGTGTCCAGCCACAGGAACGCCAGAATTGATATTCTATTCCAGGGACACAAAGCTGCGGCATATGTGGATGCTAGCAGGAGTTTGGATTAGACGCATCATTCATTCATTCATTCCTAGAGTAGGAATCTTGTATCAGTTTTAGTTTAGTTTAGGGCTTGTCGCCCAGACTTCTCGGTACAGTTTTCAGGTCTAATTTATTTAGGTGTTGAATATTTGTATTGGATTATTTCTTTGGTTGTCGGTGATTTATTCGGCAAGTTGTGTAATTATGATTCAATTTATTTTCATTCAGTTGTGTGAATGGGTTATATTTTAATTCCGCATATACTGTTTTGTTTAATCAAAAAGTTAAAAATTGGCACCAGCTTTTGGAATACTAGGTGGTTAGTAAGATTTAAAAAGTTTTCGACAGTGATGCTAAGGATGATCCAACTGGGATTCCTGTTTTAATTTGGTATAGGACTGATCACCCGGTATTTTATTAGGTGGGGTCATCCAAATCATCATGTTTCAGTCCCAAACTCCCAACCACTTATACTACAAGTATTGTATACCCATATAAACAATATCTTATGTAAAACATGTGAGTTTTCATCAACTATAACAAAATAAAAGGGTAAAGTCTATATGAATATCAAGAACCCTAATATTTTTATATAACTTAGTTTCTTCCATTCTTTTTCCAGATTTTCTATCATTAACACAATGGAAATTCGTGATTTAACCTCTACATGTGAAATGGATTTCCAGAATATGATCTTTACCTCTACAACATGAAATTTTTGTCTCCAACTAATATTTTCTTTCAAGAACACAAATTCTAATCAACCCTAGACTAATATAAAAGGATGCATTAACTTGATTAAAGCAAGATAGATACTTGCCTGAAATTCAAAGTTCTGATTTGTGGAAGAATTTGGTGTGGTTGAGATCCTCGTTGCGCGATCTACCATTTGGCGGTGACGGCGGTGCAAACGGAGGAGTTCTTGACCTAGAACTCCTTGGAAAGCTTCTCCTCTTCTTCTCCAATGGCCGTCATTAGTTTTTGGTTATGCTAACCCTAGAAGACAACACTTACCATCTGATATAACCCTAGCAAATTCGTGGGTTTAATTACCCATAATTATGAAATGTCCAAAACGCCCTCCCGGGGTACTAATTAAGCCTAAAAACACCCCGAGACCCAAACTGAACCCCCGGGTACATTATTTTGACTATCTCGACCCTTTCGGACACTTTGGAGCACTCGAAATGACCATACGGGTGACTTATAATTTATTTACTTTTATTAATCAAAATTTAGTCCCGACACGACACGGGCGCGTCCCGACTTAAATTTCCAAAATTATCATTTTATTCACACGTGACAATTTTATAAAATAAATCTCATTTATTACTATACTCATCCCGTAACATTCAACAATTTTCAATAATTACTAACTCCTGTCATGCTAGTAAATATTTAAAACAACTTTCCGGATTAAAATTAAATTAATTTATCTCAATTAAATATAATAAATACCTAAATTTAAAAGTCATAAAAATACGGGGTATTACATAAACCCTTAAAACTAAACTAATAGAAAAATGACTAATCTGATAGATAGCCAACATTGTCAATTAATTTTGTGGTGGGCAATGAAAAAAGTGATGGTCCCATGAGGTGAATCTTAAAAAATTAGTGAATAGTGGTTGCTCTTTTTAACCAAAATAATTGAACAATGAAGGGAGAAATTTAACAAGAACATGAATAGGGACTTAAATCTAGGTTTGAGATTTAAAATCATCTTATGGGGAACATTCACAGAAAAATGGAGCACTGAAAGTTATAACAAAGTAATTGAGGAAATAGTAACATGACAATCTTGAAGCAAATAAAGATACTAATGGAACCATTCTAGGAAAACACAATTTATGCGACGCTACGAATAGGGGTGAGAGCATTTACTGATATGCAAGGTTAGTGTAACTGATACAATTTATCGGACCAATGCACTATTGTCATGGCGCCGTGTCAATCAAATTGTACCATAAATTCGTGTCAGCATAAAAACTCATTAGAAACCATTCACGGGCCATGATGGACAAATGTTATATGATTGAAAAAAAGTATTACACTTGTAGCACCAATTATTTGTGTTCAACACCAATCAACACGACATGAGTGTGACGAATACAATACGAGTCCCACATGTTCCCCGCTACAAAAATCATATTTTCATATGTGGAAACTCGTTGAGTTCTTATTTGAATTGAATACGAAAATGTGGTACCCTTAAAACATAATAACATCAAATGAGTGCAGCTCAACATATAGTTGTCACATTTAAGGTTAGTTTTCACATACAAGAACAAGAAACCATCTAACAATGTGTCATGATAGAAGATTTTGATTTGAGTGAAGTAAAAATGAAGTACTTGTGTGATAATTTGGACAAGCAACTGAATATCATGGTGTCAAGCTCCTCCTTGTGTCTTCAAAATTTGTTTAACTGTGGCGAAAAACCTAATGCTTATATAAGGACGGGATGAAAACATTATTGGTGATAAATAAGTGGACAATATTCGGTAAGTTTATGATTACTTGTAAAAATATATATAACATAATATTATAAATCTTGATAAATGTACAGTAACACACAATTAATAAATATTGTAATGGTCACTAATAATAACTGATATATTCATTTATTTTTTATAATACACAAATAAATCAAGTTCAAATGAATGAAAACAACAGAGAGTGGCAACCATACATAGCTCTTGCGACTTCCACTTCTATACACTAAAAAGAGCTTAACTATGAATAGTTAAGAGAGGGAACAAGAATACCAACTCATGTTGATGTGGTTCAACTTTGAAACCCACTTTCTTCACGACTTTCTCTGACACGATATTTATTGCGCTAAAGCAATACTATCTCTAGCAACTAAGATGATAAAACTCACTCGGAAATTTTATCAAACATTTGGTGTGCAGAAAACACCCAAGACTTTGTTCCATAAATTAACTAGTGAGAAAACTCCCAATCAATTCATCCAAGCATCAATGAAGAGACATTAAGAACATACAAGCAATCATCAAAGCAAAACAACAATGATATACCGTGGTTCACCCAAATTTGGGCTACATCCACCAATGAGGATTTATTCTTTCTATAGATAAAGAGAGGAACCCAAAGGCTATACACATACACACAAATTATCTCTTGTAGAAAGTCACTCACAACCTCACAAGAACTCACCCATCAAATGGGAGCTCTAACTCTCTTTATCTTTGATAACTCTCAAAATATCTCTCAAACTTATCCTCTCCCAAAACCTAGAAATAACATTTGTATTTATAGATTTGAGCCAAAATGATAAATTTATAAAGAAACCAAAACTGAAAATAACACAACACAAAGTTAAAGACCCTTGCCTTAATCTCAATACAACCGAACTCGTAATACAAACATCAAATTCGCTCGAAGATCATCCCGATGTCTAACAAGCCAATACGCTCCACCTGATGCTAAGCCACCCAAAACTTAAACCATAAAGTGAGATACCACAAGTCTTCACTCCAAATGACTCCACCCACCGAGGAACCAAGTTATAAACTAAGAACTCTCCATCTCATGCATCTAAATGCTTCCCATGTAACCATATGGTGAATCTCTCTCCTCATGTAACCCGATGAGTACACCCCTAAACAATACATATAGCGTACACCCTCTTTACATGAAACATTCAAACACATCAACACTATCTTCCTCCTTGAGAAATAACCACGGACGAGAGGGAAAATTCCTCACCTCTCACACCCTCTAAATCTCACCCTTGAAAGATATACCAAGTCTTTGTCACGAAAGACTCTGGTTTGCCAATGCTCGCAAACTTGTTTGCCAATCCTTGCAAATAATAACTCATCGGCCTTCCTTGAACTAGCTACACATACCTCAAATCCATTACAATCCTACACCTCCTCAATTCTAATCAGCCAATGCATATGTGTAACTAAACCGAGTAAACATCACCCTTTGGCCCTGGAGGGGGACTTCGATCCATCCCCTCCACTAGTAGGTATTATCTCATTATGACCGTCTACTATCGAAAAGCTAGAACCCAATGTATCCAGTTTGTTCACAAATGAGAGATGACTTGAATGTTCGATCACTTGTGCACACAACTTCCCCATCTTTCTCGAAGTCTAATTTAGACGATACAACCCATCCCTCTCTTCTCCCCTCTCTAGGGCCATACAACTGAGTGTGACTTTCAAGACTCCACTCGCCACCAACACTCGACAACCATTGGAATCCAAATGACTAATGGATATCAAATTCTTTTGCAACTTTGGGACATAGGCCACACCACCCAAAGTGCGCTCCACCCCATCGAACATCTTGAGTTTCACCACCCTCAATGTCAACCTTCTCTCCATTAGCCAAAGACGTGGAGCCTTTTCCATTTTTCATGAAATTGTCAATATATTTCCTCTTGGAGCAAACGTGATCTGACAATCCCGAATCTAATATCCAATCATCTTGGAAAAGAGAGTTAACCTTGAAGATTGTGAGAACTTCTCCAAGTTCATCTTCATAATATGAACTCGCTACCATTGCCCTATCAAAATAACCTTGCCCTTAACCTTGTCATTCCACAAAGGACATTCTCGGATCATATGATCCCATTCCCGGTACTTAAAGCATTTTGTCCCTTTACTACTAACACCCCTCGATCTAGACCTACTACTATCATTAAATCCTCATTTTGAGTTATTCCCGTCATTTTTCCCACCTCCGTCTCTCGCCGTAAGGAATTTATTATGGGAATACCCGTCACCTACACCTTCCTTCTTTCTCATTGTGATATGAGATTGAATATCTTGCATAACCTTGTTGCACCGGAGTGTAGACTTCCCAAATACGAGAGTGGTCACAGAATGCTCGTATGAATTAAGTAATGATGAAAGTAACAACAATGATCGATCCTCATGAATGAATTGAACATTTATCCAGTTCAAGTCATTTATCAAGGCATTAAAAACATTTATATGATTCATCATATCCTCACCCTCCTTCATCTTAAGCTTGAAGAGTTTCTTCTTGAGGAATAATTTATTTGACAATGACTTCCCCCCAAATAAATCTCTTCTAGCTTATCCCACATGCCTTTAGTCGTGGTCTCCGCTATCATGTTGTTTAACACTTCATCCGTGATAAGCATATCAATAGACGAATCCGCTCTTTGATTAATGTAAATTCACTCGGCATCGGTCATGCCTACCGGTCGTCCCACTACCCTTAATAATGCTAATTGCAACCTCTGTTGGACAAGAACGCCTCGCATTCGTCTTTTCCATGACCCAAAATTAGTCTTCTCATTAAAAGCCTTCATGTCCGTCTTTATTGAGCCACTCTATCCATAACTCGGATCCTATCTTTTAGACTTGTAGAGGTTGATTCTCGAGTACTCTCCATATTTTTCGTAATTTGGAACAAAACAAAATCTATGCCAAAATTGATTTAACCTCGAACCAAAATACCGGGAAAACATTGCAACCAAAGCTCTGATACCATTTGTGACGCTAAAGCAAGACTATCTCTAGCGACCAAGATGATAAAACTCACTCGAAAATTTTATCAAACACTTGGTGTGCGGAAAAAACCCAAGACCTTATTCCATAAATGAACTAGTGTGCAAACTCCCAATCAATTGAACCAATCATCAGTGAAGAGACAATAAGAACATACAAGCAATCATCAAAGCAAAACGACAATAATATACCGTGGTTCACCCAAATTTGGTCTACATCCACCAAAAAGGATTTCTTCTTTCTAAAGATAAATGGAAGAACCCAAAGGTTATACACACAAATAATTTATCTCTCTTAGAAAGTCACTCACAACCTCATAAGAATTCCCCCATCAAATGGGAGCCCTAACTCTCTTTAGCTTTGATAACTCTCAAAATATCTCTTAAACTTGTGCTCTCCAAAAACCTAGAAATAACACTTGTATTTATAGATTTGAGCCAAAATGGCAAATTTGTAATGAAACCAAAATTGAAAATAACACAACACAAAGTTAGAGGCCCTTGTCTCAATCTCAGTTTTGCTCCGAACATCATAGGAGAGCCAAAACCAACAATATTAGTGTAACTTCTCGTAATCACGAAAGAAAATATATGCATTTCCTCTTCGTATAGTTTACTACATTAGTGTTTAATATCTTACTATTTTCTTTTTTGTCACAATTTTCTCAACTTAACTCGCCTAGAATACACATTTATTGTTTGTCACGTGGATTGTACACTTCGGTTTGGAATCCAAATATAGGAGACTAAAAACAAGGTGGATATTAAATTTAAATGGTTAATATTGTTATATTACAAGTTCTAAAGTCCATAGCTGTGAGTATAAAATGTGGATGCCGGTAAGGTGAACAACATGTTTAATGTTGTTTTATGGTTGAAAAAATACGAAGATTTTCATTAATTTAAATAGCACAATAAAAGTTACAACAGTGAACTTACATATCTACCGAACGCAAAGCCTTATTACTACACTACCTTATCGGAACATAGTTCAATTATATAACCATACTGATGTTAATCTAAGAATGCAGGAGCGTTATTATTACACTACACAATAACTATTAACTACACAACAACAACAACAACAACAACAACAACAACAACAACAATAACAACAATAACAAATATATCTAAACTAATTAAATGGGTTTCTTTTTCTCTCTAATCTCAATTCTCATTATTCAAGTGTGATTACAAATGAGGGCCAAGGGCCTATTTATAGGAGAGATTAGCTTGCTAGCCAAGCTAAGACTCAAAAAGACAAAAAAGGGAAACTAATAACTAAAAATGACTCATTAGCCCCAAGCATGCTTGAAGACTAATTAAAGACTAAAAATAAAGGAAAATGACAATAAAACCCCAAACTAAAAATATAAAATAAAAGATAGTCATCTCTCAGGGGCACAACCACGCACCACGTGTCACTATATATCCCATACATATCACATACAAAACCCTTTTAGTCTGAAGGAACCTTATTCTAGTTGTTTGTACATAGAACAAAAGTTGCACCAGCTAACTCCTACTCATTCAATAAAAATTCTAGCAACATTAAATACACAATTATCCTCTCCCGCCACCTTAAAGCAAAGAATTTTCAAGGTGATGAAATTATTCTAAGAAATATCAAGATGCAATAAAACGCGCTTCTATTACCTAATTAGGGATTTTGAATGTTAAAGTGTACAAAAAATGAGACTGCTAGAAAAGCGACAAAGTTGTCTGGATATAAGGATTATAAGCACATAATAGACAATATAAAAACCACCTATATTTACACTTCAAATAGGGAGAGGGAGGCCGAATTTTCAATAATAGCTGGCTATGAAAATCTAATATTAACCTCAAATTCCTCTAATGTTTTTTTATACTTATTATAAAGTAAGCTCACCTATTTATGTATAGTTGAAAATCTTCGATGACAAACTAACATTTAATTACCTCTTGACCAAGGAGTAAGTTGTTGCAAAATTCTATGGACCAAGAAGTAAGTTTTTAAAAGTGTTAATCTTATTTTTTCACAATAAATGATCATTTTCAATCAAAACCAACATTTTAATAATCTCTTATGAATAATTTTTTGTGTCACTATGGAACTAGGTTCCATGTCTAAGCTTCGACATTCATATCTTTAACACGATTCTCCATTACTCTCCTAAATACATTATAAAGAGCTGGAAGATGAAAAGATGAGAATGTGTTCCATCTTTCACATATTTTCCTCGCTAGTGAAAGATGAGAATGTGGTATACTGATAAAGATAATAACAGTATCATCAGTTGATACCCATGTTTTAAATTGTGGTCGCACAAGGTAACACATTTTTATCCCAGGGTCGTATCACATAAATAGCGTCACGTGTCACGCAAGCTATTATCGCATTTAATTTTTATGATTAAAAATTCTAAAAACTATATCATGCGCAAAAATTCATATAATAATCTCAAATATAGGTTACGTAGTAGTACATTTTAAATGAAGTAGTACATCATTTACATTAAAGTTCTATTACATCATTCCAAACAAAGTCACTGACAGTGCATATAAATATTAGAATTTATGGTATTTTATGGTATTTAATTGAGTTGATAAAATCAGATCTTGGTCAACTTTAGATTTAATTTAATATGGGACCCACAGGTCTTTTGAAATGGTTTGAAGTCATAATGTGTTCTCCTCCACGAGGAGTATAACGTGGTATACTCATATGCGTAAAATAATAAATTAATGAATGAGAAATCGTAGCTCAAAGTAGCCAATTGGAACATGAAACTTGGTTGACGTTTTATGTTAAAAGTTTTTGTCCTACATTGAAAGAATGTGAAAAATGGGTGTAGTATAATATAACTCATTTTATCTTAAAGGCTTGGTGCCCTTGGGGTATCCTAACTCTTTGAAGGAGGGATGACTTACATGAGTTTGGGTTGACTATCAAGCCAACACGCATGCCAATGTCGCTCGCCCAGCCCGACCCGCTTCGGCTCGGCTCTTGCTCGTGAGACTTGGGCTTTAGGCTTTGGCTTGGGCTTGGTTTGGCCAAAGTATAAATTTTTTGGGCCAATTTTAATGTAATTTTTATTATTTTTTGTGGGCTAATTTTATTTATTTTCGGACCATTTTTTATTTCGTTTTTCAGTTTCTTTTAATTGTTGACAGTTTAAAATTCGGTTTTTATCACAACAGTCAACTGTTGGGATTTGTTCAACCGTTTTCTAACCACCACTTATTTAGTATACATAAGTGGCTTGGGTCAGTCCTTAAAAACGCTTTTGACAGACATAAAAAATGTCTTCTGGTCAGTCCATTCAGTCCACATAAATTTGAGAGTTCTGAACTGTTGGATTCAAAAGAGACTTGCAATTTGGAGTGCTACTATTGTAAGTGAGATTGTTGTATCCTGGGAGACGATTGTCGTTGAGTTCGCCGAGCACCAGTACGAGACAAATTTCATCTTAAGGATAGAGTGTCCAACACTTGCCTCAATCATATATTCTACATTTATTCTCACTGTGAGTTTATATGTCAACTAGCTTGCAGGCCAGGAAAAAATTATAGAAATTATGTATGATCATTTTAATAACGTTCATAAAAAACTATGTTGATTAAGTTAATGCCAATTATGGTAATGTTATTTTAAATAATTGAAACTTAATATTAAATTGATATATAAAACTTCATGAATGACATTGTTCTTTGTAGAAGTACATTCGTATATGTTAAATATAAGGACCAAAATACAATCCTTAGAAATTAAAAATGTAATTATAAATCCTCCTTATTTAAAAAAAACAAATGTATCGCTTACATATGTTTGTATATCTTAATGCTATGTATTTATTATGTAGTAATATAAACGACTTACCATATCAATTTTTGTCTTCATTGGCCTCAATATATTTTTGCTTCACTCCCATCCAAGCCAAACAATGGATTCGAGAATATATTCGAAAATATGGAGGTTTGTAAATAGAAATATCGAATAAATGAATGTAAACATCTTAAGCTTATTTAATAATAAAGGTCTTAAACAAACTCAACATATCTCTCTCTTTAGATAAATGAACATAGTAGAGAATGTAAATCGTTCTTAAAAAAATCATTATTTACATTTATCAACTACAATATAGAAGTAAATAAAAAATGCATAAACAACATTAAATAGAAAACGCTAGAAGTAATTAAATAGAACATTAAATATAATTTTTTTATTACTCCTTTGCTTATAAACTTAAGTTTTGGATTTTCATATGTTTGGGATGATTATATGGATTTGTTGTTACTTAAAATGTTCTATTTAATGATTATTTAATTAATGTTTATACTTTCTGTAATATAATTAGATAATCATTTTAGATAACAATAAATCCATATAGTCATCCCAAACATATGAAAATCCAAAACTTATGTTTATAAGCAAAGGAGTAATAAAAAATGTCTCCTCCAATATAACGGGAATGGAACACCAAAAAATATATTAAATATTCAAAGATGCACCAACCTAAATAAATCCTACAATAAAAAGGCCAAGACCGTCTCTATAGGTCTTGTGAACGTGTAGATAAACGACATACAAATAGATATGTGATCGAATGTTTAAAAAAAACAGCATTCTACAAAGTGCGCCTAGGTGCGAGGCTTTTTACAAACGCCAAGTTTTGGCCCAAGGCGTGGATTAAGACGTGATCAACAATGGTCAACGTTTTTTTGGGGTAAGGCGTGAAAAAACGCAAGTTTTTTTTAGGTAAGGCATGAAAAACATCCATTTTTCGGGGGGGGGGGGGGGGGGGGGTGGGGTGTAAGGCGTGAAAAACACTAATGTTTTTTTAGTATTTTAAAAAAATAGTATTTTAATTTGTAAATATTCAGACATATTTTAAATTGTAGAAAAATAGAGTCTCGCGAACGTAGAAAATAGAGTGTACCAGAATAGAAATAAAAGATTGTAAAGGAATGGATCCGAAGTTGGGGAAATGGATCCAAGTGCGGGTTAGGGAAATTTAGCAAAAAATAAAAGGAATTTGTGAATCAATTGACTCTAACTCGGCAATTCACAGATGAATCAGTTGGCGAAACATAGATGAATCGAATCGCAATTCACTATTTTCCCTAATCCGGGTATCCTCGAGTTAAGAAAACAAAAAATGGCTTGTCGAGGTCCCACATAAAATGCAAATCTATTATTGCTACAACTACTATATAAATTTGTGGGCCTTAGAAAGAATATACGAATCCTAAACTAAAACATATAAGAGATAATAACAACTAAATTGGCAATTTAGAATAATTAATGAGAGAGATGAGAGAAAAAGACGGAACCTAGGGTTTACGTGATTCAGACCAAAGTTGTGCCTGAATGTATTGATTTCAATGGGTAATAGCCATGGAGATGTGATGGATATAATCTCTCGTGTTCTCTTTAAATTTAGGCATCATGATAGTATAGTAAAATACCTCTCGATTCCTACAATGAAGGATTGCGTGCTATTTGCAAATCGTTATAGGAGAGAGAGAGAGAGAGAGAGAGGTGGCATGCCTTTATAGATTATGCAATTACACCTTTTACATTCCAGTAGGTTGATAATCATGAGTTTATTACAACCCACAGAGGAAGAATATTGTATATCTCCCTCAAATGCACAAGCGGTGTAAGTGTGACTATCGACATTCAATCACGTGGTACAAGCTTTCATTGACGGGGTTAACTAACAATGTTAGTTAATAATGTGTTTATAGTGATAAGACGATTATACTGTCTGGCAGAGCAAATTCTTACATGAGTTGACCTCGTTGCTCCAACCAATCAAATTCAGTGCCAGGTCGATCCCCCTCTTTGCCCTTAATGAGGACACATATCACCACCCGAGAGTCCTAAAAAGTGTCCCATATTTATGGTATAACACCGATAGAACTCTAGATACACTCATTATGGGTCATGCTTGAAAGCTAAGTGGATGAAACTGATTGGGTATAAGCTCTCTATGACAAACTAGCTCTCCTCGATGAGAGAAGACTAAAGGCCGCTTATTACAATCAAGGATACTAGTAGAGTATAGCCATAGAATTCAATAAGAGGTTCAAAATGTGAAACATATAGGCGGGTGACCTAGTCCTAAAGGAGATCCTCAAGCCTGCCCGAACTCCCGGAAGAAAATTTGAACCCAATTGGGGAGGACCCTACCTCACCACCAAAATAAACTTTGACGGGGAAGGTACCTTAGCTGATCTCGACATAGTCACCTTTTCCTAACCCTTCAATCTCGACTAATTGAAGAAATTCCTTCCTTGAACCACAACTTGGTAAAAAAAGTCCATTTTTAACACAAAAATAATCGGTCATAATGGGAAGGGAAAACTATGCAAACCCATACACATTCCTAACCCTATGTGAAAAAGTCCACTTTAGACACCAACCTTTTGCTTCAAGTCAAATAAAACACCTTAAGCCCCTAACTTTTTCATTCAAGAGAACTATACAGACATGATTATCCGTTATATTTTTATCACAGATTAAAAATTAGGGATCCCATTGTCTTTGAATCAAATATATAGGCAACTCGAGATATCACTTCAGGCCAGGTATAGAAAAAACACCAAAAACCCCATGTTACGAGAAAAACCTATTTATGGTCACTGTGTCCTCACTCCCAAAGAGTCAATGCGGTTTAAGTAAACTAGATGCCAAGTAAAAAACAATGTTCTTAGTCATTCTGAGGCTATGTAGGGTCATTCTTATTTAAGAAAAAAATGCATAAAGACTGATATTACGAAAACAACGATCAAGAGAAGCCTAACGAACACCAAATAATACCCCCTCTAAACACCCCGCATCCCAGGACAAATCATTAACATATAGATTCACAAAGGACTCCCCATAAAATGGCACACTATCTTGACTAAAGGATGGCACTCCAAATCCGAAGCTACATCAAAAGTATCTTGACAGTTCATGATAAAAAAAATGCGAACTTCTCGATTCAGACAACTGGCTCACCGACTGGCATATAAAATGGTTTCTCTCCAAAAGAAAAAAATCTAAAAATACGGGGCACTTTTTGTTTCCCAATAAATACATACCCTTCTTGTTATTTTATTTTTATAAAAAAGTGTATGTATATGTCACCACCATTTTAATAAAAAGATCTTAGGATCATTATGTCCATATGCATTTTGTAAATTATTCTGATGCATAAGTACTGAAAAATTAAAGTAGAATGAAACATACGAATAAGAACCATTCATCATGGAAAGAAAAAACATGATGTATAGCAAGAATTCCTATACACACGAAAAAGTTTGTTGGGGATTTCTCGTATTCCTCCTCAAGGAATGTACTGCATAACTACATAGGGCCTTACCGAGACCCAAAACCCAAGGAAATCACAAAAATCGCCTTTTTGATAAGTTACATCAAATCCCATCCAAAAGGCTAACTAAAAATTCAATCCCGTCAAACTATCACACGTGGGGCCACTTCCCAGATGACCACCTATGCAACCTATATTCGAGGATCCCAAATCCTATATCCGTGCTTGTATATCGGATGAAGAAATATCGGTAGGATAAGAAGGACACCTAATAAACTTTATCGGACTTGAAGACTCCCCTATATAGTCAGTGATCTGATGAACCGATACCTCAGTAACCAGTTAACATAAGGCCAAATGAGTTGAAGACCATCGGGTCAATATTTCCCAGAGTTGGGCAACATTGACTAACACTTGTTAAAAATTCAAAAAACATCGAAAAACCCATTATATTAAGAAAATACAAAGAAATAAGTCACAAGATTACAAAAATCAACTCACGTCATTCATAAAAAGATCTGCATCGAGATCTGGCACAATCATCTCGAATGCGAAATTTCGCTATGCACAATCTGATCTTCATCATGGAGGACCACACTAAACGCCGATGGGAGTGGTGCGGGAGGGACACAACGGTCCACATGGATAGCTGGAGGAGATGGAGTGGAAAAACCAATAGACAATGAGGTGGCATCCCCCACACTCATTAGAACTACTAGGACATAAATAGAAGCCCTCACCACTACGAGAAGGCTGCTCGACAACGATAATAAAAGTGGGGAATCAAGCATACCAAAGCTTCCGTCACTTCCCATATCCATATGTATGCGATAAAATCAAGGTTACAGGAACAACAAAGGTAAAAATAACGATTAACAAATGAAATAATAACGTCGGTTTGGAAACAAGCGTCACTAAAGAGGTAGGACGGGACTTGCCAAAAATGGAAATAACAAAGTGCATTAAATAGCTTCTGAGCTCCTAGAAAGGAATGATCGAAAAGTTAACCACTAGCTAGTGGATGACTGAACCGTTAAAATAAATGGGAGTCACAGTTACCTGATCATTCCCCAAAAAATCCCAATCTCAACCCTAAGCTTTCCACTTCTCACATGTAAGTCCACACCCCATCCGAAAAATAGGCAAACATATTTTTAAATCATCTCAATTTTGATGAAAATGGTCACCACGCTCACCCTCTTATTCGACTGCCTCCGTGGAAACCCCGATTTGCAATCGAGGTGTGAGTAATTTTGCCACAATCAATAAAATACCCTAGACCCAAAAACCTACGAAAACCCTAAAGGAAAAAAATGGAAAACCACGTCCACAAAACAACGAGGGTCATATCACCATGAATAAAATTTTGAGGAAACAAAAAGCAAATATTAAAAAGTTAAAAAGGCCAAAATTCCCCCTCGGAGTCCTTTAACCAAACATTTAAAGGCCCCTTTACCCCTTTAACTGAACGGATATCCACCGAAGGAAATCATTAGTAAATCATTGCGGATCTATCCTCAACCCTACATATGTCCTACCACCCATCATCCATTATACACGTGGAGCATTAGATGACCAAATGATCAAAGTATATGGATGACCGAATGGTCAAAGGGACCAATCAGATCCTTATACAAGAAGGTCCCCACCAACCTTGATAAGCACCCCAAAACCTAACATTGAATAAGTTTTCTAACTTTCTTCAGTCCCGATCATCTCTAGATCTCAAGTTCTTTAGAAAAATCTCGACTGAAGTTCGTACTTGAGAAAATCTCTTCCTCCGAAAATTTGACTGAAATTCGTACTTCTGAAAAGTCGATTCCTCCAAAGTCCTGAATGAGGTTCCTACTCCTAAGAAGTCGCCTCCCTGAAATTTAGAGGCAAACCTCTACAGACATTTCACAAAATACAACACTTCTAAATGAAGTTATGCTTGACTGAACGACCCACATCATAAGGCACACTCCCTCAGGAAAAATTGGGCTCCTAATACAAGGGTCAAAAAACTCTGCAGAAATCTCGGGTCAACACTCGATATATATATATATATATATATATATAGGCAAAATATCTCCACTATTATGCATGACATTTCATGCATAATATTTTCTCTCTTTCATGCCCATGCATGAAATGTCATGCTAAAAGGTTTTATTTTTATTTTTTTTAATAG
The DNA here is from genome assembly GCA_949130495.1 of Sambucus nigra. Taxonomy (NCBI): domain Eukaryota; kingdom Viridiplantae; phylum Streptophyta; class Magnoliopsida; order Dipsacales; family Adoxaceae; genus Sambucus; species Sambucus nigra. The sequence goes on from OX422223.1 coordinate 10,543,912, forward strand.
AAAGGGTTTTGTTTTTGTTTTTTTCAAATGGAAATAATTATTTTTAAAATGGGAAATAATTTTAAATAATTTAATTTATATATTTTTTAAAATTTTTAATTTTTTAATTTATATTTTTAAAATATTTTTTTAATTTTTTAATTTATATTTTAAAAAAAATTTATCACGGGGGCAAATTTTTCGCCATACGCTAGTATATATATATAGGACAATGGTGTTTTACTATTCACCTACTTATCTGTACTTATCAAAGTAATGAAAGGGCTTACAATTTGCCGCATCACTCAAAATGAAGGGTCCAAATTATTCCCCCATTCTATCCCTTACGCACATTTTCCCAAGCCCTAGCCAACTTCCCCTATATCTATATAATAAGGAGTAGAAATTATTTACTATTTCATAAGTATATAAGATAATTAGGGGTTGGGATGAAGCCACCTGGACAAAAAACAAACGTTTGAGATTGATTTGGCCAAGTGAGAAGGCAACTTTGCTTTTACACCTGGTTTTTCCTCTTTTGCCTTTTCCTCTTTTCTCCTCTCTTTATTTCGTTCCCCTCTCTTTATTTCGTTCCCCTCATTTACTTTATTGTTTTTTTGGCTTTAGTCCCATCTCTTAAGATTTTTTAGGCTCCCATCTCATGTGTTTCTAAATATGTATTAAGTCCCATAATCACCCAAAATTGCCCACAACTACTCTTTAACTGCCCATCTTCATTTCTATAGAGAATGACACTTGTCCCATAGTGGTTATAATAGGATCAATAACTAAAAAAAACATGAGAGTGGATGCAAATAAATCTTAAAAAATAAGACTAAACACTTAGGGTCTGTTTGGTTTGCAACTATAATTCTGTTTTTTGTGTTTACATACAATTCTGATAAAAAAATTGCATTTGGCAACCTGTTTTTAAAGATTGAATTTTAGTATTTCTATGTTATAATCAAGTTTTTTAGAAAATAGGTTGACGGTGTTTTATAACTTCTATTTTTTTATTTTTCAGCTCGAAATTATCCATTCTTAATATTTTAATGCATTTATACCTTAATATATAATAGAGGAAAGTACTCTTAGGTCCCTCACAAACAAATTTTAAACACTAAAGGAATTTTGACAAATTTTAACCAATTAGGTCCACTAATTCTCTTCTTGTAAAAGTCAAAGCTAGTGGCATAACAAGTGGACCTAATTGTAAATTGTCCTTAAATGTTTAAAAATTGTTACCAAGGGACCTGTTTGTAAATTTCCCTATATAATATACATACATAATACATTAATATGTGTGTAATTATTATAAATAAAAAAATATATATGTACATGTACATAAAATTTCGTATGGAATAATATAAAGTTAAATAATATTATCAGTAGATTCATGATACTTATATATAGTTTTATACATGTATTATTAATGTATGAAATAATATAAAATTTACATATAGTACATATGTATTAAAAAAGTATTATCAAGGTATGTATGTATATAATTTTATAGTGAATTATACATGAAATATCATTATATAAACACACACACACACACACACACACACACATATATATATATATATATATATATATCAAACTGTATTGAAAAATATTTTGCACACATGTGTGCTCCTATAAAGTCTCCGGTGATTTAGGTGGTATATCTATCAAGAGCACCTATGTCAGTATCTTAATTATGTGCGGGAAGACAACATATGAGTGTTATTATATATATATATAGAGAGAGAGAGAGAGAGAGAGAGGCCCTCTATTGTAAGGACTCTTTATGGTGCAGACTCCGGTACATACCATTTTTTTAAAATAGTAAAAAAATAAATTTTTTAATTAAACTTCCTGAATATGATCTCCATGGTAGGAAGATCATCTGCAATTTTTTTCATCAAAAAATTCAATAAAAAAAACGTTGAGATGAAGTGATTGTCACACCCCGCCTAATTCTGGCGTCGGCCGCCACCAAAACTAAGCCGGGCGTGAACTAAATAAATACCATTCTTAGCATGAGACAGATATGAGACATAAATAAATCAGTCCATAAGATAAATAATTGGTCAATCTCAAATGATCACAAATAACTAAGCGATAAAAGATCCATCACATGCTAACTCCAAAAATCCAATCTCCAATAATGATTAAATAAAATCTGAAATAATCCCAAAATAAATCCTCTAAACAACTTTGGAACCGAATGGCCCAATAAAACTCAAATGAAGTCTCATAATACGACTGGAAAAGAAAGTCTAACTAAACTATGCCATAAAGTAAATAACTCCAGCTGCACCTCCAATGATAACTCCGATAAACTTATACAGCTTCTCCAAATTCTAATCCTGAAAAAGATTAGTCAACGCATGGGTCAGAGCCAAAGCCCCGAGCAAGAATACACACTACTCCCCTCAAATAGGATCCTTGAATCCAGACAGTAGCATTATACGCAATAAATATCACAATAGAATATTTTAAATTAAACGGGATAATTAAACGCGATAGATATAAATCACTAACTACCCGCATAAATCCCCATTTATAAAGGCACACCAATATGATTTTAAATTCCAAAGTCCCACGATGTGAATTTAATTATATTAACCAACTTTTATTATTGTTCTCACTTTTTATTAAAGTGTCACACTTCCCCTTGTCAATCGCCCTCTGACCCATTTACTGTCGGCCCCGACACATGACAAGGTTACCCTTGTCAATCGCCCTCTGACCCGTTTACTGTCGGCCCCGACACATGACAAGGTTCCACACACGACACGACATAAATCGCCCTCTGGCCCGTTTAAACTGTCAGCCCCGACACATTATGTCGCCACAAATTTTAATACCCGTTTTTATCTTAGGCATTAATTCTCAATTTCACAATTTATAATCACCCCACCCTTTTAATCGACGTGAGATCCTCAAAATACCCCTTAGTCCCATACCAAAGGGTCCCCAAGTTATCAATACGTCCTATCCTATGTATAGGAGGATTTTCTAACATAAATCTTAACTTAGTCTCGTTCTTAAACTATCGTAGCGACGATAAAGTAATAAAAATCAGCCCACCCTCAAGATGATAAAAACGCGATAATCTACCCTCACTAGTCCCATACCTAGAAGGCGTAAATCATCAAAATGCATACCCACTAGTCCCATACCTAGAAGGCATTCTAAAATATAGGGAGAACAATAATACCCAACAACCCGTCTTCACAAAGGCAACATCATAATACCAACAAGTCACACAAACAAGCATAATTAATCAATATATAAAGCTACGCATGATAGTCCAATTCAATTAAATCTTTAATTTAATTATCACAACGTCAACAATACCCAAATAATCTCATTTAATTAATTTAAATTAAATATACCAAGTTCTCATCATATATTCATCAAAACCAAATTTTATTATCTCTACGTGTATTACATGAATTGTACGCACCCAAAAATCATTTATTTTAAAACTAGAATTTTTCTACATGCACCCTACACCAATAAAACCCAAAATCACTCATCAATCCTACGTACCCAAAGGGTTATGAATATTATTCAGATTAAAAGATTTTATAAAAACAGCCCCATAATTAGTATTCACTTTTCAAATTAAGTTACTAATTATTTTTAAGAAAACATGTAATTAAGTGTTTAGGGGACACTTAAAACGCATAATACTAAAGGAAAAGAATAGAGTATTCTTGCCTGAATAAAAGTTGGTTTAGAAATCTGATCTTGAATGTGTATTCCTCTCAAAAATTTGACAAAGATTCGTTCTTGATGCGTCTTGAGAAAATCCGGTTAATCTTGACAAAACTTGAGTTGAAAGTTATGTAGAATGGGGCTAGGGTTTTGAGGTTGAAGAAGATGAAGAAGATGAGAGGATTCTAATTTTTGAGAAGGCTAAAGTGTGTTTTAAAAGATCTAAACTCGTCACTTTATGTTTATATACCAAAAAGAATTAGAGTCCTAATCAAATACAAATACTTGAAAAAAATCATTACGGACGATCGGACCGTTAGAATCGCTTGAAATTTTAGTATGTTGTAGCGAACGGCGAGACAGGACTGCTGACAAAAATTCAGCTTGATCGGCCGATCGGATTTCTAAAAATATTATTTTTACAAGAAAGTTTTATGTTTTGAGGACTCTTAGAGAGTTTTATATTTTGAGGACTCTTCTAAATAATAAAAATTCAATTAAAACTCCATTTTAATTCCGATTCCAATTCCGTTTGAAAATTCATTTTTCAAATATAAAAACCAACACTTAAAATTATAAAATTTATAAAATCCAAAATTTCATTTTTTCTCCGACTTCCAAAATTAATTTAAAAAAAATTCCCATTTAAAAAATTCGGGTTGTTACATACTTCCCCACTAGCAAAGAATTTCGTCCTCGAAATTAAACGAAGCATACACATAAACACTTAAATCTCGCAAAAAAGAAAATAAGGCTCACATATGCCTACACATAGAATGCCATAATTGGGCGCCCATACACCCAATTCTACGCGCACCTACCCCACGAGCAACAAAATATTATATATTGCCTATATACATACACATAACTATGAAAATAATGGCGTACCACATGCTCTCAAAATTCCCCGCTCGATCCTATATTCGAAAGTCATTAAAATTATAACTTCCTCAAATTAAATTTCAACATCAAAAATCGATACATACGGTACCTAACATCTGTACTAAAAACTCAAAAATAATTATTGTCTCCAAAATCCATTATAAGGATCCCCACATCAAGCTTACTAATTCTAAACTCAATGTCTACAACGTCCTTAACTCAAAACTTCACATCTCCAAGAAACACATCTAACATGTATGCTAGACCCTCTACCTTAAGAAGTACGAATCATCAAAGGGAATCAAAGATCGGCAGCGCGGAAGCTAAACGGACTCATAACCTACGAGACCTAAGACCATGCTCTGATACCATCTATCACACCCCGCCTAATTCTGGCGTCGGCCGCCACCAAAACTAAGCCGGGCGTGAACTAAATAAATACCATTCTTAGCATGAGACAGATATGAGACATAAATAAATCAGTCCATAAGATAAATAATTGGTCAATCTCAAATGATCACAAATAACTAAGCGATAAAAGATCCATCACATGCTAACTCCAAAAATCCAATCTCCAATAATGATTAAATAAAATCCGAAATAATCCCAAAATAAATCCTCTAAACAACTTTGGAACCGAATGGCCCAATAAAACTCAAATGAAGTCTCATAATACGACTGGAAAAGAAAGTCTAACTAAACTATGCCATAAAGTAAATAACTCCAGCTGCACCTCCAATGATAACTCCGATAAACTTATACAGCTTCTCCAAATTCTAATCCTGAAAAAGATTAGTCAACGCATGGGTCAGAGCCAAAGCCCCGAGCAAGAATACACACTACTCCCCTCAAATAGGATCCTTGAATCCAGACAGTAGCATTATACGCAATAAATATCACAATAGAATATTTTAAATTAAACGGGATAATTAAACGCGATAGATATAAATCACTAACTACCCGCATAAATCCCCATTTATAAAGGCACACCAATATGATTTTAAATTCCAAAGTCCCACGATGTGAATTTAATTATATTAACCAACTTTTATTATTGTTCTCACTTTTTATTAAAGTGTCACACTTCCCCTTGTCAATCGCCCTCTGACCCATTTACTGTCGGCCCCGACACATGACAAGGTTACCCTTGTCAATCGCCCTCTGACCCGTTTACTGTCGGCCCCGACACATGACAAGGTTCCACACACGACACGACATAAATCGCCCTCTGGCCCGTTTAAACTGTCAGCCCCGACACATTATGTCGCCACAAATTTTAATACCCGTTTTTATCTTAGGCATTAATTCTCAATTTCACAATTTATAATCACCCCACCCTTTTAATCGACGTGAGATCCTCAAAATACCCCTTAGTCCCATACCTAAGGGTCCCCAAGTTATCAATACGTCCTATCCTATGTATAGGAGGATTTTCTAACATAAATCTTAACTTAGTCTCGTTCTTAAACTATCGTAGCGACGATAAAGTAATAAAAATCAGCCCACCCTCAAGATGATAAAAACGCGATAATCTACCCTCACTAGTCCCATACCTAGAAGGCGTAAATCATCAAAATGCATACCCACTAGTCCCATACCTAGAAGGCATTCTAAAATATAGGGAGAACAATAATACCCAACAACCCGTCTTCACAAAGGCAACATCATAATACCAACAAGTCACACAAACAAGCATAATTAATCAATATATAAAGCTACGCATGATAGTCCAATTCAATTAAATCTTTAATTTAATTATCACAACGTCAACAATACCCAAATAATCTCATTTAATTAATTTAAATTAAATATACCAAGTTCTCATCATATATTCATCAAAACCAAATTTTATTATCTCTACGTGTATTACATGAATTGTACGCACCCAAAAATCATTTATTTTAAAACTAGAATTTTTCTACATGCACCCTACACCAATAAAACCCAAAATCACTCATCAATCCTACGTACCCAAAGGGTTATGAATATTATTCAGATTAAAAGATTTTATAAAAACAGCCCCATAATTAGTATTCACTTTTCAAATTAAGTTACTAATTATTTTTAAGAAAACATGTAATTAAGTGTTTAGGGGACACTTAAAACGCATAATACTAAAGGAAAAGAATAGAGTATTCTTGCCTGAATAAAAGTTGGTTTAGAAATCTGATCTTGAATGTGTATTCCTCTCAAAAATTTGACAAAGATTCGTTCTTGATGCGTCTTGAGAAAATCCGGTTAATCTTGACAAAACTTGAGTTGAAAGTTATGTAGAATGGGGCTAGGGTTTTGAGGTTGAAGAAGATGAAGAAGATGAGAGGATTCTAATTTTTGAGAAGGCTAAAGTGTGTTTTAAAAGATCTAAACTCGTCACTTTATGTTTATATACCAAAAAGAATTAGAGTCCTAATCAAATACAAATACTTGAAAAAAATCATTACGGACGATCGGACCGTTAGAATCGCTTGAAATTTTAGTATGTTGTAGCGAACGGCGAGACAGGACTGCTGACAAAAATTCAGCTTGATCGGCCGATCGGATTTCTAAAAATATTATTTTTACAAGAAAGTTTTATGTTTTGAGGACTCTTAGAGAGTTTTATATTTTGAGGACTCTTCTAAATAATAAAAATTCAATTAAAACTCCATTTTAATTCCGATTCCAATTCCGTTTGAAAATTCATTTTTCAAATATAAAAACCAACACTTAAAATTATAAAATTTATAAAATCCAAAATTTCATTTTTTCTCCGACTTCCAAAATTAATTTAAAAAAAATTCCCATTTAAAAAATTCGGGTTGTTACATACTTCCCCACTAGCAAAGAATTTCGTCCTCGAAATTAAACGAAGCATACACATAAACACTTAAATCTCGCAAAAAAGAAAATAAGGCTCACATATGCCTACACATAGAATGCCATAATTGGGCGCCCATACACCCAATTCTACGCGCACCTACCCCACGAGCAACAAAATATTATATATTGCCTATATACATACACATAACTATGAAAATAATGGCGTACCACATGCTCTCAAAATTCCCCGCTCGATCCTATATTCGAAAGTCATTAAAATTATAACTTCCTCAAATTAAATTTCAACATCAAAAATCGATACATACGGTACCTAACATCTGTACTAAAAACTCAAAAATAATTATTGTCTCCAAAATCCATTATAAGGATCCCCACATCAAGCTTACTAATTCTAAACTCAATGTCTACAACGTCCTTAACTCAAAACTTCACATCTCCAAGAAACACATCTAACATGTATGCTAGACCCTCTACCTTAAGAAGTACGAATCATCAAAGGGAATCAAAGATCGGCAGCGCGGAAGCTAAACGGACTCATAACCTACGAGACCTAAGACCATGCTCTGATACCATCTATCACACCCCGCCTAATTCTGGCGTCGGCCGCCACCAAAACTAAGCCGGGCGTGAACTAAATAAATACCATTCTTAGCATGAGACAGATATGAGACATAAATAAATCAGTCCATAAGATAAATAATTGGTCAATCTCAAATGATCACAAATAACTAAGCGATAAAAGATCCATCACATGCTAACTCCAAAAATCCAATCTCCAATAATGATTAAATAAAATCCGAAATAATCCCAAAATAAATCCTCTAAACAACTTTGGAACCGAATGGCCCAATAAAACTCAAATGAAGTCTCATAATACGACTGGAAAAGAAAGTCTAACTAAACTATGCCATAAAGTAAATAACTCCAGCTGCACCTCCAATGATAACTCCGATAAACTTATACAGCTTCTCCAAATTCTAATCCTGAAAAAGATTAGTCAACGCATGGGTCAGAGCCAAAGCCCCGAGCAAGAATACACACTACTCCCCTCAAATAGGATCCTTGAATCCAGACAGTAGCATTATACGCAATAAATATCACAATAGAATATTTTAAATTAAACGGGATAATTAAACGCGATAGATATAAATCACTAACTACCCGCATAAATCCCCATTTATAAAGGCACACCAATATGATTTTAAATTCCAAAGTCCCACGATGTGAATTTAATTATATTAACCAACTTTTATTATTGTTCTCACTTTTTATTAAAGTGTCACACTTCCCCTTGTCAATCGCCCTCTGACCCATTTACTGTCGGCCCCGACACATGACAAGGTTACCCTTGTCAATCGCCCTCTGACCCGTTTACTGTCGGCCCCGACACATGACAAGGTTCCACACACGACACGACATAAATCGCCCTCTGGCCCGTTTAAACTGTCAGCCCCGACACATTATGTCGCCACAAATTTTAATACCCGTTTTTATCTTAGGCATTAATTCTCAATTTCACAATTTATAATCACCCCACCCTTTTAATCGACGTGAGATCCTCAAAATACCCCTTAGTCCCATACCTAAGGGTCCCCAAGTTATCAATACGTCCTATCCTATGTATAGGAGGATTTTCTAACATAAATCTTAACTTAGTCTCGTTCTTAAACTATCGTAGCGACGATAAAGTAATAAAAATCAGCCCACCCTCAAGATGATAAAAACGCGATAATCTACCCTCACTAGTCCCATACCTAGAAGGCGTAAATCATCAAAATGCATACCCACTAGTCCCATACCTAGAAGGCATCCTAAAATATAGGGAGAACAATAATACCCAACAACCCGTCTTCACAAAGGCAACATCATAATACCAACAAGTCACACAAACAAGCATAATTAATCAATATATAAAGCTACGCATGATAGTCCAATTCAATTAAATCTTTAATTTAATTATCACAACGTCAACAATACCCAAATAATCTCATTTAATTAATTTAAATTAAATATACCAAGTTCTCATCATATATTCATCAAAACCAAATTTTATTATCTCTACGTGTATTACATGAATTGTACGCACCCAAAAATCATTTATTTTAAAACTAGAATTTTTCTACATGCACCCTACACCAATAAAACCCAAAATCACTCATCAATCCTACGTACCCAAAGGGTTATGAATATTATTCAGATTAAAAGATTTTATAAAAACAGCCCCATAATTAGTATTCACTTTTCAAATTAAGTTACTAATTATTTTTAAGAAAACATGTAATTAAGTGTTTAGGCGACACTTAAAACGCATAATACTAAAGGAAAAGAATAGAGTATTCTTGCCTGAATAAAAGTTGGTTTAGAAATCTGATCTTGAATGTGTATTCCTCTCAAAAATTTGACAAAGATTCGTTCTTGATGCGTCTTGAGAAAATCCGGTTAATCTTGACAAAACTTGAGTTGAAAGTTATGTAGAATGGGGCTAGGGTTTTGAGGTTGAAGAAGATGAAGAATATGAGAGGATTCTAATTTTTGAGAAGGCTAAAGTGTGTTTTAAAAGATCTAAACTCGTCACTTTATGTTTATATACCAAAAAGAATTAGAGTCCTAATCAAATACAAATACTTGAAAAAAATCATTACGGACGATCGGACCGTTAGAATCGCTTGAAATTTTAGTATGTTGTAGCGAACGGCGAGACAGGACTGCTGACAAAAATTCAGCTTGATCGGCCGATCGGATTTCTAAAAATATTATTTTTACAAGAAAGTTTTATGTTTTGAGGACTCTTAGAGAGTTTTATATTTTGAGGACTCTTCTAAATAATAAAAATTCAATTAAAACTCCATTTTAATTCCGATTCCAATTCCGTTTGAAAATTCATTTTTCAAATATAAAAACCAACACTTAAAATTATAAAATTTATAAAATCCAAAATTTCATTTTTTCTCCGACTTCCAAAATTAATTTAAAAAAAATTCCCATTTAAAAAGTTCGGGTTGTTACAGTGATATGTAAAAAATAGTATAAATATGCATTGTCGACCGTTGAAATGTTGACGATTATGTTGACGATTATCTCACTCACTTTTTGATTGAATTTTTTGATGAAACTTCATGGATATGATCTCGATAGTGAAAAGATCATATCCATGAAGTTTCATAAAAAAATTCAATCAATAAAGTGGCTGGCGCCGACCCAACATTTCAACGGTTGAAAATGCATATTTATACCCTTTTTTTACATATCACCTCATCTCAACAGTTTTTTTATTGAATTTTTTGATGAAAAAAATTGAAGATGATCTTCTCACCATGGAGATCATATCCGTGAAGTTTCATCAAAAAATTCATTTTTTTACTATGTTAAAAAAATGGTAAGTACCGAGGTCTGCACCATAAGGAGTCCTTATATATATATATATATATATATATGTGTGTGTGTGTGTGTGTGTGTGTGTGTGTGTATAATATAAATATACATGTTGCTAATTTTGTCAAATTTTCAAAAATCTGTATTTAAACACAAGTTTACTAAACGCGGACCAATCTATCTACTATCTACTATCTACTACTACTTAAAAATAGGGGAGTTCCTATTCAATTGTGAGAAGACTAAACTACCCTCATTAAATTTGAAATTCCTATCATACCCTTAATAATATTATCACATATCTTTTCCCTCTTCATTACCTACGAAATCTCCTATTCATTCACACACACATACCAAACCATCAGAATACATTAATCTTCCAAAAGTAGAAATCAACAGTCAGTTGTCCCAGTCTCTAATTCATCATTCCCACATACGAGAAATCTTCATCTTTTGAAATGGAAGATAAAAAAACAAACATCTCCTATTCTCCAATTCATTCCCACATACGAGATCAGCCAATTCATTCTCACATACAAGATCAACTGTCCAGATTCATTCATCTCCACATACAAGATCAACTGTCCAGATTCATTCATCTATTTGAAATGGAAGATGGAAAACCAACTGTCCAATATGCCTACCTAAGTTGTTTGTATATTAGATATGTCTATTTAATTGAAATTTCATCGTTTATTGTGTTTTTCCTATTATTTTTTCTAAAAATAATCAAGGTAAATACTCCCAATTTGCGTCTATATTTTTGGAATCTGTGATGAAAAATATGCATTTCGTATTACTGTATCCCATAGATTGGATAATGAGCATACTAATGATAGGTTTAAAGTTTATTTCTTGTGTTTGATTTTCCAGTTTGTTTGAGAAAGATATTGAGTGAACATCTTTTGTAGTTCTATTTCTAATATCAAGTTGAAGTAAAGGTCATTTTTTGTAACTTTCGGAAAGCAGATTTCAACTTATTTCTAATATCAATTGAAGTAAAGGTATTTTTTGTTTGTAATATTCTTATACCTGATTTCAACTTAAAGTGGGGTATATTAATTGGATTATTGTGGTTTTTTTATGCGCAACAACGTTTACAAGTCAAATTTTAAAGAAATGAAAGATTGATCTTCTTAACCTTAGTTTTAAAAAATACTTAAATGAACAAGTATATCCCAACAAACATCCCATGAATTCTATCTTGATTAGTAAAAATTCAGTCTATAATTTTCTGGTTGCAATTAATAATAACTTTATTTTTGATTCATTGACATATATGTGTACTGTTTTGGGTTTTCTTCTTATTACGGAAATTTAACTCACGATGACAATATTTTTTTTCATAAGGTGAAAATTCACTGCTAGAATAGTTGATAGCCGTAACACAAGTACTTAACTTTTTGGTTTATTATCATTCTTTTATAATTTCTAAATACTGAAATATCACTCATGATAACAATTTTTTTCCCCAGTAATGTGTAAGTTCACTACTATAATAGTTGATGGCACTAAGGCAACTAATTAATTTATGGGTGTATTATCATTCTTATGTAATACGATGTATTTACTTATTACAAGTATGTTAACAGTAGTAGGATTGTAATATGACATTTCATAAAAAAAAACTTGATCCTTTACCTATTTCCTAATTAAGTGTTAATTGAAATCTTATAGGATATTGTCAATATTGGTGGTACGAGCACGCATTGTGAATCTGACAGTGAAGGAATTTTGCTTTTGTTTAGGAGGCATGTGAAGTATTTAATACCATATTGAAATTGTTTCCTCGAATTTAAATTCGAGATGCTCATATATTTTCTTTGAAACTTTGTAGGATATTGTCAATGTTGGTGGTAGAAGCTTGGATTGTCAATCTCATAGTGAAGGAATCTCACTTTTATTTACGAGGTAAGTGAAATTAATTAATGTATCATTGCGATTTTAATTATCAATAACACAATTCAAATAATGTAAGTAAGTACCAAAACAATACACCATAGTCATAAATTTCGGACGATCTGTATAAATCAATATGGTTCGTACAATTGATGATAAAGAATCTTACATAGAATAAATATTTCAAAATAAAGAGCAAAGCATATAAGAAAAACTATTTGTAGATACAAATTTGAGTCAAGATCTAATTTATTATCAGAGGTTCGATTTCATCGGCCCCGTCTAAGTAACAAAGAAGGTTAATTATTTTCCATTAATTTGGTATTTTAATATATAGGGCTAAACGTCATATAACCCAACAAGTTTTATCTTCGATTTGCTACTGAAATACCTAAACCCCCACTTCTCCAGTTATGTAATCGACACCCCGCACGTGAATATATAAGTCTTAAATAATTTTATCATGCATTTATAAAATATGTTCAGATTGTTTCACTTAATTATACTTTTTCGCAGCCACATTAGAAAACTATAACTCAATTGACTTCATTTTTTCTTGTCAATGCAAGCTTTCCATTATTAACATCTCGCTAAGATGTATGAAAAATCATACAATTGATGATAAAGAATCTTACACAGAATCAAAACTTCAAAATAAATAACAAAGCGTATAAAAGAAACAATTTTTCGATACAAATTTAACTCAAGATCTATAAGGACATATTTTCATAGAGACATCTACATCAAAGACGGATCCGAATTACTCAAGTTCTTCATCATTCAAGACTACACGAAGTTTACTTTGGTAAGGTTATGTTTTAAATACCTTAACTTTTCACTTAGAGCTTTTGGGATATTTTTACAAAATATTTTTCTAAATATTTTGTTTTCGGACACCTTTCCGTAGAAAAATCATAACTAATTCATAAAAAACCAGAATGATACAAAACTGGTGGCCACGCGTTCGTATCGAAATTTTCTACAGGCCCGTGTGGAATCTTGTTTGATAGGTCGTTTGAACGACCTGCAATTGTCGTTCAAAAGACATAGTATGTCGTTTGATCTCGTTCGAACGACTTTTGTCCTTCGTTCGAGCAACTTGTTGATCTCGTTCGAACGAGTTCTATTTTTGAGGCTGCGTAATTTGCTATAAAATCTCATTCTCTGGTTCCGTTTTCATTAAGAAGTCACAGCGTTTTGACGAACAGAAAAACAACGAAAGCAGAATTCTTTTAGACTTCTTCCTTTAGGGTTTAATCCCTTTTTGTTTTCAATTCACAAAACTCCCATATGCTTTAGTGAATTGTTTTGGTTTTCAAGAACACAACTTTTACTTTTGTTCAAACTTGTGGAGAAGCCATCTCTCTTCTTCATTGATACCCTCCTGGAAAGGTAAAGTTCCAGCTGAAAAACTTGTGGAGAAGCCATTTCTCTTCTTCATTGCTGACCACCTGGAGTTCCCACGGGAGATTTCAGTCGACGACATAGGAACCGACACCTGCGGGTATTTTTATGTCACACTTATTTCATTGTAATCCGTGTAAGCCGTTTTCTTACAAATTATAGTGAAATAAAAGATTTTTCCCCTTTGGGGGATTTTTCCTGAAATTGTTTGTTTTATCCTACATGCGTTATTTTATTGGATAAATCATCTAGATGCATGTTTTAAGGTTTAACTAAAATTTGGAATTAATTAAAATTTTATTTTATTTGAGAAGTCGCAATATTTCCGCTGTAGCGATTCTACAAATTGGTATCAGAGCTAATTTAAGCGATCACCACTCTACAAGATCCGATTCACTATCACCAAATAGAGGTTTGGTTTCATCGGCCCCACCTAAGTCACAAAGAAGCTTAATTCTTTTCCATTAATTTTCTATTTTAATATATAGGGCTAAATGTGACACCCCGACTAATTAAATACCGGGTAGCTACTCCTTTATTAAATTAATTCAAAATGCCAAGATGGTCCAGTTAATAGCATCACTGTCGAAAACATTTTAATGCTTACTAACCACCTAGTATTTAAAAGTAAGTTGCCAAATTTTAATTTAAGTCTGATTAACATGCAACAAGTGTAATGAAGAAATAATAACACCATTCACCATAATGAAATAACTAGAATAACCATCACATAATGAAAATAAAGTCTGGAGGAAAAACTCCTCACTACAAATCCCACAACTGAAGCAAATAATGAAATACTGAGTACTGTATCAATACATGCCAAAGTCTGAAAACTGAAATGGAAAAGTAACACTAATGGAACTGGGCAACATGCCCTAAAATTGAAGAATACTGAATATGGAATCCAAATGATAGAAGCATCTAAAAGCAAATCCCTGTAACTCCCACAAACAGCTACAGCTCGTCACCTGAATGAGTATCCTATGCATGGTGTCCCTGTGGCTGGGCACCTAAAATGGTTTTACAAGAAAATAGATTTGAAAGAAAATGGGTCAGAGCCCGAAAGTCGAAATCATTTTAAAAACTGCAAGTGTTTTAATAACTTTAAAACATTAAATGCAAAATACATGTTAGGACGTGCACTCACATGAAATTCTCACCTCTCGACTACATGTGCACTCCTAACGTACCGTACCCATCTACAATGATATACTCATCTAATCGAACCAAAATAAGTTTTACCCATTACTACTCGATTCCCATATTAACTCCTAGCGTTAACAATCTAAAACAGAGGCTTTACATAAATTCAGATTCGCAATGTATTATAATACTCTATAAGTTCACCCGTTATGTTTTCTCGAAACATTACCATAATTATATTCACAATATTATCATGAAAATTCCCATTTATTTAGTGTATATTATTCGCATCATAAATATACAATACAAGCACCCCGAGAATTAGCTGCGGTGCACACATACTCTGCTATCCATCCCGGTACATCACGTACATAAGGATCACATATTCCGAATCTCTCAGGAATAGTTCAAAGATAACAACATCACAAATAATGGAGGCGAACACAGTCACATCACATGGGTCACGCACATACCTACGCTCCCACGATCAGCGGACTTATTAACATCCCAATAAGTCTTTCTTTGACCTATGTTCATCGAGGTAACCAGTCTAAATCCGGGCAACACAAGGATTAGAGGGCCCTAAGCGAACGCAAACCTCCCGTGATAGCAAGTATGGTAGGTATGTCATACACACAATTTATATACCAATACTAAGTAAACACACATCTTAGTAATCATCTAAGTTTAATTGTAGTACATATCGCATTTGCGTACCAACTTAATATATATACAACTTATATAATCCCGGTCCATAATTATACGCGCCATAGTTTATTCTCACGTCGTGGTAACCACTCACGTCTCAATACCATATTAACCATTATCTAAATCCCTCGAATATAATTTATTCCTCATAATAACTCAAATGTCCCAAATCCATCAATACATCATCAAAGGAATATCATCTCTATCCCCGAACAAGTTTACGGGACTCCAAAAATCAAAACAGGCCAAAAAGGCCCAAACTGTTCGAACGAGATCCAGTTCGTTCGAACGAACTGTACCTTCTAACGAGATCTCGTTCGAACGAAGGTATCAAACGAAATTCCATTTCGTTAGAAGCGACTGGTCAACTCGTTAGAAGCTCGTTCGAACGAGCTCGTTCGAACGACCTAGGAATGGTTTCTAACGACCGACCAGTTTCGTCCCAGATTTTTCTTAATCTCGTTTTTCACCATTCTTACTCCTCAAATCTCTTCTAAACTTTGTCCCAACAATCGTTTTAAGGTCTCTAAACAATCCTAAACATATTATAGTCACATCCTAACACGTTTTAAAGGATTAATTCACCCTAACATCAATCAATTTATAAATCTCTACACTTTTCCCCAATTTTTCAAGAACATGAACCCTAAAATCTTTAGATCTCTAATTCATCAAATTAAATCCGTTTTTATGTCTTACAAGATATAGCAACATCAGATTAGTCCTCTAAATATGATTCTACATGCAATCCTTTCATCAAAATTTAGTATTCTACTTCCAAAATTCGTGGGTTTTTCATTATCTTCCAAAAACAAACATAATTGTGAGTTATCTAACATGGAAGGAACATTCTCTGAATTTAAAAGAGATTAAATCACTTGCCTTAAGTTTATCTCTGAATTTGATGATGAATTTGTGAAGTGTTCTCTTTCTTTCTCTGCAGAATTCCCTCTCTCTCTCTCTCAACAAGTTCTTCTTCTCCAATGGCTATGGTGGCTAGGGTTTATTTTTGGAAACTTAGAAACCTCTTCTAATAACCTACGTAACCTATTGGGTTATCATGGGTTGTTTAGTGGCTTAGTGGGTAAAACCCACATCAGATTTACTTAGCTAATTTTCGTCACTTTTAATTCCCCAAAAATACAAAATTACCGAAATGCTTTTTATGTTGCCGGTATGGCCTAAAAATACCCCGGGACCCAAACTAAACCCCCGGCTAGTGTTTTCTGACTATCTCAACCCTTCCGGACGCGTTGGCGTACTCAAAATGACCATACGGTTGATAGAATTTAAATTCACTTTTATAATTAAATAATACACCATGACGCGACGGTCACACGCGTCTCAACAAAATTCCCAAATTGTCGCATATGAATCTCACGACAAATTTTCATAATTCCAAATTCATATATAATCATATATGCACATATAATCAAATACCAACTCGCATCTCGCTAGTATTTTAATCCGGATTAATTATCAATTAATACGCATTTAATTTAATTAATCCCAAAAATAAATATCACAGAAAATACGGGGTATTACACTAAACTTCATAGAACTAAACAAGTTTTATCTTCTATTTGCTGTTGAAATACTGGAAAAGTTACTATGATGCTTCTTCTTTTTATGCTTCATTTTATACGTAGCAAACATTTAACTACTTTTTTGGACACACTTGTCTCTACACTATAATTACAAATTTAAAAAATGTAATTACAGATGTAATGCTACACTAAAGAAGTAATTAATCATCAATTACTACTATTACATCATCAATTTTAAACCAAAAATCTTATAATTATAATTAAAAAACATATAAAATATAATCAATGTTTTCTATCCCTTGAATATATGGTATAGATTAGAAAGAGAGAATTTCGTAAAGTGTTCAGTCGACGATTCAAAATTGGTGACTTGATAGTCTTCCACGTTCATTGATCGTTAATGAGGTACGTTCGAAGGAAAGTGGTGGAAACCACTGTGTTGGATCATATTTAAAATCGCATCCACATTCCATATTGGTTGCTCATTTTCCCATAGGGAACAATCATCCACATTGTTTATTTGTTGCTCATTACTTTCCCATTGAATTTCGTGATCCTCCTCCTCTGGTAATTAGTTGTTTGTCTCCTACTTGATACGCTGCATCACTATACCAAAGTACAATCATATAAATCAAGCAAAAGAATATTTTAATACACGTGCTGATTATCGAAGCGTATTAGCTATGTGTTATCTAGCACTTGATTTGTGAAATCCTTTCTCTGGAATAATTGTGACGAACATGTACTGATCAATCTCGATTTCTTGGCAAACATGTAGAGACAAAACAAGAAAAATCCAACATAGGAAACACTAACACCTGAGACCTCTCTTCCTAAACTTTCTAGGATGTAAAGGCTGGCAGCCACCTTAACAAACAACCTCTTATCATGCCTAGCCCTTAGAATAGATTAATACTTCCTATTTAGAATAAAAAACTAACGAACCTTAGATATACCAATACCTAATATCAAATGTATATATTTTTTATACATATATATAACACGATCGAGAACACAAATGTCTATGATTTGTTGGTTGGTATATTTATCTTTAAGCCTATTGATGCTGGAGTTGATTGGAGTATGGTTGCTAAATCTACTCTCTATTATGTGACTTACTTAAAGGATTCCATCGATGAAATTATCTAATTTTTACAAAGTAGTGCACTGCGCATCTTTATATAGTATTCTATTTGTATCCATTCTCCCCCAAATAGCGACAAACCTTCCTTTAAACCTTATATTTGGGTTTCTCCTAAAAACTTGGACTGCTCTCTACACTTTTAAACCTCTAAAACAATTTTTCTGGCACAACTCAATGTCCGAAAAAAGCTCAGCTCAAACCGAAAAGGTGGCTTATTTATACTATTAAGCCCATCTACATATGTTTTACTTGAATATGATATTTTACAGATATTTTACTTGAACTACAATTTGTAGATAATAGGTAGTATGACAAGATCATGTATGACAAGCCATACATGATCTTTTATAGTAGTTCAATCTAGATAACAGTCTTTATACAAACAGCTGTTGTAACATTACAGTCTTTATACAAACAGTGTTTGCTATATGTCATAGTTACTTCTCTGTTGTGCCTAGCATTGCACATTTGAATGAATTATATTCAAGTACCTACACTATCGCCTCGATTGAAGACTTCATAGATCAGCTAACATGGGAGCATGGCATGAGAATCTTACTACTGTTAACATAATGTTTATTGGAACTTATTAGATTTAGAGTAATACATAATTAGGAAAAAGTGGACTGCTCACAATTCATGATGAAGTACCAAATTACAATCCTACTACTGTTAACATACTTGTTAGGAGTTAGTATATCATATTATAAAAAAGGTCATGTGTTAAGAAGCAGGTGTTAGAATTTGTACTAAGCTCGACTTTGAGGATAATTTAGAAAAGTGAGGATAAGATCTTCAAATTGCTCTTTATATTCGACCATAGACATGTCCTTTCAAATTTACTTTAGATATGGTATTAATCTGCATAGATTTCTTGATCCTTTGCTCTAGGATTCTCACTATTACTTAATGAAAAATCTGTCCCTCAGCCTAGTACTCTTGTCCATTGATATCACCTCATATGTTCAGCTTCCTTCCCGTTAAATATCCCTTCCTTTCCCTTTCTCAAACTGATTGTGCGACTTCTCATGCACCTCCAGAATATTTGCGGCATTCAAGTAGTATCAACCACAACCACGGATACAGGTTCTAAGGTGTCCCAATGTGAGTTTGTAATCTTTTTTTTGTGTCCCAATGGGATCAGGTTCTAAGGTGTTCTAAGGTATACTATAAAGATTGATAACTTATATAGTTATTCTATGCACTTTGACAATGGATAGCATAGCCATATTACAAACTGATTACAAACTGATATCCGTATCGGCAAGGTCTTTTGAAACAGTTGGATCCCCAAAGGTCGAATTGAAATTCAAAGCAGATTGTTGTCGATATAAATTAAGACTTGAATCAAAATGGCGATATAGAAGGATCAGTTTTGATTCGTACCCTTCGGGGTCGCATTACTCTTTAAAATTCCAATAACGATCCACAAGTGTCTATATATGACATGCATACAAACATACATGTTATGAGAAAATGCAGAGGATAGAAATATGTCATTGTTATTACAGTAGGCACACATGTTTTGTATCCTCAATTGTCCCCTGACTCTATTATGATAACTAAGAAGTATAGTTCAAATTTAAGTTTTTTTTCTCTTCAATATATTTGTAGAAATTTCTATTTTATTGATAATATTATGTGTTTCCGCTAAAAGTGTATAGTTTGTACCCAACATTTAGTGATATAGTAGCGCATATACTGTGGAAACGTATGTGATATGGATATCAATTTCCTTTAGTAGTTTTCATTTATTGGTAGAATACTTCAACTGTTATACTTATATTCCTCTTGTATTTTATGAAATAATTTGATTTAATCTTATTGTTGATTGCAATCTTTCAGCAACTCTATTATAGAGTATGTTCATACTGTTTCATTTAATTTCATATTTCGTTTGTTTTTCCAGTACAAGTTAGTCAGTTGAGTTTTGGTATACAAACTACTAACAATTATAAAATGAAATCTTTAAGAACTATTTCGTAAGGTTTTACATTTTACGTACACGACATTGAAGAACTTTAAATATTGGTATTTTATACAGTAGTACCTACATTATTGCTAGAACAGTTACTACTTATTCCTGGATAAATATTTTTGCTACAATAGTTACGACAAACAAATGTAATCAAAATCTTTTAATGATCAGTACCTATATTGGTACTCTATCCAAGTTAAAAGAATAAATAATTATAATATGCAATTGCTTATTTTGTTCATCTTACTATTGAATTAATAGTTTTAATGTTTATCAATTACAGGTTTGGCCTTTGACAGACGTTTACAATTCAATTGTTCATATTTTCTAGTAAGTATTTCTCAGCTATGTAACAAACACCTATATGCACTTTTTCATTACTCATATTTTATGAAAAATATATTACTAATTATGAATATATCAGTTCAGTATTTTTCAAGTTATACATAAAATTAATTTACTGTAGATATTCATGGTACTATAATATTTGACATTTAACTACCATTGACTTCAACTATATCTATTTACTCCATAAATTTTATGATTGGAAGAAAAAAATTATACTCTGTCTTATGTTGAGTGATACAATTTGTTAGTAAAGTTCATTTACTTTAATAAAATATAAATATATAATTCTATATTAACTTATGAAATTTGTGATTAATTGAAATTATTACATCTTCAATTATATATGTAAAATAATATATGTTTCCCATGTATTAATTTATACATTGAAGACTTTCGAATAAATCTTGTATCTATATGCTCCATTTCGATACTCATTGTATGAAAAATCTCATACCATTAATGAATAGACCTTTTTTTAATTGTGAAGGTTATACATTTATATTATTTAGTGTAGATATGAAATACTACACTATATATTTCATATTTAAATACCATTAATTTAAACTAAACACATATTAATTTCTACATTTTTACGATTTTGAACCAATATTAGATTCAATTCCATCATTATTTCAAATATTAAAATCATTGACATACATTTATCATGCTCCTCTCTTACTAAAGTTGTTAAATAATCTTCCAGACATGTCATTTGATAAATTGTTACAAATATCATCCATTTCAACATTTGAAAATGTATCTAATAACCCAAATCCACGGGAAAGATCGAGAGTTACTTGGTTACTTATAGCCCAATTAAATTCTTACATATATCAAGGTTAGCTACAAATAACTAAAAATAAACTTTACGATTAAGTAAATCATGTAATACTTATCAAATGCATATTTAATATTAGACTTGCTCTCTTAATAGGAGAAACTGTATACGGACCTCTTTGTTCTTCATTGGTGTAATTAGAATCAACTCCCAATTGTCATCACTGCAATGCACAGAGATTCCAATAGGAACCCCCAACATTTTGCAATAAAAAAGGTCAAATATCCCTTGATGAAACTTTTGTCCCCGAGGTTTTATTTCATCTTTTCACATCCAATTCAACCGAATCGAAATAATTTCATGCTAATATTAGAACATACAATAGCATATTCGACTTCACTTCATTTAGAGTTACTCTTGATAAGAAACTAGCGTCCTCAAGATGCAGTGTATACCTATTTCGAGTTAAAGGCCAAGTTTATCATCATTTACCCTCATTTCAGCCCAAAAATAACCCATGTTATTTCCAACTCTACTTCCATGACACTAGCAATGAGGTTTAAAATAGAATGGGCATCTTACCAGGGTTGTCCCTAAATGTTGATATAGATAAAAAGCTCTTGAATGTGGTTGGTGAAAATCCACATGCTTAGTTCTTACGCCGACTAAAGGACTTCCCTTCACTCGACACTTTTCAAGTTCAAATCACTAAACATGTGAACCTTGATCAACAAATCTACAATGCTCCTACATCCGATGAGGTTGCTGTAATTTGGATTAAAGAAAATAATGCAAATATTCCTTCGAGCGAGACATCATTCTCGTATCACACTCTGGCCAATGACACCAAATAAAACACTACTTTGGATGTTATGACCCGTTATAGTATCCATTACTATTTCCAAAAGGAGAGGTTGGATGGCATCAAGACATAAGACGACAAAATGATACCTCATCCAGCACATGTACAAACATCCCATCCCCCGTACCTACAATAATATGTACAAATGACATTTTATCATCTGAGCAATAAGGCAGCAACTTAACATCAAATATTTTTATAATCTAACTCTTAAATTCAAATCTAATTACATTTTAATAAATATTATCCTATTTCAATTTTCACACCCGTACACTCATGTAGGTGTAAAACGAGAGGCATCATCAAAAGTATCATGCCGAGAATACTATGCGCACAAATAGCAAATCAGAAGTAATAGACAATCAACGCTGTTATTCACTGACATGATACTACAACAATATTCTATTTACGTGTACATAAAGTTAGAAACAACTCGACTTGACTATTATCGTAACCAACAAAAAAATTAGAGCTGAACTCTACCAAGGGTTGATTGATAGCGTCATGGTGGGTGAGACAAGAGCGAGAAAGGTAGGTCAAAGGATTATTCTTCCTGCATCATTCATTAGTGGGCCACGAGATATGCGTCGTCGATACCTTGATGCAATGGCTTTAGTTCAAAGATGTGGAAATCCTGATTTATTCATGACAATGAATTGCAATCCCGATTGCAAAGAAATCATTGATAACGTTCATCCAGGACAAGTGCCTCAAGATCGACCAGATCTAACATCAAGAGTATTTCGCGTTAAATTAAAGGACCTAAAGGAACAAATTTTAAGAAATAAATTTTTGGGAAGGTCGTTGCGCACGTACATGTAATAGAATTCCAAAAGAGAGGATTGCCACATGCTCATATTTTGGTCATACTCAAATAAGATTACAAACTCACTACTCGAGATCACTACAATAAATTCATTTTCGCTGAGATGACTGATATTCACGAATACCCATTACTTCAATCATTAGTTATTAAGCACATAATACACGTTATGTGTGGAGAGCTGAATAAAAATAACCCGTGTATGAAAAATGGGAACTGCAAATTTTGTTACCCTTGCGAATTTGCGTCTTGTACCTCTCAAGGATATGACTCATATCCTATTTATCGGTGATGAAATAATGGGAGACAAGTACGCATGTGCAATAAATTATTGGACAACATATGGGTGGTTCCTTACAATCCATATCTCCTCACAAGATATAATTTTCATATTAACATTGAAGTATGCTCGGGGCTAAAAGCGATAAAGTACCTTTACAAGTACATTTACAAAGGGCGTGATAAAGTGGTTGTTCATATTTGGATCGGTGAGGATGAGACAACCACCATCGATGAAATCAAATAATTTTAAGATGCAAGATGGGTATCTTCACAAGAAGCTATCTCAAGAATTTTTGAATATTAGATAAATGAAATCAAGCCATCGGTGATAAACCTTCAACTCCATTTGCCAAATAAACATATTGTCACATACGAAGAGAACCATAACTTAAACAATGTGCTAGATACCCCGAACATTGGCAAAATAATGCAAACCAAATTCTTCAATATGTGCTCCAGCTTCAGTGAGGCACGTCAATATCTCTATAGGTAATTCCCTGAACATTACGTATGGGACAACAAATAAAAAACTTGGGCTCAAAGGAAGAATAAACTCGACGTAATCGGTCATGTGAATGGTGTAAATCCTGCATAAGGGGAATGATATTATTTTATATTACTTATTAATCACGTCAAAGGCCTAGCACCATTTGAAGACCTTCTAACTTGGGATGGAATCACTTGCATGACATTTAAAGAGGCCGCACAAAAACGTGGACTTCTAGAATCGGACGATAGCATTACCGATTGCCTCTCGAAAGCAGCCACTTTTCCGATGCCTGAAGCACTAAGGAGATTGTTTGCCATTATTTTGTTCACTATGAGCCCTCGAGTGTGAGAAAATTTTGGGAACCAAGCTTTGAATTTATGTCCGAAGACTTTAAAAGACTCCACCCATATTCTTTGGCTACACAAAAAAACTGCACATTAAATAACATCAGCTTCTTTCTAGATTTAATGAGAAAATTGATTAGAGACTTTGACTTGCCTGCATATAACACTAAACCCTTATCATTAAATAACGACAGTCCAAGAGAAATTACCGATGAATTTCATGTAGAGACACTACACCAAAAGGCCTAGCTGTCACGGTCAATGACCGTGACAACTATGGGCATGACAACTATTTTATCACGGTCATGTCACGATCAATGACCGTGAAAACTTATATATTGTCAAGGTCAATGTTCGTGACAAGTCTGTGACAATAAAAACTTATCACTGTCATTGATCGTGATAAGTCCGTGACAAAGTCAAAAGTTGTCACGGTCATTGACCGTGACAATTCTGGGCAGATTTAAAAAAAAACTTATGGGTAGTAATGGCCGCTGCCACTGCCCAGCAGTATATTTGTACTTGTTATAGCAAAATTATACCTGTTTAAACAGCAATTATCCAAATAAAATACCAAATCATGGCATTTATAATCATATACCAAATCAATCCAAATATCCATCATATCCAAACCAAATTAAACCTAAACCAAAACCAAAAGAATATAAATACAATCCAATTTTCATAATAAAAAGAGATATAAATAATGTCATGAAGGAGGAGTAGGTCAGAGGATGTTTGTTGGCCACACGATATATGCATTGAGACACCCTCAATATGATGAACGTTGCATTGATCGTGCAACCACAAAGATGAGTTCTCCTTTCCCTCCACCACATGCATCACGCGCACCCTTGACTTCATGTCTTGGAGGGGATGTCCATGAAGCGGCATACCCGAGACAAAGCTCGGGTCCCTCAACCCTCTCGTTATCGAATCCCAACAAAATATGTCAAGTATATACACGTTCTCTCAACCCAATGTTTGTATTGGTCGCTCGACGGGGGTGATGATGGGAAATGGATCATCGCATGGATCATCATATGGAACCTCCTCCTCGTTCTCATGCTCCTCCTCCTCTTCCTCTACCTCCTTCTCCTTGCCCTTACCCTTGCCCTTGTCCTTACTGTTGCCCTTGCCCAACTGACGCTTCATGAAGGAGTACATGTCATTGATCATCGCCTCCAACCTTGATAGCTGATTGGCATGGGCGTCCACCTGATGAGTCAACCCGGTATTGCTCGTCTGCATTCTGACGATCCTAGACTTCCCCACCTGCAGGCTCACCCCCCCGAGTCCTCCCCTTGCGATCCACCCCGAGCACTTGGTTGAGTGCATCCGTAGACAAAGATGCTCTGTCAGCATCAGACTATGATGAATGCACTTCAGAACGTAGCTACAGTGGAAATATTGCGACTTCTCAAATAAAATCCAATTTTAATTAATGCCAAGTATTAGTTAAACCCTAAAACATGCATCTAGATGATTTATCAAATAAAATATAGCATGCAGGATAAAACAAACAATTTCAGAAAAAATCCCCCAAAGGGGAAAAACTTTTTATTTTCATTATAATATTGTAACTGTACTTGAATCTTATCAAGTTTTTCAGACCTAGACTCCAAATCAAATTTCACTTTACTTGAATCTTTCAATTTCACCTCAAGTTCACCTATCCTAGATTCAAGTACTCGTCTAGAATCCTCAAACTCTAAAAGCTCCTCTTTCATAGTCTCCATCAACCCTCTAAGACTATCTCTCTCTTTCAAAATTTTCTCATGTGTTCTTCAACTAAAAAATCATTATTTTTTATGGCACACTTTTTCAATTGAGCTTTCAATTTCAAATTTTCTTTCTTTGTTTTCAAAGTTTCAGCATAAAGTTCATTGAAAGCAGTTTGCAAGTCACGCTCATCTACACTTTCCTCCTCACTTTCATCCACACTCCCATCACCTTCACTATCATCACTAATCACATGGATGGGAAACTCTTGCCTAGAAGCATAAAAAACTTCTTCTTCCGAATCACAACCACTAAGGGTAGAAACATGAGAAAGCGGTTTATTCAATTTCTTCTTTAAATTTGTGGTACACTCATGTAACGTGTGACCAACACCCTCACAACAAGGACACCTCTCAGATTCATTTTCAACAGAAGATTTAAAACAAGAGTTCGTGTGAATTTTCCAATTAAATTTGTCAAAAATTTGACATCGAAGATCATCAAAACCATCAAAATCCATTTTTGTGAAAAATCAGGATCAAAACACAATAACTTAGTGCAACAGGCTCTGATACCAATTTGAAGACGTGAGTAGACAAATTGTATCGAAAGTAAATCCTCAAAAAATTAGGATCACGCGATAAATTAGCGTAACCTGCTCTGATATCAATTTGAAGACGTGAGTAAACAAATTGTATCAGAAAGTATAAGTCCTTGAAAAATCAGGATAACGCGATAAATTAGCATAACCTGCTCTGATACCAATTTGAGAACGTAGCTACAGCGGAAATATTGCGACTTCTCAAATAAAATCGAGTTTTAATTAATCCCAAGTATTAGTTAAACCCTAAAACATGCATCTAGATGATTTATCAAATAAAATATAGCTTGCAGGATAAAACAAACAATTTCAGGAAAAATCCCCCAAAGGGGAAAAACCTTTTATTTTCATTATAATATTGTAACTGTACAAAATACAAGTGACTAAGAATTACCCTCAGGTGTCGGATTCTGTAGTCGGCGGCTGGAAATATCCCTTTCCAGGAGGGCTGCAATGAAAAAGAAGAACGGTCTTCTCCACAAGGGTTGAACAGCAACAAAATTTGTGTTCTAGGTTTCCAAAAGATTCACAAAAGTAATTGGGATTTTTGTGTGTGAATCAAAAAGATGTTTGGCACATCAAAAATTGAAGTCTTGTTGTGTTTGTACTCTTAAAAATGTTTTTTCAAAGACTTGAAAAAATACACCAACGAAGTAGGAATATATATAGAAAATAAGAGCTGGTGGATTAAAATCTCATGGAACTGTTCGAACTTATCCCAGGCGGACCGGTCTGGCTTGGGGGCGGATCGGTCCGACCTCGGATCGATTCTTTTAAATTTTGGCTTCTTCGGTTCGCAATCGGTCCGTGGTCTACTGGACAAAGCAAGGCGGATCGGTCCGGGTAGAGGGCGGATCGGTCCAGTATAGAGGTGGACCGGTCCGGCTTCCCAGAAAACTAAAAAACATTATTTTTATAAAAAACATTTTATAAAAATTTCCCAATACTAAATATGAACTTTAAGGAACGTAAAAACAAAATTTTACCAAGTTCATTCTCGCAGAGGCTATGATGTTGAAGACACTTTGATATTCGGATCCGTTGATGTAGATGCGATCTTGAGTTTCTTCAACGGTGTAACGGCGTACGACATATAAATTGATAATGGACAAAAATGTCCTTACATCACTTCCTTAAGCTTTTCCTGAAAAGACAAAAAACTAAAAAATTACACGATTAGTTAATTAATTAAATAAAAAAATTTAACAAAATTAAAATAATTTAACATATTAAACTTATAGAGGTGGATGCGATGCTCGGGGCCACCTCCTTGTCCTTGCCCTTTTCCGTCCGAATTGCCACATAGGTATCGATCCTATGTGGCCTACCCCTAGGGCCACTCCCCTTCTCCTGAAATAAAATAATACATAATTAGTAAGTAACGCACAGTAATGCTAAATTAAAATAACTCAAATTAAAGAAGAATATAAACTTACCATCTTGTGCTCCACCTCGGGGTAAGATGTCCGCCCGGAGTAGTGCACGTCCGTCTTTTTCGCCCGGTTGTCCCTCCCCGATTGGCGAGATGCCAATTGCCGCTCATCGGTTTCATTGTCGATAAACTGTTGCCAGTGTGACAATGAGATCTGCTCCTTCGGGGGGACGATTTCAAGTAGTCTCGTAATGGACTCCTGGGTTTGCCAAAGTATCGTGCCCACAAATTCTTCTTTCACGTCTTATATTTATCCCTCAGTTGTTCCAACGTGGAGTCGCGGAGATGTGGGGGCTGGCCGAATTATTCCTGTTAAACAAATACAAACGAAAAAGAAAGTAAGTGTTAGTTGCTTATAAATATAAATTGAAATTGATATATAAATATAAATATAAATATAAATATAAATATAAATATACTACCTGTAGTGCCCCCCAGATGTTCATCTTGAGGCCAATAGGCACGACCCTCCAATCAGTGTACCCCGAGCCAACGATCGCCTTCAGTAACTCTAGCGCTCTAGCCAGTAATGCCATCTTATTCTCAATGAGGGACCCCAATTTGCCATATTTGGGGGGCCTACTGACCGAGGATCCCTCATTGCCTCCGCCACCGCACCCTGAAGAAGACATCATCACTATCATCATCATCATCATCATCATAATCCTTGCCTTAATCACTGAAAATGACATTTCGTGTAAAAATTGTTCTTATTAGTACTAACCATATTAGAAGAATACAAAGCACTAACCACATTAGAAGAATACAAAGCACTAACCATACTATTACAAATCCAACTAACCCCTACCCCATCACCCCCACCCCACCACACACACAAGTACAAATGAATTAAAAGCATTAAACTAATTTTCTTTAATTGGAATACTTATTACAAATCTAAAAATTGTTTCAAATTCGGGTTATCATAAAAAATGGATTGATATTCGGTAGGTGCAGCCAAGTCATCCACACTGCTGTTTAGATGCTTTGGCGTATGTAGGACGATTGATCACGGCTCGTTGTTGATATACTCTGAGTAGAACACTTGCTTGGCCTTTTGAAAAGCAAAAACAAATGGATCATCGCTCATTTGTTCGTTGCTCTTCAACTTGGACAAGTCAACCATGATCAAATTCGTGCCAGGATCAACTTTACAAGCATTTTTATCCTCAACTCTTACCCAATCATAGTAAAATACAACCTCTTGGAAGCTTACATAGTCCAATTCAAATATATTTCGAATTACACAGTAGTAAGTCATTTCAGCTTCAACGAGGTTTTTATATTTCGCGTTCGCTCGAAATAAAGTAAGAGCCTTGTATGAAATGCCCGAGTTCTGTACATTTGTACTTTCCTCGTACTCCCTTGCATCGAATACGTAACCATTCAATCGATAACTTTTGTACTCTTGTGCCATGAACAAGGGTTCAGTGACTAGACGAGCAAGTCTTGATGTCGTATCACCCATTTTTAAGAGCTGGGAATATAGATAAATTAATTAGGTTAGTTGTATAGCTTTCGTGTAATGTGACATTTAATAACAATCATTTTCATTATAATTACCTCGTGTGACAACAACAACCTAAATTCATTGTCTGATTATGCCATTGTTTTTCGTCTTTTATTATTCTCACATGCTTCATATTTTCTGCATAGATCGTGCCAAAAGTATTACAAAATTAATCATGTAAAAATTAAAATAATGTAAAAGTTAAGTTATTTAAACTTACTTTTTCCATTCTTCGACATCTTCATGTGTGTCAAATCGATAACGAGCCACTTATTTATGTTGCAAACTTGTTAATTTCACTCGTTTGCCCACTATATGACCACCCTCATTGATGAACTCATGATTACCATCCACGCTGATCACATGATCACATGCCAATAATAGAGGAACCAATTGCATGATCGCATGCCAATCGTGGGACTTACACTTATATAAATCACGGGTAGCATAATTCACAATCCTTTGCAAGTTGGATGAAAAATTAGATGGAACTTTCAAATTATGTATTGTGTCTAAAATCACCTTCCTTTCCTCACTCGTCAAAGTAAACACACCAGGGGGAATTATTGTTCTTCCCCTACTATATTCTTTATCATTCGAATGACTTCCCATAAGGCATGTGCCCACAATATGTTCATCGATGTTCTTCTCCTCTTGCATCACATCCAATACATGGCGCACCGAATTATTCTTCCAATAAGGTAAGTCAAATAAAATTGACCTCCTAGACCATGCCTTCCTTGTCTCAGTTTCATTCCCAGTTAGGGTCTTCTTATGCTTGACATTCTTAAATTTAGGATTCTTACGTAGAATATTAGGGCCACAATCAGAAGATTTAATTTTAATTTCTGAGCCTGAAAGTTTTCTTGGCCGTAGCCTATGTTCAACCTCATCTGGTAAAAAATTAGAACCTTTCTCAAATATAAAACTACGAGCGGGGGGTAAAAATATCCTATGGCAATGGTATACATTTTTTGAGCTAACGGGGAGACGAAGAGATTCAGTCTCCTCTCCATAAATAGGACACCCAAAATAACCATATACTACACAACCGGATAATTTCCCATAAGCTGGAAAATCATGAATCGCCCACATCAACATAGCTTTCAGTGTAAACTTTTCTTTTCTAAAAGCATCAAATGCTTGCACACCCTCTTCCCACAACTCATTTAATTCTTCTACCAAAGGAGACAGGTAGACATAGATGTCCTCACTTGGTGCCTTTGGCCCATGTATCAACAAAGACAGAATAAAAAATTCAGGTCTCATACACTGTAAAGGAGGGAGGTTGAGTGGGGCTAGGATCACTGGCCATACACTCTGATTGGTGCTTAGATTTCCAAATGGATTGAAACCATTTGTTGAAATTATCAAATGAATGTTATGCTGTTCTCGAGAAAAATTGGGATACTCAAAACTCATCCTCTTCCAAGCTATAGAATCAATATGATGGCACATGAGATTTTCTCCTACTTCTGCCCTAACATGCCAAGTCATTGCCTCCGCTATCCATTGTACTGTGAAAAACCTCTTTAATCTAGGCCCAACAGGAAAATATTTCAACACTTTTTGAGGAACTTTTGAGCTTGTGCCTTCCTTGCCAGTAGATTGCACATATCTAGGTTCATCGCATATCGAACACCGATCGAGATTTTCATACTCCTTTCGGTCTAGTATGCAGTCGTACAAACAAGCATGAATTGATTTATAGTTCATTCCCGAACCTTTCAAACTATTCTTCATAGTAAGATGGTTGTTTGGAAGTGTATTCTGCTTGGGTAGCAAGACCTTCACCCAATTCAAAATTCTTGTCACGCTATTGCCAGACAAACCATATTGGATATTCAAACTATGCAAACCAACAATGCCATGTAAAGTTGTTTGATCTTTCTCACAACCAGAGTATAACAGCTGTCTTGCCTTAAATTTTAAACTTTGGTAGTCATCGTCAAGATTTATCCCGATATCTTCATGAGCACTTGAACCTTGTACATCGTCAGTGACCTCATTCTCTTCCACTTCATGAACTCCATGCGCATCATCAACTAAATACTCTAGCATATTATGATCAACATTGTCATCCTCCCCTTTTACATCTATCCTACTTGTTGAAGGTTGTTGTAAAGGTTTCTTGGGGACAAAAGGAACTTTCGGTTCCCCGTGAAAAACCTAACTTCGATAATTATCTTGCATACCCGATCTTACCAAATGTAGTTCAATTGTTTTCCACTCAAAGATCGTACTATTCCTACACTTAGCACACACAGATGGAAACTCTTAATTATCATGACATCTCTTTGCGTATTTCACAAATTAATTAGCACCTCTGCGAAACACATCTCCCATTCTATTTATCTCACCCATCCAGTCTTTGTGTTTAGGATATCCCATCACAGCTACTACAAATAATCACCTATTATGGGTAAGAAGCGTATATTCTTGGATTAACATAAATAAAAGTGTGAATATTTAATTCTCATTAGTATAAAAAATCACCTATTCAATTAAATTTCAATTTCAAATTCAATTTATAATATTAATTCCTATTTTCTCCATCTCCTCTAAAGGGTGAGTGGTCCTATCCTATTCAAGACATCATATTTCTGTAATATACTTAACAGCTCATGCACATTGTTACAATTTGAGAAAAAATCGGCAGCATATCCCCATAGGTCTCCAAGTACACGACGTAGATTGACAAGTGTGAGTGTTGTTTCAATTTATCAATTGAAGTAACACTCAAGCTTGCCAATCTAGTATGTACCCAGAGAATATTAGGATACAACTGCAGAACTTCCTCCAAAAGTAACGAGTTTAAGCCACTAATTTTATTGTATAGAAATTTTGCAGTCCCAAACTGTCCAAACTGGACAATTCGAGAGATCTTATTTCAAGGGTAATGACTCTCGAACGATTCTAAGTTCTATTGAATACGTACGCATAAGAACTAGAAGGCTAGTATTTATGTGCACTATATGTAATTTTAAGTATGTTACATTTAATTATATATTGTTCGTGACACAAAGTAATTTTATTAAAAAGTTGAAAACTCCCCCCCCCCCCCCCCCCCACAATTTCGGCAATAATCCAATGGTCATGCCACTTCCAAAATTAACTAACCCAACATCGGTCCAATATAATCCAACAAAAAAATCAACAACAAACAAACAAATGTGTATCCCGTACTCCTTCTAATTCATCTACTCAATTAATTCATTAATCAATGAGGAGCAATCCTACTCAATTAAATCTATACAGTTAAAGTTACAATTAAAGTATACAATTGATTTTATTAAAGCGATACAATTAAAGTTACAATTAAAGATATGCAATTAAAGTATACAATTGATTTTATTAAAGAAATACAATTAAAGTTATTTTGAATCTCGACAATTATCTCTTAATGAGGGGTAATTATACTTGCATATGAAATCCTAAACATCAAAACCATAATATGTACAATTACTAAAAATCCTAAACATCAATTCAAACTAACTACTTACTAATTTAAAACCAACAATTAATAAGGAGAAATTGATTGTTATAAAAATTAAATGCACAAACGCGCACACACACACACACATACACCCCAACCCCACCACCCCCTTCCCCCCAGCCCCCCTCCCCCCACCACACACACGCACACATAGCAGCACACACATGCACACTACACACACATAGCAGCACACACACACACGCACTGCCCCCCCATAGCCCCCTGCCCCCACCACACACACGTACCCACCCACCCCACCACCCACTTCCCCCTCTCTGCTCCCCCCACCACACACACACACATACATACATATACACACACATTCGTACAAAGGAAAAAGAAAATAGAGAATGAAATACCTGAAATCGTAGAGAGAGAGAGAGGAGGGAAATCTCTTAGAGAGAGAAAGAGAGGGAAAACCAAAATGGTGGGAAAAAATAAAGCGTAGGTTTTTTTACTGAATAAATTGTCACAGACCTGTCACGGTCGTTGACCATGACAACTATATAATATTGTCACGGTCAATGACCGTGACAAGTTCATAACAAAAGACTTGTCACAGTCATTGACGGTGACAAGTCTTTTGTCACGAACTTGTTAAGGTCATTGACCGTGACAAAAAACACATATATTTTTTTTATCACAGTCAATGACCGTGACAAGGTTGGTCGCAAAAAAGTGACATTTTGGCCTTTTTGGTGTAGTGAGACACCAGAAGAAGACTACAATTTTAGTGCACTTTTAAATGCAGACCAAAGACATGCGTACTTGATTATACTCGAGAGGGTGATTGCTGAAACTTCGGGTTTATTCTTCATTGATGGGACTGGCAAAATTGGAAAGACTTCTTTACAGATCGCCTTTTTGAAATTAGAAAGAGAGGTATGATTGTACTTGCTACAGTAACATCAGGAGTAGTCGCTTTATTATTGCCTGGAGGTCGAACTGCACATTCTCGCTTCAAAATACCTATCATTTCCAATGAGGCAAGCTTATGTAACATTCCCAAGCAAAGTGGCCCATCAGAACTCATACCACAAGCAAGAATTATAATTTGGGATAAAGCACCAATGGCAAAACGATTTGCGATGGAAACTCTTGATAGGACATTAAAGGATTTAATGGATAGTATTGAACTTTTTGTGGCAAGGTCATTATCTTCGGTGGAGATTTCAGGCAAGTACTACAAGTGGTACGTCGTGGATCAAGACTGGAAACAGTAAATGCTAGCATTGTGATGTCATCGCTTTGGACTACAATGCAAGTATTACCTTTAACAATAAATATGCGTGACAGAAATGATCAACAATTAAGTGATTTCCTTCTAAGAATTGGCAATGGGACGAAATCATCAACATATGATGATTATATAAGTCTGCCTAATGAAATGGTCATACGTCCACGAGAAAATGAACGCCCCGAACAGTCCCTCATTGACGTTATCCCATCATTAAATATTAATGCCACCTTGCCCAACTTCTTGATAGATCGAGCAATTATTGCAACAACAAACGAACACATTGGCTCACTAAACGTTATGATGATTGATATGTTCCCCGGAGATTTAAAGACATTAAATAGCTTTGGTGAAACCGTGGATGACACACACAACTATTACCAATAAGAATTTTTAAATTCTTTGATGCCGAATGGATTGCCACCACACACATTGAAACTTAAACCTAATTGTCCAATCATTATTCTACACAATATAAATCCATCAATTGGATCATATAATGGAACAAGAATGTTGTACAAAGGTTCTTCGGATAATGTCATCCATGTGGAAATTTCAGTTGGCCAGCATAAGGGAAGAAATGTCCTACTACCTCGAATTCCCCTATTCCCAGTTGAAAATGAGGGATACCCTTTTCAATTCAAAAGGAAACAATTTCCAATTTGTTTATCTTTAACGATGAAAATAAACAAAGCCCAAGGAAAAAAAATTAATAACGTTGGGGTTTACTTACCAACAAATGTCTTCTCACAAGGCCAACTGTACGTTGCTTTATCTGGAGGAACTTCAATGACAACCACAAAAGTACTCCTCAACTCGAAAAATTCAAGGAATAATAATGTCACCAAAAATATTGTCTAAAAAGAAGTTTTATTGACATCAAGGTACTAATGAATTTAATCTCCCATTCATTACTAATATTCATATATTTCTCAAACCATATTTATGTTGCCTATTAAAATAAATTCGTGTACTTCATTTCTATTTCATTCATACTAAATTATTTTCTTATCACTTTACAATAATTTATTATACATATTGTCGTCTTATTTAAATAGGCCAAACTCTTACTCATCCAATGGCCTCACCTGAAATCGAAATTGAGTACAAATGATCAACAATCTCCAACGACTAGAAAGTAAGTGGAAAATCGTTTGTTAGGTAATGTGGAGAGGCAATATCGAATCATACACAAATTTAAGAGGATCGGGCAGTATTTTAAAAATAATCTTAATGGATGAGCAGGTTTAAATTCTTCTTATTACTTTATTTAAAAGTATTTATATGATTATTTTCTATATCCTAATTTTATTTTACTAAAGAAATATACAGGGCACTAAAATTCAAGATGTAATATGGAATGAAGACATAAACAGACTTGAAGGACAACTTCAACTTCAGAAACAATATTCCCTTACTAATGGTTTAGTAAAGGGAGTGAATGATGCTTACACAACCGTTCATGACAAGATCGAGCTTTCCTTAAATAAATATTCCTTTCAGCATTCTACAAATTCATCTCCTTTGACGAACTGCTCACACAAAAAGATGAAGATAAAACATACGGTAATTATTAATACATATGTTTTGATCCAACACTGATCCAACTCATTATATTATCTTATTACTACTTCTCATTCATACAAATGTGATTGCATTTGTGATAAATGTTAAAAAAATGAGGACTATTACGAAAGCATCAAACTCGGCTCAAATGAATTTGAGCGATATAACGCTCCGAGATACAAAGTATGCATTCTAAACTTAAAGCTTTGTATTCAAGTCAAAATTCCTTAATGTTTAATCTTATACTTCTCGATTTCCTTCACATTCTTTAATATAATATTTAATATGACTATTTATTATTTATCACAGATTCCAATCAATGAAGTTCACTTTGTGGGATGACATAGCAGAGAATGAAGGACAACAATTAAGTGACTTATCAACCACATTTCCTACAATATCTATTTCTCAATCTAAACGTTCATCTTACGAACATAAAAGATTATTTTTCAGTTCAACCAATAATTACTACAACTCTTACTAATTTTAAATAAATCAATTCCTTTTTAACAAACGAATATAGCTTGAGCAGTGTCTCAAAGACTACAATTCAAATTGACCCAGAAATCATACAGGCTACCGAATTAAAATAATGTTTCGATATTTTCTTTCCCACTCAATTTAACTTCGACATTAGTTATATTAATTGCCAAAATGTCTACTACAGGTTGTCCACATCATTATCATCCCTTTCAACAACTTTGCTTCACCACCATAAAAAATAATCAAGAATGCGGATAATGTTTCTATTTGTGATATTATTAATGGAATCCCATCAACTAAGGAGGTAATTCTTCATTTAACCAATAGGCCCTATACGTATCTAATATCTTCAATTTCATAAAATAATATATAATTTTTTCCCATAACACAATTTTTTCTATTCTTTTGTCGCTATGATTATGGAGGTTAGAGATAAGGAAAACCCATGGTATGATGCATGTAATGTATGCAATGTAATACCTCGTATTTTTGATGATTTTACTTATGGGATTAATTAGATTAAATATTGGGAAATGAATAATAATTAATTTGAAATTGAATGAATATTTACTATGGGGACGAGATTTAGTATTTATTGATGTGAAATATGTTGAATATTACTAAGCGAGTAAAGTAATATGTGATGTTATATTAAAAATTATCGCGAGTGAATATTACGACAATTATAGAAATTAAATCGGGACGCACATGTCAGTCGTGTCAGAACGCAATCTAAGGAAATAAAAAGGAATTTATTTATAAGTCACCCGTATGGTCAATTCTAGTGTGTCAATGTGTCCGGAAGGGTCAAAATAGTCAAAAAATCTACCCGGGGGTTTAATTTGGGTCCGGGGGCAGTTTTAGGTCAAACCGGCACCCCGAGAGGGTATTTTAGACATTTTGATTTTTAAAATAATTAAACCCATGAATTTTCATAAGTTATATTAGCTGCTAGGGTTAGGATTTATAGAGATATCAAACACAAAAGCTAGAACGGACATAGGAAGAAGAAGAGAGAAGGTTTATAAGGGCCAGAACCACCATTCCTTGGAGTTTCGCACCACCGTCACCACCGACGTATAGATCGGAGAGAGAGGACCGTCCCTATATCATCTTCTCTAAAGGATCAGAACATCTATTACAGGCAAGTGATTTAACTTGCAATAATTTAGCGTATATTGTGTCCCTGATAGTTTAGAATTGAAGAAAAACCTTAGAAAAAAGAATGATAAATTAAGGAAATTAAAGATTTAAATTTTGAATCTGGGTTGGTTTGCATGTAGTACACTTCTGGAAATATAGAGATAACGAAATAATGATTCTAGTGCATAGAAACACGAATTAAAATTGAGAAATGTGATGTTCTTGAAGAAAAAGGAAAGAACTAGGGTTTTTTTGAGAAATGCATGATTTAATTCAACAAATAATATGCCCATGATGATTTAATGATTTTGAGACGTTAGGAATTATGTGTTTATGTTGATGAAACCTTTGGTAAAAATTTCTGGGAGTTTGGGATGTTAAAATAGTGGTTTGGGGATTTAAAAGTGAGGAAACCCATAGAGAAAAATTACAGAATCATAACCATATCCGAGGGATCGATCGATCGACTTAAGAATGTCAATCGATCGACTAGATCAATCGATCGACTAGATCAATCGATCGACATTCTTGGTCGATCGACCGACTCCCCTGTATTTTGTGAAATCTTTCCTTTTAAGGTCTAATCTAATCCCAACTTTTGATAACTCTTGGTGTTGATTTATTTGAATATATGGGGACTTAGGATAGACCAGTAGGGTCATAGTTAAAGCCCAGAAAACATCATTTTGTGGGGGATTGAATGGTAGAGGTTCAAGTGTTACCGAGTGAATTACGGTTAGAAAAATTGTACAAGTTTGATTAAAATCTAATAGGTAATGGTTTAAGTGTATGACATACCTAACATACTTGTTATCGCCAGGAGTTTGTAAGAGGATAATCTCATCTTGGGTGACCCTTTGGGGGGGGGGGGGGGAGGGGGGGGGGGGATTGTAGATTGATACCCCAGAACATAGGATCTAAGGATGACTTATTTATGAGTGGATAAGTCTGGGTCATATGGGTGCGTAGGTACGTGCGTATCCCATTACACTGTGATCCGTGTTTGCCTTTATTTTTGTGTGATTTGTTTTATACGGTTCCTGAGAGATTCAGAATCGATAGTCCTTATTAGGTACGTGAGGTACTGGGACTAGGAAGCAGAGTATGTGCGCACCGTTAGTTTCACCTATGTGGGGTGCGGTATTAGTATATATATTATAGTAGTGAAATATATATACATCTATATTTATTCTACTGTGTTGCTTAGTAGATGAGTTAGATTACGACATCTAATAACATGTAAGTATGTGAGAACTTAAATGAGAATTATTCTGTTTGAACACAATTAAGTCATGGGTTATGCTAATACGAAAGATTCAGGATATACGGATAGAATATATATATATATATATATATATATATGAATTGGGGATTACAAAAGAGATGATTCAAACTAGTTAGGCGGGGTTGTGTAACTAGATAGGGTTTAGTATATGCGTTAGGCGTGCACAATAGTTGATAGGTGAGATTCTCAAGTGAGAATGTGACTAACATGTATATTATATAAACTTTTTAATGCACTTTAAACACTTGCTTTTTAAAAATATTTTCAACTCGGGCTCTGGCCCATTTTCTCTCTATTCTACTTCGTTTGTGTTAAAATCTTTTAAGTGCCCAGCCACAGGGACGCCAAGCATAGGAGTTCCATTCAGTTGATGTGCTGTAGTTGTTGTGGAAGTTACAGGATCTCGTAACTAAATGCCTCCACATCTATATTTGATTACACATCTATATTTGATTCATCAAGAGTTATTTATATCAGTTAGGGCATGTTGCCCATCCTTATTTATTCAGAGACTACATCATAGACTTCTAGTTTTATTTCAGTCATGAGACTTTCATTTTAGACTTTTGTATTGGGATTGTATTGGAGTGTTCACTCCAGATTTGACTATTTTATTTTGTCAGTTCATATTACTATGAGATTGTTTAATTTAATGGTAAATGTTTAGTTATTTATTCTATTTGTTTCGTGTTAATTAAAAAAGATAGAATTTGGCATCTAACTTTTTAAATATTAGGTGGGTGCCTTTTAATAAAAAGTTTTCGACAGTGATGCTAAGAATGAACCAACTGGATACTTTGATTTAATTTAATAAAGGACTGATCACCCGGTATTTAATTAGGCGAGTGTCACAGTTGGTATCAAAGCATCAGGTTCTAGTGTCTATACCTTTTCACGTTTCAGTGTAATGTTATTTGATATAGAGCCTTATTATAGGATTGTTGTATTCTTCTGTGTATGCGATTTACGTTCTTCTGGGATTTGACAAAGTTGATATGATTCATGTATAAGCCAGTGGGACGTGGCACACCGACCAACACTGGACGACCAACGAGGACCATTAGAAGGACCGCAGGAGGGTAGGTAGCAGAAGTAAAAATATTTTCAAAGGTGACTGAGATAAAAGTCACGATAGTTAAAATTCAGGTCGTGGGCTTCAGAATAATTAATGGAGTGCTGTAGTTCCAAGAACCATTATAGAAGACAATGGAGCAAATTCAGACTCACCCAGTGTATTTGACAAGGGAGAGAGTTGAAGGAATTTTCTTCGTAGAAGAGTCATCCGCCAAGATCCGAGGAGAATGCGAAAGGGTGATTTACCAATGGAATGAAAATATCCAATTGGGATCACATATGATAAAGTGTAGTGACATTCAAGGTTAAATTTTTGACAAAATCTCTTCTCATCGGAGCAGCATTTGGGTGAGGGAAGTCAACCATCACAGATAAGGGAATAGACATAGAAAGCATCAAGAATTTTAGACACGGTATGACCATAATAACGTTTATTTGGCATATCGATAGAAATGCGAATAAATTTTCGAAACTCACCACAAATGGACCAAATAGAGTCCGATTACGAGAGAAAAGTTTACTCGCTTAGTGAAATTCGTTCCCGACAGGAGGAGAAAAGGGGGAATATAAAAATGGTATCTGTATGATATCAATGGACTCGTGAGTAGAATACACAATCGTGAACGAAAAATCCGACTAGGAGGACTGATGTCGGTGTCGTCAAGGTTATACGAGTACAAGTTCACATCACCACTTCTATGGGGACGAAGCAAATGGAGTTGGAGAAGCTAGCCAAATGGGCAAGCCTAGATTCAACGGTGTTAGTGAGACACCACAAGCAATGTTCAAAAAGGCGTTTGAGGCTTACGCCTCGAGGCGAGGTGGGCAAAAAATGCCTCGAGGCTCAAGCCTCAGCGTTGAATTTGAGGCTTACGCCTCACTGCGTCTCGAGGCTTACGCCTTGATGCGCCTCACTCCTTTTTGCTGAGGCGCAGGGAAAAAGAAAAAAAAAACTAATTTTCTTCTTCCATCACGAAGTCTGTTTTTTTAAAGGTTAAAGTTCTTTATTTTTCTAAAATTGCACTCAACTTAAAAAAATGTTGTTTTAATCTACTAACTTGTATTCTTTTTTTCCTTTTTTATTTTAAAAATGCACTTAAATTATAC
Organism: Sambucus nigra; assembly: GCA_949130495.1. NCBI lineage: Eukaryota > Viridiplantae > Streptophyta > Magnoliopsida > Dipsacales > Adoxaceae > Sambucus > Sambucus nigra. The sequence continues at coordinate 10,585,085 of OX422223.1, forward strand.
TGTTTACTATTGTAACTTGAAAGAAATTTTTAAAAAATAACTAATATGTGAATGAAACTTAAAAAATTGACTTTGTCAATTTGATTTCGCATTTATTAATTTATTGTCATATTATAAAATAACCAATGTGAATGAAACTAAAAAAAATGATTTGGTCAATTTGATTTTGCATTGATTAATTTATTGTCATATTATAAAATTAACAATATGTAAAAAAGTAATCTCGGGGAAACAAAAAAATGTTTAACTATGTGAGAAAGTCCTCAAAGATGTTTTTTTTGCAATTTTATTTTACATTTCCTTGTTAATTATTTTTTATGGTTTTATTAGTATTTTTTTAATATTATTTTGTTCTTTTTTTTAGCTGAGGCTTACGCCTCACTACGCCTCGCCTCGCTGAAGCCAAAACGCCTCACCTCTCGCCTTTTTAAACATTGACCACAGGAGGGAAATATATCTTATAGGGAGGAACCATCTAAATGATTCAGATCAATTGTATTCCTATCGAGTTATGGTGAATTCAGTTAGGGCCATTAAGGCCAGTAACGAGTTCCAAGGGGGTTAGCAAAACCAAAGGAACAACGTCGGTAGCCTCCAGGGCAAGACTACCCGGTTCGAAAGAAGGACACATCGACATGGACAGTGGGGCCAGAGATAAGGGGATGATGAAAAAAGGTATCCTTTATGCAGAATGTAGGGCCACCTATATTAGACTTGTCCACAACGAGAAAGTGAGACTAGTCGGGCTAGGAAGGTAGATGGGAACGGTGATTGAGGAGCACAACAACAACAGAAGAAAGAGTTCCGACAAGGGAATCACGCTAAGAGATTTGGACCCATTGGTTACCAACCAAGAATGGTGGGTTAAGTTAGGACCAACAGGGTCCTTAATAAGAACAACATCTCGTTCCTTAGGGCTGAAAGGACTAAGGAAATGGTGGGGAAGGCCACTAGGCCAGGGCCAGAAGTGAGGGAGTTTCTCTGGATTTTGTTACAGTAGTAAAGAGACATGGCATAATGAGCCAAATGAGGTCGAGAGTAACTACGGGGTGAGGTCCTGGATATATAACCATTGTAAAAGAGTAGAGGTCTGTTCCGGCACGAGAATTATGCCAAGGAACCCTTTGACCATCCAAAGTAGATGGAAAATGGATAGAGAATCCTTATTTTAATCTTTTAAATACGAGATAAGTATTGGGTGACACGAGTATGTCACAATCTATGATTGTATAACACTAAAATTCGAGTGAGAGTCGAGTTTAGTAAGTGCATTGGTAGAATTAACAATATCGTGAAGTAGCAATTTCATTGTGAATATATTTTTACCATTTGGTAGCGAGATTTTGGTGTCACCTGCAGGGAGGAACGGGTGTGGACACTAGGGAAGTTTATTTTTGTTATGTATCAGTTCTTACTCCTTTGCGTGTTATGAGAGTAGAGAACATTATTATATTGTGTAGAACTAAATAATGGGGGTTTGAGCGATAGTAAATATTGTAATGGCACTATCGTGGTTGTTATTCCCGGTTGGGATATATATATATATATTGTTTTGCAAGATATCACCTGAAAGAGGTATTGAGTTTGTATATATATTGTATGGTATCGTATACTACGATGAGTATGTTATTCTGTTATATTTCATACCGACGAGTAGGAGCGTGTACTGATGCGATTCAGAATATATAGATTTAATGTTGAGCAGAAAGATTTAGCCCGTATTTAATGATAGTGAGAATGTTGTATTGTATATCGCCGGTCGTAGCATGAGAGTAGATGAGTGAATTTTTTTTATGATAAGAAACGGGGATATGGGGTACAAGTTATGTGGTGAGGGCCTACTGGTCTCAGCAACTGTCATGTTAGGTAGTAGTGTATCGGGGGGGTTCCTTGTTTGGATTTCGCATTGCAAGACATCCTACACATGAAACTTAGCGAATGACGGGAGTTGATAAGTGGTCTTTAGTACAAGAGTTGGGTACCGCTTGGGACATTCCAGTATTTTTGGTCAGTTGATTCGTATAGAAATGCATGGGACATAGGGTGTATGGGCGCACTAGTTAATTGAAGTTTTAAGTATCATGCACGATAAGTAGACATACAACATCTTGAACTTAACATAGATGTATGGTAAATTAGGGGTAGAAGTAGAAGATCACAAGAGAGAAACGAAGCATAATGTGAGCTGTCACAAGGAATTAAAGAGTGGACATAACTGTGTAATTTTAATGTTGGAGTGTATAAGAGTAATTATATCTTGAATTTTGAGGATAATCAGGAACTATTCTGCCCAGAGGAGTGATATGACAAGAGTTAATACATAATCAATTTAAGGAATAAGAGTACGGAGGGAGTAGTCAGTTATGAATGCTTATGTCTCCCACCAAGGGAGTATTTGATCTAATAAAGGAGACGTTGACACTTGGGGAGAAGGTACCTTTACCCACTAAAATGCATGTTGTAACCGTCGGTATGTAGGTCCACCAAATTGGGAGGTGTCGCAAAAGATGATAATATTCTTAATAGCGCCAATGCGTAATGGTACACAAAAGGAAGCAGTAGTTTTTGGGGTAAGAGTGTTCCGTCAGGAACCATTAGAGTTTCAACAGTCGTTAGACATTCCCTTACAAAAATGGGAGAGATTCCCAAGAAACTTTATTTCTGGGTTACCAACATCTGAGAGGGGTCATAATTCCATATGGGTGGTAATGGATCGACCACTTTCTGTCGAGCCGGATAAATTATACTACGGGACGGTACGCCCAGATCTTCATAGCCGAGATAGTGAGATTTCATGGGGTACCAGTTGATATTTTATCCGACGTAGATAAGAGTTTAATATCGCAATTTTGGGAGAGTTCCCAGGAGGCTATGGGGATGAAATTGAAATTTAGTAAGGTCTATCAACTACGGATTGATGGGCAGACTGAATGGACGGATCAGATGTTAGAGTAGATGTTGCGGATGCGGGTCCTTGATTTTGGTGTTGGATGGGATCAATATCTTCCACTGGTGGAGTTTGCCTATAATAACTCCTACCAGTTCACTATCGGCATCGCTCCATTTGAGGCGTTGTATGGTAGGCCTTGTCGTTCTCCAGCATGTTGGCTATAGGTGGGGGACAACAAGCTACTTGGGCCATAGGTGATTCTGGATACTTCGGCCAGGATTGAGATGACTCGAAGCCTCATTCGGGTGGCTCAGGATAGACAGAAGAGCTATGTCGATGCCAAGAGGTCCTTCAGAGAGTTCAGTGTGAGGGGTGAGGTGTTACTATGAGTATCTCCTATGAAGGGGAAAATGCGATTTGGAAAGAAAGGGAAGTTGGCGCCAAGATACGTGGGGCCATTCCCTATTATTGAGAGGATTGGCCTAGTAGCTTATAGACTTGGGTTACCGGAACACTTACATATGATTCATGACGTGTTCCATATTTCTTCATTGAGGAGATATCTTAGGGAGGAGTTGGCCCATACTCACATTGCGTTAGATGAGACAGATCTCCAGTGTGGGCTTATAACTTTTTTTGTTAAAAAATTTGGGGGTTTTCTTTCCAAGTTCATGGTTCTCTCTCTCTCTCTCACGGATTAGAGTATTTTTCTTCGGTATTTTAGGGTTTTTGGTTTTTAAACACCCTCTTTCACGGGCTAGAGTATATTTTTCTTCAACATTTTAGGGTTTCGGGTTTATAAATTTTGAGGGTGTTTCGTTTTTGTTTAATGTGCAGGGCAGGTGCTTGATGAAATGGCTAAGAGACAGGAGAAGAAAATTGTGATTTTGTTGAATGCTGACACTATTATTGTTTGTTATGTAGTAATAGTTTGAGATTTGAGAGTATTTTATTTCATATTTAAAATATTTAAACCCGGTTAAATCGTTCTGACTTTTTTTTTTGCCTTTAGACTTTGGGTTTGAGATTGTAGTTTTTTTATTTAGGATGATTTGCTTTACTGTCCTGTTGATTTATAGTTGATTAATAGTTGATTTATAATATTTTTGTGATCAACTATTTAGATTGGTGCATTCACATTTTTTGTTTTCGACTATTCATCACTCCCATATTTTTTTGTTAATGTTTATTTCTTTAATTTAACATTCTTGAAAGATGCATTTGTTAAGGGCTTATGTGATGTTTGTTCATATGCCTCTTAGAATTGAATATAGTAGTATGTGATTGTAGCTATACTCTACACTATTGAGGTTCAATACAAACAATAAACAACCCCTCTCATTACAAGTTATACTCTGGGACTTAATATTTATCGATGATTTTGTTTGTTGAGTTTGGTCTGTATCCTTTACTTATTTTGATTCATGTGTAGGTATACTATTATTTTATCCGGTGCTTATGCTGATTTTGTTTGTTACATTTTTTTGATATTGTACTTGTTTTTTAATAAGTAGTTAAGTATTACTAAAACAATCTCATGTAGCTTTTTCATTTGTTATGATACTTGCAGTCATTTGTCTATTGTCCATCCCAATCTTGAAGAATAAACACACTTCCAAATTCACAATTGTATGGTAAGTGTTTGAACAAATGTCTATGCGATGTTTTTTATTTTTACTTGATGCTTTTTATGCCTATTGGAGGAAAATAATTAAATGTACTGGTGCGGGTCATTCAATAAAAATAACTTATTGTGAAGAATTCATTTTCTTAAATTACACATTAAATGTTATTTATATAGTTTAATCAATACTATGTAAGACTTTGTGCTTGAATACTTCCTCCACTAATTTTGGGTGAACATTCAACTAACAATGGATGTTGTATGTAGATTTATAATTTTAGGTGGAGCTGTTGTCTGCAGATGGAATTGATTACCGCAAGGCCCGTTTTAAGTGTAGTCACTGCAATGGAACGCTTAAGATTAGTAATTACTCCTCAATCGAAGGTGATCAGTATCCTACAAAGTCAGTTAGAAGTTAACTCTACCGCTCACCTCGCAACACTGCCAGCATGCTTTCTGGGACACAAGAAAAATGTGCTACTTGCAGTCAAACATCTTATCCTCTGGAGAAGGTGACCACGGAGAGCCTATTTTATCACGACATCTGATACTTTTTAAATCAGTGTCTCTCTATATATAGGTAATAACATGTGGATTCAACTATTCATTTGGTCGACCCCATCTGATACGTTTTTCGATCAATCCCATTTGGTACAGTTTTCCTCATTTGGTCATTATGTTTCTGCAGTTTTTACATGTAGCTGATAGATATTATGTTTGGTTCTTTATTGTTTGAATTTTTATTATGAAAAGAAATGGGATAAATGCTTTGTTTCCTATCACCATATATGATAGGTAGTACATTAGTAGTGCTATAGTTGTTGTATAGCTATTGTTGATTTTAAAGTTTAACTAAAATTTGATGGATTTTAAAGTTAAAACTTTGTGTTTTTAATGTTTTTTTGTAACTACATTGGTTTGATGCCTGAGATTTTACTTGGAATTCTAAAGTGTTTTAATTTAATTTTAATTTCAATTTCAATTTCTTTAGAATATTAATCCTGAGTGGATACAAAAAAGTTTTGGTTTTGGATGTAAAATACATTTTCTTGGAACTTTAGTTTATAGTTGTGTGTTATATTTTGGTTATTGGGTAGATTTGTCTATCATTTGTGAATAACATTTTTGCATTATTTTGTCATATGTGATGATAATATATTTATGTTTATTTCCCATTAAGTTATTTGGAGATTATTTTATACAGTATAAAAAAATTTGTCCTCAATAGAGGAGGTGCTTTATATGACTTTGGTTTCAAAATAATGATATATACTTTGTTGAACATCAACTGCTTGGCAAAATGGGCAAGTAAATATTGGGACTCTTGGTTGGAATTTTTTCATTATTTATAGTTCCTCACATTGCGAATTTGTATTCATATTTCCCCCTTTTATACTTGATACTAGTAGGTTGTATATCTCATTTGTAAGAGAAGATTGAACATCCTCAAGGTAAATGTGTTTTTTATGTTCCAATTTAAATTGTGTATATTATTTTGGTTTCAATTGTATAAAAGTTGTATATATCATTTTTATTTGCTTATTAACTATTAAGAATTTCTGATGGACAGACAATTTATATTTCAAGTCCTTTTTACCATCTAATGTTCATGGTTTTCTGTTACCCTGCTCTCATGGAATTGTTTTACAAATTTATTACATTTGGGTATAAATACTCTTAATTTTAATGTTTAGAATTTTTTAGATATTTATGTAAGTAATGGTCGTGCTAATTTTGCAATTATGGTTTCCTCTTTACTAGGTATGTTTGGTTTTTTTACATCGGATGAGGTGGGGATAATGTTTGTAATTCCTACGGACAAATTGGACTTCAATTGTGGTGATTAAAAGGTATAGTTTGTCAATTGTGCTGTTTGTTATGTTTGTTTGTGGTAAAGTGACAATTGGATTATAGAGGATGGTATACTCTTTGATGTTTGTATGTTTCAAAGTGGTTTTTTTGTTCATTAGTTCTCTTTTATATTGCTACTTTTATTTGTTTTGTACACATGGTGGTTTGAGGCTACGGGTTATCGATTTGTGGATAGTGGAATTAAATGGGGGTATTGGGAAAATTAAAAGATTGTATTACTGAACTAGAAGTGGTTTTCACATTTATCCTCCTTTTTATCATTTTTTTTCCTGAAGGACTACTTTTATTTAGAATTTAGATCTTTAAATTTACACGACATGGGGACTTAGGTGTACAATCATGTTAAGATCTTCCGAGTTTTGGCACAAATATTATGTTCCTTTAAATTTGGACACATTTGTTTTTTTAATTCTTTGTTTATGTTTTTTTGTTTGTTTATTTCCTATAAAACCTCTTTTATCCTTCGTTTGTATTATATACACTTTTTTCCATTTAATTAAGTTGTAGTCCATATTGGTCATGCTACATTTTTCTCTTTTTACATACTTTAAATTTACTTCCTAACATTATGCTGAGTACTTCAAACTTTATTATTTTCATTGATATATTGTACCGAGACATTTTTTTTTTTTGGCTTTTGGATTGTAGAAAATATGGGATGAGCTTGATTGTAATGAGTTGTGGATGTTTGTCGGACGATTGTAACACAACAATATTTGTACCATTTACGTTGTTGCATTGGAAGTTAATGCATTGCTTTATGTAATATACGTTTTGTAGTTAGTAAATTGAAATAGTGCAAATGCACACTTTAGAACCGAACAATTTGTGATTATGTGTATTTTTTGCCAATAACAGAATCAAAATAACGAGTGCATTTTTGTCATTTTAACCCCTAGCAAATTATTTATTTGTACGAGGTTTATAACGGACTAATCCTTCAGCTCGGACTTGGCATTTTTAGAGATTTCTCTATGCCCGTATCCTCAAGGGGAATTGAACTAGTGACTACTGAGGAGCAAATCGATAGTCTGACCAGCATAGATAACCCCGGAGGTTTAATAAAGAAGTTGAGGAAATGTTCAATAAAAAGAGAAAAATATAGTAATACTAAGTTAAATACAAATACACGTAGTAATAATTTCAGTATAGTTTTACCATTAGTAGTTCTACTTATCCCCTATTTAGTGACCGTATTGGGACACACAGCTTATGTGTCAATCACCTATTATAGTGTTGGAATGAAATTCAAATTGGTGAGTTTGTGTGTCCTAATGAAATTCAAATTTGTGAGCTACTAAGAGTTTTTCTTTTACCATACATAATATGCACTTTCTACTTAATTAGAAAATATGGTTATGTGCTTGTTGTGTGGATGTACAGATATATATTTTTTTTATTGAAGAATTATGGATATACGTTTTCTTCCCAAACTCTCGATAGCTAATTTCTTAATAAAGAAAGAAGATTTACACAAATGTGAGTACCCCCCTCCATCATCCCCAAATGGTTTTGCAATTTGGGTAATTTACTGTTTGGGGTACATTTGTTTATAATATTTTATACTTGGGGTACGCTAGTTTTCGTATTAGTTCATTGGGTCCAAAACTAACGAAAATCATCAGTTGACTCATTTGACCGTTAGCTCACATCTTTAACAATTCTCTCTCACATGATAAATGATATCTTTGCCCTTGAAATTAAAGCATAAAATGTTTAATATTTATAAAAGTTGTTTAATTAAAACCGTTTAATAAAAAATATTTAATATCAATAAAAAAGTGTTGTTTTATAAGAACTGTTTAATACAAACTTTTTAATAAAAATTGTTTAATGAAAATTGTTTAATATTTATAAGAAGGTGTTTAATATAAAAAAAATGTTTAATATTTGTAAAAACTCTTCAATATTTCTAAAAACTGTTTAATATTTATAAAAAAAATGTTTAATATTTAAAAAAACTGATTTTCGTAAATAAAAAAAATAAGTTTCGTAAATAAAAAAAATGATTTCCGTAAATAAAGAAGCCTGTTTAGTGCAAAAAATTATTTCCACCAAATAAAAAATGTTTTCCACCCAAAAAAATTAATTTTCGTAAATAAAAATATATAAATTGCAGCATAAAAATAAAAAAATAAAACTAATTTTTCTTAAAAAAATATATTTCCCAAAAAAATAAAAACGATTTCATTTAAAAAATATATATTTCCTGAAAAAAAAAAGAATTTTCCACCAATTAAAATGATTTTCAACACAAAAATTATTTTCCACCCAAAAAATGATTTCCAATTACAAAATAAAAAAAAATGGGCAGAAAAAAATATGAAAATAAAAATCCAGTCATTTGTTTCATTCAAAAATAAACCTCCAGCAAAAAAAGCAAACCTCCGGCTAAAATAAAAAAAATACATTCATTTTTAAAAGATGTTTTATAATAATGTTTAAAAAAATGTTAAAAAATTGTTTATAATGTTTAAAAATGATTTTTAGTTAAAAAAAAAACTGTTTATAAAATGAATTTAAATTTAAAAATGACTGATTATAAATTTCGATAAAAGTTTTCTACCAAGAAAATATATTCCCAAGAATGTTAAAAAATATGTTTTCAAAAAATAAAAATAAAAGAAAAACTTTAGAAAATCCAGTATTGAAATTTATAAAACAGTAAAAAAATTTAAATAAATTTATTTAAAACAGTTAAAATTAAAAAAAAAATGTTAAAAATATTAAAATAAAACTGATTTCAATTAAAAAAATAATTTTCAGCCCATCAAATATTATAATAAAACTGATTTCCTATAAAAAAAAATCAGTATAAAAATAAAATTGTTTTAATGAAAAAAAAAAGTTTTCAAAAAATAAATTCCAGAATTCCCAATCCCCAACTCCAAATTCCAAACCATATATAGCCAAAGACAAACCTAGCTTCCATCTGCTGCAACCCGAACCTCCATAGCCATATCTCGTCGGGGAATTGAACACAACCCACCTCCAACCACATCGAGACCCACTTGACCTGATTCAAAACCCATAAAATCGATTCCAACCCATAGCAGCTAAAAACCCATTTCCCTAACCAAACTCGGCTGCCCAAACACCATAACCCGGGAAGACTTGGCCAACCACCTAGAATAAGAAATTCGGCGATCTCCATGGAACCTAACTCCGACCTGCGTCAGCCCATATCCCCAAGAACCCAACTCCGACCTGTGTGTGTGTGTGTGTGTGTGTGTGTGTGAGAGAGAGAGAGAGAGAGAGAGAGAGGATGTTAGGATTTAAACTATAGATAGAAGGGTATTTTAATGACAAAACACAACATTATTTTTCCTAATTTTGCCCTTATTTAATGAGGATTTTTTCTTTAAAATTGATTTATGTGTTGATGTTGTCTGTATTATGAAAGGAAAGTCATTTATAACGATCATTTTTGTCTTTACTTAGCTTGCCTATCACTTTTTTCTGGTCGAATTCTAAAAAATAAAGGTAGAATATAATGTTACCCCTGAGGTTGTAGTGACATATTAAAGGTAATAGTTCCAAAAGAAAGCACATATTAGAGCAACATAGTCAATGAAAACAAATTTTGTTACAAATTGAAGTGGTGAAAATACACAGTTGAACACCATTAAAGATAAAAGAAAAAAAATAGATTGATTGCAATAGAAGTATAGCGTCACAAAATCATGGAATGTTTTGTTTCGGGTAGAGTAATTAACAACTTCACAACACAAGTATCAATCATGGAGTTTTGCGTTTCGAGTAGAGTAATTAACAACTTCACAACACAAGTACAATAAGTAAACTTGACCGCACATATATACAACGTTAATCTTATCCTTCTTCAAAAGAATAGAGCTTGATTGCAATAGAAATATAGCGTCACAAAACCCGCACTAGTTTATTTCTTCCAATTAAAATTAGCACCCCATTTTATGCACAATGTCCCTCCTCTGACTCATAAGCAAGAAAATTCTGAAAAATAAGAACAAATTAAAATTATTAAATAGAGTTTTGTTAAAAAAAAAGTATACTACATTAATAAAAAAAATATACAACATTCATAAATAAAATTATTATGTCTTAAAAGTTAACGCAGACTCACATTATCGCGATTGATTAATGCCGCTAACAAGTAAAATAAGTTGGGACGAAAAACAAAAAAAACTTTTTTGTTTGTTTTAGTAAAATAAGCTGGGACAAAAAACAAAAAAAAAAGTAGTTTTTAATTTTTTTTTTCTTAGATAAAAATTGTAATGAGAAAATCATTAACTAATTTTTGTCAAATAGCAAATCTCTCATTGTTGGACAGGACTGGAGTCCTGGGCAATCCCCTATATCCAACTTCCTGAGAGACATGAGGTTGTTTCCCCAGATTGGCAGCTTCTCAAGCTTCTCACACCAACGTATACTCAGTTCTTCAATGCTAGGAGGCCATGCGTGTTCTTCCTTCGCCAAGGATACAAGCTGGGGACATGTACGGACAATTAAACATTTCAAATTTACAAGATTCTGAGACAAAGATTCTTCTTGCCACAAATAACTCAGTTCATCACACTCTTCAATAGTTAAATCTTCAAGTGATAACAAATATTGTACAACCTCTGCACCTAGGCTAATAAGCCCTGTGATACCGGAAATCTTTAAGGTTTTGACTGACGAGGCAACACGTACAATACTGCTTAGCACCACCTCACAACATTCTTCTATATTTAACACCCTTAGAGATGGAATCCTTGGAAGTATAACGTGGACCAATTTGGGGCAATTACGTAGAGTAAGCTCGCGAAGGCGAGGATACAATCCTCCAACACTTCCATCAACATCTGTTAAATCAGTAAGCCATTCCTCCCAACAGTTCATGTTCCCAAAACTGAGAATCTCAAGTGATGGGAAAGGAAGAGCCTCAGCGTGACGATTTCCACACAACTCAACACCAACGTTTTTTACCCCCGACATTTCCCAAACACACAACTCCCTGAGTGAGGGTAGCTGCCCAACTGGAGGTAAAGACGTGCATTTCTCACAGTGTTCAAATGTTAGCTGCGTTATATTAGAGAATGAGCGATCCCCAACCCAACTAGAAAACTCTATGCCTCCGTAAGATACAATTTTGAGCTTGGTCAAGTTTGTATGAGGTCGTAGTGCTGCAAGTACTTTATGATCGAGCTGTTCATTTCGGCAATCATTGAATTTTCTACTCCATATCAACATTAGTTCTTCAAGGCCTTGCTTACAGAATAGATTAGCCTCCCTTGCACAGTGGACATTCTTCACATGCTGCAACCCTACAATGGAAAGTGACCCTATGAGATTAGATAGCCCCCTCAACTCAGATAGTTTCAACATATTACTCTCGTCAAGAACAATCTTAGACAAGGTTTGCAGACTAGTCAAGGTACCAATACCGGAGGGCATCTCTTGTAATTCTTTAGTCTCGGAGACGTCGAGATGTCGCAAATTAATTAAATTACCAATTTTTGCAGGTAACTTAATTAGTTGTTTGCAACTGCGTAACAATAACGTCTCTAAATTAAAAAGATTACTCACTGATTCAGGCAACTGTTTGATGAGAGTCGTCGATAAATTAAGATACCGAAGGTGTCTTAAATCACCAATTGAGTTTGGTAGCTCAGTTATGGAATAACCGCTCAAATTCAACACTCGTAGGCACTGTAGTTTTGGTAACAATTCATGGACAACCTTATTGCTCAAGTGGTATTCTCCCCAATCGTAAAGTGGCAGAGTAAAAAAAGTCCTCAAACTCCGAGCCTTATAAAAGGCCTCAAATTTATTAAAGGTTCCGTATCTAAGGCGAATGGACGATGAGTAACGAGCCTTTTCAGAAATTGTTTGCTGCTCATTACTTATCATCTTATCATCCAGGCTAAAGCATATCCGCCCATCGACAAATTGAGCCAAGTCATTCATGAGATCATGCATCACAAATTGTGATTGATCCCCACTTGAATGTTGAAAAAAGGACCTTGATAATAACTCATTGAAATATTGAAAACCTATCTCCTCCATTTGCTTCTCTTCATCTGCTTGTCGCAAAAACCCTTCTGCCATCCATAACAAAACTAGTTCAAACTTGTCAAACTGATAGTCCTTGGGAAATATTGAGCAATATGTAAACAACCGCTTTAGATGGGGTGGCAGATGATGATAACTCAATCTTAAAGCGGGAAGAATGTCGCTCTTCTCTGTAGGTAATTTCCAGAACTTGCTATTCAGTACATTTTCCCAAGCTTTTGTGCTTAATTCTGTGCGAAGGAGGCCTCCAAGAGTCTTTGCAGCCAAGGGCGATCCGTTACACTTCCTCGCAATATCCTCACCAACTACTTTCAAATTGGGATGCGCTTCAAAATCTCTTGCACCCAATGCATGTTGAGCTAAGATAGATACACAATCATCTTTTGTCAACTGTGTGAGATGGTAAGTTGGAATTGAAGGAGAACGCATGATTGATGCAACCCCTTCATTACGAGTTGTAACAATAATTTTACTCCCAGGTGCCCCAGCCAGAAAAGGGGTACGGAGGAGGTACCATTTTCCATAGTTCTCATTCCAGACGTCATCTAGAACGAGAAAGAACTTTTTGTTAGAAAGTTTCTCCTATAGTCCCTCTTGAGCTTCATTCAAGATTTTAAAGTCACCACTCTTTTCTGCCACTTTGTTAAAAATCAAGCTAGTTATCTTGAATTCATCAAACTCATCAGAAACGCATACCCAGGCCTTGAGATCAAAGCGTTCTTTCACTTGGCCATCATTGTAAACAAGTTGAGCAAGGGTAGTTTTGCCGAGCCCACCCATACCAACTATGGGTATAACACTGACCTCTTCATCATCCTTAGACACCAACTCGAGTATTTTGTCTTTATCAGTTTGGCGACCCCAAACACCAGATTCCACCAACAAGGAAGTCGTTTCTGGTGTTTTATAGGACCTTATCCCGCCCACGTCCTCTTTCAAACCCAAATATTGTTTCTGATCAACAAAATCTTGCAATCTTTTGGTGATGTCCTCTAGCTTGGAGCCCATATTGTAATTGAACTTAATAGCAGTGGGAGTGAAACTAGTGCAACAGCTAGGAATGATGAGCTCCCATACCTTATGACTACGACTGCTGCTGGCTGTAGCTGATTGAGTCTTCATTTCCAACTGTTGACGTGAATATTTGGTGAGCAACTCGTCAATTATGTCATCCAAATCGTAAGCCAAATCCTGGAGATCATCAAGCCACAACTTCACAGATCTCTCAGTGATTTGCTTATCCTCTGCATCAGGGAGTACAGCTCCAATAATGGAGAGAGTTTTCTTCCATTTTTGGAGCTGAGATTCATCAATTCCACCCAATTTAGCCAAATTGGAAAACACGCGAGAGCCAACCTTCTCAAACAACAACTCAATGACCGGGGAAAGAAAGATCTCTACCATGGCCAAATTTGTTTAGCAAAGTATGTGTAAGGACACAAATTTCCAATTGAGTCCTCTTATAGTTTTGGCTCAATTCCGGACAAAAACATTTATTCATAGGATTTTATTTAATTGTAATATTCAAGTCCTATGAAGTGTTTGTTGAAGATGTACAGCAAAGAGTATAAAGCATCATCAACATGCCGTTGTTTATGTGCCTCGTTTGTACGTCATCAACTTAGTTCCATGCTCCCAAGGTATGAATGCAATTATATTTATATAGGAGCTTGGAACAATGTTTATTGGGTGTTAGGATTAATAAAATAAAGTTTATAAAAGTTTCTGGGCCAAAAATCGAATTTTACAAACATTCTGGTCATTCGTTAGAAATGTCGTTCGAACGAGTTTTTTCGTTCGAACCAGTTTCGTTCGAACGAGTTTTTTCGTTCAAAGCAGTTTCGTTCGAACGAGTTTTGCCAACGACCCTAACTGGTCAGTCGTTTGATATGTCGTTCGAACGAGTTTTCGTTCTAACGAGGTATCTAACGAACTTCTAACGAGCCCAGGCTGGTCGCTCGTTAGAAGTCTCGTTCGAACGAGAATCAAGTTCGTTCGAACGAGATTCCAGCGGGAACAGTTATTTGGCAGTTTTTTGCAGTTTTTCCCCACTTCTCCACTTGGTTTTCAACCAACTTTTTTCATACATTATTATGTGCGGGAAACACATTTTCCAAGATAACTTTTCCATCCTAATACATCTCCTAGAGAGAGTTTGAGAGATTATTTACAAAAGGAAAATGTTCATGTTTGAGTGTTCTTCAACTTAAAGAAAAATCTTTAAACACTTAGTTTACACCCATTGTTGTTTACTCCAAGTTCATATATATCTATCATCTTGCTTGGAGTTTAGCACCGGTTTCTCTACACCATTCAAAGAGAGTTTTGGTTTTGTCATATGTGGTTGACGGTGTGCCTAATTGCCCGATCGGTGGGAGTCCGAGACCACGGTGGAGGTCCGTTGGTTATCCGCTAATTGGAGGTCTATACAAGAAGAAGCATCACGGCTTGAGAGGGTTCGAGTTTAGGAAGTAAGTCTTTTGTCTTGTATTTTGTAATACTGTTTTTAGTGGATTTGAGGCTAGGGCCATCCCGAGGTTTTTTCCCGTTAGTGGGTTTTTCCTCGTACATCGCGGTGTAGTGTGACATTGTTTATTTTTATCTTGGACAAAATTAGAACGCATGCTTTAGGATTAATTCAAGATAAAATTCGGTTTAATTCTCACACTATATTAAAATTGGACTTTAATTAAATATTGGGTAAAATTGGTTTAATTCAGGTCACTTGCATTAATTTGGTTTGGCCTAACTTTGTTGAAATATGGACAATCATAATTTAGGCAAATTCTAGGACTTAATTGGACTTAACAGGTTTAAGTGAGTAATAATTAATTTGGTGTGTTTAAGTTAATTATTCTCTTTATTTTGTTTATGTTAAATTGGAATTTTTAACATTTGTTTTTGAACCATCATCCTACCGTTCACGCTTCCGCATCTCTATTGTGTTTTACAGAAAAAGGAAATTAAATATTTTTTTTTAAATCGAGATAAATTATTAAAACCCGGGGTTCCATACTTTTCAAATTGGTATCAGAGCCAAAAACGATAAATTATTTCGTTAAGATCCTTTAATTTTTGGCTAAAATGGATTTTTCCCCATTTTCAAAATTTCCTATTTTTGATGGTTCAAACTACGCGTATTGGAAAGCGCGAATGAGATCGGCACTAAAATCTATCGACGAGAGAGTTTGGATGTCTGTTGTTAACGGGTATTCCCCACCAACTTACTTAGTTGAAAATGAACGTGTTATCAAACCCGCCGATAGATGGACTGAAAATGAGTTTAAACTTGCTAATTTTAATTCCCGTGGTTTAAATGCCTTGTTTAGCGCTGTCACATCAGATGAATTCCGTCGTATTATGACGTGTGAAACCGCTAAAGAAGCTTGGGATATTTTACAATTAACTCATGAAGGAACTAGTGTCGTTAAAGCTTCAAAACTCCAAAACCTCACCACTCAATTTGAAACTATCAAAATGGATGAAAAAGAAACTTTTGATAAATTTTATGCTAGACTTTCAGATATTGTTAATTCATCCTTTAACTTGGGAGAGAAAATACCTGATGACCGTGTTGTAAAGAAAATTTTAAGGTCCCTACCCGATAGATTTATTCCAAAGGTGACCGTTTTTAAATTCTTTACCCACTTTAGCCTCTACGAAATTAGAAGAGCTTGTAGGTGATTTACAAACCTATGAACTAGATATGTTTCCCTCTAAAAATGAAAAGAAAATCGAAAAGGGCGTTGCTTTAAAAGCCCGAAAAGAGGTTAAACAAGTAGTAGAGAGCGATAGTGATAGTGACTCGGAAGATATGGCTTTGTTTGCTCGTAAATTTAGAAAATTTCTTAAATTCAACAAAGATAAAGTTAAAAATGATTTTAAGAAATTTGATTCCTCTAAACATGATAAAAGCGAGAAGTTTTCTAAAGCCGAGAAGATCCCTAAAACTAGTAATGAAAATTTAGATAGGGACGAGTCTAATAAGTGTTTTGGTTGTGAAGGTTATGGCCTTAGGGCTTATGAGTGCCCCACTAAACTAAGGAAAGAGGGTAAATGATCCACTGCTTATAATGCGACCCTTAGTGATAGTGATAAGGAAGAGAAGCCCGATTCCCCCACTAAGAAAAATTTTGTGGCTTTTATGGCTAGACATGTGAGTGATAATGAGAACTCATCGAATGATGAAATTATAGCACATGCCACTTCCAAGGTCATTGTACACGATTCTCTTATTTTTGATGATAGTGAGAGTGAAGAAGAAAGAGAGAGTGAAAATGAAGAAGAGGTTGATGAGAGTGAACTTCAAAATGCTTTTCATGAATTATATAAAGAATCTATTAAATTGAAAAGAGCTAATTTGAAGTTAGAAGCGAGTTTGAGAGAGAGTGTCAAGGTCATTGATGAAAGTTCCTTAATAGAAGACCTGAAGACACGTGAGAGGACTCTTCAAGAGAAGCTTAACTATGTAGAAGGCGAGAGAGATAGCCTTAGGGGTTTAATGGAATCCTTGAAAAAGGATCTTCTTGCTTTTGAAGAACGAAATTTTTTACTAGAATCTAACATTTTAGAATTGGAAAATAAATTAAAAGATTCTAGTAGTGTCAAATTTGATTTGGAATGTCGTTCGGAAAAACTTGATAAAATGTTAGGAACGGTCCAAATTAAAAATGACACTTTTGGTTTAGGCTTCAATACTTGTAATGAATTTAACCCTAAAGTCAAAACCAACATTTTAGGAGAATCTACTAGGAATGCATTTCAAGATCACTCTTTAGGTAAATCTTTTCGACATGTTTTCACTTGTTCACATTGTGGTCGAAAAGGTCATCTTAGGAAATTCTGTTTTGATATTAAACGAATTCCTAGAAAATCCCATAGTAAAGTAACCACGATAGCTAACGTTCCTACACCCCAAGATAGTCATGCTTCATTAATTTGGGTTAGGAAATCTGACTTGGTTGCCTTACAAAATAGGGATTTTGATTCTCATTTACTTTCACATGCTTCCTCCCTTGCCAAATCTAATGGATGAATGTGTTAGTGTTTTGCATACTTTAGTGTTTGTACTTCATGCTATATTCATATGCTAAATTTATGCTTGTTTAGTCATTTTCTAGTCATTGCCTTATTTCATATCACATGCTAGAAATCATGACTTGTTTATCTTTTTGTATTATATTTTGTGTTTGATTTAACTGAAAAATATGAAAAGATTTTTGTTTATCATTTGTGTTTTTATTTATTTCATTTAAGCTTAATGAAAAATACAAATGATTTTTGTTTAGTCTTTTGAGTATATATCTTTATTTTTGATTAAAAATGTTAAAAACTCAAAAAGATTTTGTTTTGTGTGTATTTTAGTTTGACACACTTTATGTGGCATAAATTTGTGTTTGAATCCCATCATTTCCGCTTCCACGTGGCTAGAACTTTTGGTTTAGATTTTCAATCCTTAAAATGTTCTTTACCATGTTTTATATGGAGTAGTTGGATTTTGTATTGTTTAAATGGATTCTATTTCTATATGCCTCTTTTCACACATGCACGAGCTCTTTTGAAATCTTAATGTCACATGTTATATTTGAGCTTTTTGAGGTGTTCTCCTATCAATCTAGTCATCTACATATCTATGACCTAGGAGGACTAGTGCATGTCAAAATCCGTTGCATGTGAGATTTGTGCGAAAAATGAAAACATGATAAATTAATATATGCACGGGGAAGGGCTCCGAAAGGATGAATTAAATCCTTTGCGATAGTAAGCCACCGTTGATTGGATCTAAAAGAAATACGTGATCCAAAGGCCTAAAAATAGAATATTTGGCATTAAAAAGAAAATAAATTGCCAAGGCCTATGTTTGTTTGATATATTCATTCACAAGCAAAAGAATATATATGCTTATTGAGGGAGAATTGGATGGTATATCAACGGTTTGCACAATGTCCGTTTATCCTAGTTGTCTTTAATGTCATGACTCTATTTGGTTTGTAGAATCATCATCATGCTAGGCTTGTATGCATTGTGTATGTTTGTTCATTGAGTTCAATCTTTATATTGTCACATGAGGTTATATTTAACTGTGATGAAGTTTGCAATCAAATGAGAACTCCGTGAACGTTTCTTAAGTGTTTGGGTCTAAATTTAATTGTTGCTAGTTCACACCCCTACACTTCCGTTTCCATATGACACATTTTTGCCATACGAGTGTGCAAACTTATTGTATTTTGTGTCATGTGTGTGTTTATACCTATCTATATATGCTCGTACTTATTGGTATATTTATAGTATATATATATATATATATATATATATATATATATATATATATATATATATATGATATTTGTTTGTCTTTGCCTTGCTTTAATTGTCCATATGCTTTCATGTCTTAACACTTTAAGCTTCCACATGCTATTTATTAGTTCTTTAATCCTTTGCCTATTCCTGAACAAAAAGGGGGAGAATGATGATAGGGGGAGAAATATCGTATCTAATCCTATTATTATCGTATCCTAGTTTGGGGGAGATTTATCTTAGGGGGAGACATCTTTCTAAGTAGGTCATGTGTTTGATAAAGGGGAGAATTAATTTAGGGGGAGTAATTAATTACTTGCATTTAATATTTTGATATTCCCTATGCATTTGATGAGTTTGCTTAAGTGTGCAGGAATTATTCTAAAGCGGCATCTTTCTATGGCAAAGCGTTTGATCCTTGGGTTGAGTCAAGTTTGGGCGGGTTATGTTTTGAGTCTAGTAGAGCTTGACGGCCCTTTAGGATTTTTGTTTGGTTTTTGTCCCGGAATAGCCAAAGGGGGAGATTTGTAAGGACACAAATTTCCAATTGAGTCCTCTTATAGTTTTGGCTCAATTCCGGACAAAAACATTTATTCATAGGATTTTATTTAATTGTAATATTCAAGTCCTATGAAGTGTTTGTTGAAGACGTAGCGACAAAGAGTATAAAGAATCATCAACATGCCGTTGTTTATGTGCCTCGTTTGTACGTCATCAACTTAGTTCCATGCTCCCAAGGTATGAATGCAATTATATTTATATAGGAGCTTGGAAAAATGTTTATTGGGTGTTAGGATTAATAAAATAAAGTTTATAAAAGTTTCTGGGCCAAAAATCTAATTTTACAAACATTCTGGTCATTCGTTAGAAATGTCGTTCGAACGAGTTTTTTCGTTCGAACCAGTTTTGTTCGAACGAGTTTTTCCATTCAAAGCAGTTTCGTTCGAACGAGTTTTGCCAACGACCCTAACTGGTCAGTCGTTCGATATGTCATTCGAACGAGTTTTCGTTCTAATGAGGTATCTAACGAACTTCTAACGAGCCCAGGCTGGTCGCTCGTTAGAAGTCTCGGTCGAACGAGAATCAAGTTCGTTCGAACGAGATTCCAGCGGGAACAGTTATTTGGCAGTTTTTTGCAGTTTTTCCCCACTTCTCCACTTGGTTTTCAACCAACTTTTTTCATACATTATTATGTGCGGGAAACACATTTTCCAAGATAACTTTTCCATCCTAATACATCTCCTAGAGAGAGTTTGAGAGATTATTTACAAAAGGAAAATGTTCATGTTTGAGTGTTCTTCAACTTAAAGAAAAATCTTTAAACACTTAGTTTACACCCATTGTTGTTTACTCCAAGTTCATATATATCTATCATCTTGCTTGGAGTTTGGCACCGATTTCTCTACACCATTCAAAGAGAGTTTTGGTTTTGTCATGTGTGGTTGACGGTGTGCCTAATTGCCCGATCGGTGGGAGTCCGATGTAATAACCCTCGCTTACGAGACCGTATTTTATAGTAATTACTTAGTATAGTAATTTGAGACCAGTGTTGGGTTATGATTTGAATGTTAATTCAATGTAGAAAAGTTGATATTTATTATGAGTTTGCATGCATATAATAATTATGGGGAAATATTGCTATGTCATGCTTATTAATATCATCTGAATTCAAAACGATATTTGACTTAATTATGAGACCGGAACCTAAATTGAATTTTGAATTGTCCAAATGATAATTTGGAGGTTGCAGTTGATTTCGGAATGTGCGAAATAGTCAATTAATGTGCCATATTGTATTTTGTAATTTTGGGCATTTTTGACTGGTTGTGCCTTAATTATGCTATTCCGTATTATTTTATCGCACTATTAGTTAATTAAGTGGGACATTTGCCTTAAGTCACGACTTAAGCCTACCAAGTCTTCTAATTTCCCCTAAATCCCTTCCTAAACCAAAGAGAGAAAGAGAAGAGTAGAGAGAAAGCTTTGGAGATTGAGAGAGGACTTGCTACTACACCAAGGAATCTGCATATTTGCTGAATCAAGGCAAGTTTTTACTTGCTATTTGTGTCTTGAGATAGATGATTTGTTGTAGTAATGGTGTATTGATTTTAGTTTAGCAAATTTAGGGTTTTCTTATGTATTTTGGGTTTTGATTCACTCAAAGATGATTCATGAGGTTTTAGATGATCAATAGTATCATTGATGTTATTTTAGTGTTGGTATATGAGTTTGGTTTGAAGAAATTGGAGTTGGAGTAGAAAATGGAGTCCAAGACTCCATAGCCATTTCTTGGCAAAATCGCAGGCCCGAATCGATTCGGCCCCCTGGGCGAATCGATTCGGTTAGGTCCAGTGCCCAGGTCTTGTGAACCGAATCGATTCGAAAGTTATCCGAATCGATTCGGCAGTTATGCAGAAACCCAAACTTCCTAACCGAATCGATTCGGTTTTCATCCGAATCAATTCGGCAACTTTGCAGAAACTCAAATTTTCTGGCCGAATCGATTCGGCCAAGTGGGCGAATCGATTCGGTAGCCCTGCACTTTTTAAAATTTTCCTTTTTCATTTTTAACCCCTTTGCTTTAGGATTAGTGATTAGGGACCTTCTTAAATGAAGTAAACATAGGGTTTAGAGTACTAGTTGAGTTGGGTCGACATCCTAGACTCGAAAGGGTTCATCTAGGATTCATTCAAAAGGGAATTTAAGGCGATGCTTAGGCATTTCTTTCGTCGTGTAGATTTATAAGGGTCTAGAATATATTAAGGTCAATTTGGAGACTTTAGAATTCCACCCGAGTTAGATTTGACTTGAGGGTTTATATTAAGGCCTAAAAGAGGTTTTGGGAATAACTTTGGAGTCTAAATTTCTTATCGAGGATGTTATGACGGTGCGTAATACGTATAGTCCTGGTTCAGCTTATACATTTATTAAAATGGGAAAATTGATAAGGTAAATGATAATTTACTTAATCATGAAATGGAAATTAATAAAATGGATGTTACACACCTATCTAAATACCATCTTAAGGGAAGTCCGTGCGATAGGTGAAGCCCCCTGGCTAATGAATGCAGGGTGGATATAGTCCTAGGCCATATGAGCGCTTGTTTTATATTTTTCTGCGATGGGTAGGAGATTCTGGGTGTGGTCTTGACTACCCCGCAGGCATATGGCCGCTTCCCGACGTTTTCGATAGGATCCCAGGTTGTCTTATGTTAGGCCCTGGAAGATGATGGTTATTTAGGGACGCGCACAGTGGGGAAACCCGGACGGGCGGTCTTAGAATCGTTATATTTATATTTATAACTATTCTAATTATCGAGTTGGACTCGATGGAACTTAATGCCACATAGAGCAACATTTATGCCACTAAGAGCATGCTATTGAGATTAGTGCCATAAAGAGCACATGATGATAATTATATTCCGGATAAGGAATGGAAAAGAAGACTGGATCAAAATATGCTAAAAGATGTTAAAGGCTCATAAGTACCTTCAATTCTGTTTTATTATGAATCTCACCCTATATAGTCCATTATCAGTTTCAGTTCCTTATATGATGTTTCCATGCTAGACTATTATTCATGATTAATTGTGCATCATTGTCATACCTGTCATTTATCTATTGATCACATATATCCGGCCCTGACCGATTTCCATTTCTTGTTGTATCTATATATATATAAAATCCATTCAGGTGTTCCGCCGCACGGTCGCCCGTAATGACCCTTCCTTCCTGATGTTTTGAGGAGCCGTGACATTGTGCGGGTTTCACGGGAATTTTGTGTAGACGCCTCCGTTTATGTTTCTAGTTATGTTCAGTTTATCGGGCTTGTTGCCCAAACCTTTGTAATTGTATAATGGATTTACTATGTAACACTTGGTACTAAATGTATGTTGTATGGTTGTCATTGACCGACCTTTCGTTCGGTCCTTCTGTATCCTTTGGGTTTCTTATATACGCTTGTGGGGGTTTCCACCCTCTATTTCTATTATGGGTTGTTGAAAATGTTTTCTTTTAATTCAAATCAAAGTTTTTGATAACCCGTTTTCTGGAATATAGAGTGGTCATTCCCTATACTTTGCATATAGTAGCGATGCTGACAATGATATTTATCAATGATTTCCTATTTTATCGGGGTATAGGGATGGCCACCCTTTATTCTGGATTGCGGGTTGTCACAGATGGTATCAGAGCATCAGGTTCTAGAGTCTTTAGGATCTATGCGGACTTGTCACGTTCTACCGTAGCGTTCTTTGATATAGAACTTAACGTTAGGATTGTTTTGCTGCCTATGTATGCGATCTTCTGCTAAATAGATTGTCTTATATCATGTTTTAACTCTATCTCGTCTTTATCTCAGATGCCGCCGAAGAGAGGACGTCCCGCTAGACGTAATAGGGTTGTTGAGGATGAGTTTGGTCCTCCACCGCAGCAGGGAAATATCAGTGCCGTTGAAGTGGCAAATATTGTGGCCCAAGCTGTCAACGCTGCGATGACTGCAGTGGCCCAACAGATGCGACAAGCTCAAGTTAGAGGACAAGAAGCACTAGTTCCTACGGGACCTTCTCAGTGGGAACGGGTGAGGGAGTCTTTCCTTAAGGGACATCCCCCGGAGTTTGAGGGAGGTTCGGACGTCATAAAGGCGAACCAATGGAAGAGAGATATGCAGCGCCATCTTAGGATGGTGGAATGTAGTGAGGAGAAGAAGCAAATTCTCATTACTTTCAAGCTGGTCGGACCGGCCTTACACTGGTGGGAATCAATGACAACACCCGAACAGAGGGATACTATGTCCATCACAAATTTTTGGGCTTTGTTTGATGGAAAGTATTTCCCTCCCGCGGTTCAGAGGGAAATGCAGAGGAAGCTTTAGGATTTGGTACAAGGGGAGAGGTTGGTTGCCGAGTACGAGGAAGAGTTTACCCGATTAGCCAGTTTTATACCGGATGAGGTAACTCCAGAAGCGAAGAGGATCTCCAAGTTTGTGGGAGGTTTGCATTGGAGAATAAAACAACATTTGCTGGGAAACCCATCTCTGGTGACTTTTGGTGATGTGATGAATACTGCTCTACTTCATTGTCAAGAGCATAGATTGTTTGTGCAAAGCAAGAAGAAGGTTGTAGTTGCGGGGCAGGCTGTGAGACAGGGAGGAGTTGGGAGCGGAGGGGGAACATCTTCTTCGTCCCAATCCTCGGAGAACAAGCAGGTTGAGAGGGATCCTCAGCAGGGGGATTCGTTCAATCGTCAACGTTTCAGTGGGTTTAATGCTGGGGGCAACAACACTAACAACAGGCAGGGTCAAGGGGGTCAGCAACCACAGGGAGGTAGAGGTGGAAATGGAGGTAGGGGCCAACAGGGTCGAGGTGCGGGCCAATTCCGAAATAACCAAGGTAGGAATCAGGATAATGTGGTGAATAAATGTTTTCAGTGTGGGCAGCAGGGCCACTATAAAAGGGCATGTCCTCAGTTGGTTGGAGGGCATCTTCCTAGGGCCCCACAACAGCCGTATGTACAGTTTCCGCCTCAAGAGCCTAATCCGATTGCTCCTCCTCAACAGGGGCAATTGCAGTACGGACGGATTTACCATATTCAAGAGGCTCTACTCCCTCCAGCTCCTCCGGCACCACCAGCGATCGAGGGTAAGTTTCTCATTCAGGGGCACATGGGTCGAATTCTATTTGATACGGGTGCTACACACTCCTTTATTTCTAGGAGTTTTGCTCAGACTACAGGTTTGATAAAATCTGCTGAAAGTACCTTCACTAGCGTTGAATCCTCTATGGGCGATGTTTCATTGATTTTCTTCGTATGTAAAAACGTAGGAATTAACCTTAGTGACTTGTGTTTTGAGGCTGACTTACTCGTCCTTGATATGGTCGGGTACGATGTAATTTTGGGTATGGATTGGCTAGTGAAGTACCGTGCTATAGTAAATTGTTACGGGAAGAGTATAGTTTTTGCGGTTCCGGGACAAGAGATGTTCCTGGTAGTTATGCCTTGTATGGAAGGGAGCACGAGTGCTTATCTATATTGTATTGCGAAAGATGCATCTGGAGATGTCATGGTTCCCCTAAATTCTCTTCCAATCGTTAGAGATTTTGAAGATGTTTTTCGGGAGATACCGGGATTACCTCCAAGTCGGGAGATAGAGTTTGTGATTGATTTAATGCCGGGAACTCGACCGATCGCCAAAGCTCCTTATCGAATGGCTCCTGTGGAGATGAGGGAGCTGAGAGATCAGATTTAGAAGCTACTGGAGCAGGGCTTTATTAGGCGTAGTACCTCACCGTGGGGCGCTCCAGTATTGTTTGTGAAGAAAAGAGACGGTTTTCTTCGGTTATGCGTGGACTATAGAGAGTTGAATAAAGTCACCATCCAAAATAAATACCCTTTACCCCGCATCAATGACCTGTTTGATCAGCTTAGGGGAGCTTCCTACTTCTCAAAGATCGACCTGAGGACGGGGTATCACCAATTGAGGATACGAGAGCAAGATGCGTCCAAGACGGCCTTTTTGACCCGTTACGGGTCTTATGAATTCTTGGTTATGCCCTTCGGGCTAACCAATGCCCCCGCAGTGTTTATGGACCTTATGAATAGGGTATTCCGGGATTTCCTTGACCAGTTTGTCATTGTTTTTATCGATGACATCCTAGTCTATTCTCAGATAGAGTCAGATCACGCTGCTCATTTGCGGTCGGTCCTGCAGAGATTGAGGGATCATCAATTGTATGCAAAGTTTGAGAAGTGTGGCTTATGGTTGAAGGAAGTTCAATTTTTGGGGCATGTGGTGTCCTCCCAAGGCGTGTCTGTGGATCCGAGTAAGGTGATCGCGGTGAAGGAGTGGGGCCAGCCCACGACGCCCACTGAAGTTCCTAGTTTTCTGGGCTTGGCGGGTTATTACCGTCGATTCATTAAGGGCTTTTCCAAGGTTGCTAGCCCATTGATGAATTTGACCCGGAAAGGAGTACGATTTGTTTGGGACAGTTCATGTCAAGCGGCTTTTGATGAGCTCAAGGATAGACTAACTTCAGCTCCAGTCCTGGCATTGCCAAAGCCGGGATTGGAATATCTCGTCTTTACCGATGCATCCCTTCTGGGATTGGGAGGTGTTCTTCAACAAGAGAGACAACCCATTGCGTACGCTTCTCGTAAGTTGAAGCCTCACGAGAGGAACTATCCAGTGCATGACTTGGAGTTCGCCGCCGTTGTATTTGCCTTGAAGATATGGAGGCATTACCTCTTGGGGGAAAAGTTTAGTCTTTTCACCGACCACAAATCGCTGCAGTACTTATTCTCCCAAAAGGATTTGAACATGCACCAGCGTCGTTGGTTGGAGTTTGTGAAAGACTACCAATTCGATATTCATTATCACCCCGGAAAGGCGAATGTGGTAGCAGATGCCTTGAGTAGAAAGCCTGATGGAAACTTAGCTGAGGTGTGGAAAGCTAAGTGGAAAGAACTCAGCCTGGAGGATGCCGGGATGAGAGCATTCCTCTCCGTGATGACGGTTACTCCCACGATTATAGCAAAGATTGTGGAAGCCCAGAAAAGAGATAAAGTTTGTCAAGACCATACTCGCCAACTGTTGTCTGAGGGAGCGGAGTCGTACTCAATGGGTTCTGAGGGTGGACTACGCTTCCATGGAAGACTTGTGGTTCCCGACGATGGGGATTTGAGATGTGCAGTAATGGCGGAGTCCCACGGGTCCAAGTTCGCTGTACATCCAGGCGGGGACAAGATGTACCAAGATATGCGTCATTTGTATTGGTGGGCGGGTATGAAGAGGGATATCTCAGAGTTTGTGTCTCAATGCACTACTTGTCAGTTGGTTAAGATTGACCACCAGCGATCGACAGGTTTGTTACAACCGCTCGAGATTCCCGTTTGGAAATGGGAGAGCATTTCGATGGACTTTGTTACGGGCTTGCCTAGATCGCAAAAGGGTCATGACTCAATTTGGGTGATTGTCGACCGTTTGACTAAGTCGGCACACTTCTTTCCCGTGCGCACCGATTATGATACCGCTCGTTATGCCCAGTTGTTCATCGAGGAGATCGTCAGACTCCACGGGGTACCTTTGAATATTGTCTCCGACCGAGATAAAATATTTGTGTCCCACTTTTGGCAGAGTTTCCAGGGAGCAATGGGGACTGAGTTGAAGTTAAGCTCTTCCTATCATCCTCAAACAGACGGTCAGACCGAAAGGGTAAACCAGATGTTGGAGGATATGCTTCGTATGTGCATACTATATTTTAAGGGCAGTTGGGAACAATACCTTCCCTTGGTTGAGTTTGCTTATAATAACTCATACCAATTTACTATCGGAATGGCACCCTATGAAGCTCTGTATGGCAGGCCTTGTAGATCGCCCGCTTGTTGGTTGGAAGTGGGTGATAATAAGTTCCTTGGACCTGAGATGATCCAAGACACTTCTTCGAAGATCGAGCTCATTCGAAATCGCATACGGATAGCCCAAGATCGCCAAAAGAGCTATGCCGATGCGGGTAGGAGACATATGGAATTGGAGGTTGGAGAACAAGTGTTGGTGCGAGTGTCCCCGATGAAGGGCATCAAACGTTTTGGGAAGAAAGGAAAGATTGCACCGCGCTTTGTTGGACCTTTCCCAGTGATTGCAAAGGTTGGTCCCGTGGCATACCAACTTGCCTTGCCGGAACCTTTACAACAAATTCATGATGTATTCCACGTCTCCTCTTTGAAAAAGTACAGAAGGTGTGAAGGTGCCCTTTGGCACATTCCTTTCGAAGATATCGATTTGCAGCCCGATGTTTCTTATGAAGAACAACCGGTTGCTATCCTTGAGTTTGGGGAGCGGAAGTTGAGATCTCAGGTGGTGCCTCTAGTGAGAGTCCATTGGAGTCATCATCATGCAAGCGAATCAACTTGGGAACGAGAGGATGAGATGCGGGAGAAATATCCACATCTTTTCTCATGAGGTACGCCTGAATTTTAGGGGCAAAATTCCCTCATAAGGGGGGGAGTATGTAATAACCCTCGCTTACGAGACCGTATTTTATAGTAATTACTTAGTATAGTAATTTGAGACCAGTGTTGGGTTATGATTTGAATGTTAATTCAATGTAGAAAAGTTGATATTTATTATGAGTTTGCATGCATATCATAATTATGGGGAAATATTGCTATGTCATGCTTATTAATATCATCTGAATTCAAAACGATATTTGACTTAATTATGAGACCGGAACCTAAATTGAATTTTGAATTGTCCAAATGATAATTTGGAGGTTGCAGTTGATTTCGGAATGTGTGAAATAGTCAATTAATGTGTCATATTGTATTTTGTAGTTTTGGGCATTTTTGACTGGTTGTGCCTTAATTATGCTATTGCGTATTATTTTATCGCACTATTAGTTAATTAAGTGGGACATTTGTCTTAAGTCACGACTTAAGCCTACCAAGTCTTCTAATTTCCCCTAAATCCCTTCCTAAACCAAAGAGAGAAAGAGAAGAGTAGAGAGAAAGCTTTGGAGATTGAGAGAGGACTTGCTACTACACCAAGGAATCTGCATATTTGTTGAATCAAGGCAAGTCTTTACTTGCTATTTGTGTCTTGAGATAGATGATTTGTTGTGGTAATGGTGTATTGATTTTAGTTTAGCAAATTTAGGGTTTTCTTATGTATTTTCGGTTTTGATTCACTCAAAGATGATTCATGAGGTTTTAGATGATCAATAGTATCATTGATGTTATTTTAGTGTTGGTATATGAGTTTGGTTTGAAGAAATTGGAGTTGGGGTAGAAAATGGAGCCCAAGACTCCATAGCCATTTCTTGGCAAAATCGCAGGCCCGAATCGATTCGGCCCCCGGGCGAATCGATTCGGTTAGGTCCAGTGCCCAGGTCTTGTGAACCGAATCGATTCGAAAGTTATCCGAATCGATTCGGCAGTTATGCAGAAACCCAAACTTCCTAACCGAATCGATTCGGTTTTCATCCGAATCAATTCGGCAACTTTGCAGAAACTCAAATTTTCTGGCCGAATCGATTCGGCCAAGGGGGCGAATCGATTCGGTAGCCCTGTACTTTTTAAAATTTTTCTTTTTCATTTTTAACCCCTTTGCTTTAGGATTTGTGATTAGGGACCTTCTTAAATGAAGTAAACATAGGGTTTAGAGTACTAGTTGAGTTGGGTCGACATCCTAGACTCGAAAGGGTTCATCTAGGATTCATTCAAAAGGGAATTTAAGGCGATGCTTAGGCATTTCTTTCGTCGTGTAGATTTATAAGGGTCTAGAATATATTAAGGTCAATTTGGAGACTTTAGAATTCCACCCGAGTTAGATTTGACTTGAGGGTTTATATTAAGGCCTAAAAGAGGTTTTGGGAATAACTTTGGAGTCTAAATTTCTTATCGAGGATGTTATGACGGTACGTAATACGTATAGTCCCGGTTCAGCTTATACATTTATTAAAATGGGAAAATTGATAAGGTAAATGATAATTTACTTAATCATGAAATGGAAATTAATAAAATGGATGTTACACACCTCTCTAAATACCATCTTAAGGGAAGTCCGTGCGATAGGTGAAGCCCCCTGGCTAATGAATGCAGGGTGGATATAGTCCTAGGCCATATGAGCGCTTGTTTTATATTTTTCTGCGATGGGTAGGAGATTCTGGGTGTGGTCTTGACTACCCCGCAGGCATATGGCCGCTTCCCGACGTTTTCGATAGGATCCCAGGTTGTCTTATGTTAGGCCCTGGAAGATGATGGTTATTTAGGGACGCGCACAGTGGGGAAACCCGGACGGGCGGTCTTAGAATCGTTATATTTATATTTATAACTATTCTAATTATCGAGTTGGACTCGATGGAACTTAATGCCACATAGAGCAACATTTATGCCACTAAGAACATGCTATTGAGATTAGTGCCATAAAGAGCACATGATGATAATTATATTCCTGATAAGGAATGGAAAAGAAGACTGAATCGAAATATGCTAAAAGATGTTAAAGGCTCATAAGTACCTTCAATTCTGTTTTATTACGAATCTCACCCTATATAGTCCATTATCAGTTTCAGTTCCTTATATGATGTTACCATGCTAGACTATTATTCATGATTAATTGTGCATCATTGTCATACCTGTCATTTATCTATTGATCACATATATCCGGCCCTGACCGATTTCCATTTCTTGTTGTATCTATATATATATAAAATCCGTTCAGGTGTTCCGCCGCACGGTCGCCCGTAATGACCCTTCCTTCCTGATGTTTTGAGGAGCCGTGACATTGTGCGGGTTTCACGGGAATTTTGTGTAGACGCCTCCGTTTATGTTTCTAGTTATGTTCAGTTTATTCGGGCTTGTTGCCCAAACCTTTGTAATTGTATAATGGATTTACTATGTAACACTTGGTACTAAATTTATGTTGTATGGTTGTCATTGACCGACCTTTCGTTCGGTCCTTCTGTATCCTTTGGGTTTCTTATATACGCTTGTGGGGGTTTCCACCCTCTATTTCTATTATGGGTTGTTGAAAATGTTTTCTTTTAATTCAAATCAAAGTTTTTGATAACCCGTTTTCTGGAATATAGAGTGGTTATTCCCTATACTTTGCATATAGTAGCGATGCTGACAATGATATTTATCAATGATTTCCTATTTTATCGGGGTATAGGGATGGCCACCCTTTATTCTGGATTGCGGGTTGTCACAGATGGTATCAGAGCATCAGGTTCTAGAGTCTTTAGGATCTATGCGGACTTGTCACGTTCTACCGTAGCGTTCTTTGATATAGAACTTAACGTTAGGATTGTTTTGCTGCCTATGTATGCGATCTTCTGCTAAATAGATTGTCTTATATCATGTTTTAACTCTATCTCGTCTTTATCTCAGATGCCGCCGAAGAGAGGACGTCCCGCTAGACGTAATAGGGTTGTTGAGGATGAGTTTGGTCCTCCACCGCAGCAGGGAAATATCAGTGCCGCTGAAGTGGCAAATAGAAAATATATTTCCAGTAATAGACCAGATTTCTAATTAAACTAAAAAAAATTCAATAATTACAGAAAATTTAGAATATACAGAAAAAATAGAAAATATATTTTAAAAAAAAAAAAAAAAGAATTTCCAAAAATGAAAAGTCTAACCATGATTAAAAAACATAAAAATAACACTGATAAAATATTTCAAGAAAAAAAATGTTTTCATCCAAAAAAATATTTTCTAGCAAAATAAAAATGATTTCCAGAAAAAATATTTTTTATCCCAAAAAATTATTTTTGAATACATAAAAAACTATCATCAAATCTCAGAAAAAATAAAATAAAAAATCTTCATATTAGTACAAATTGCTCAACTTTATTTATCACTTATAAATTCAATCACAAATAATATAGCAATTTACTAAAAACATTCAGTACACAATTTATAGAAATAATAGAACCAAAATATCTTAGTGTTGGGTCAAACACGTTTGTTGTCATTACATTTTTTAGGTGATTTTTTATGGGTTGTTAACATTTCAATAAACCACCCAAAAAAAATCGGCCCAAATTGATTTTTATTTTCTATTTAAAAAAAAAATAAGTCCAAATCTTTGAGTTTTTAAGTAGCTTAAAATATATGTCCAAGAAAAAAAAAATATCAAAGAGGTTATCCCAGTCAAATAAAAAAATTATACTATTGGGATAATAAATTATCATATAAGATTTTTTTATTTTAGAATATTACTTCTTGCAACTAAAAAAATAAAGAAAACATCATGCATGTGAATAGAGATTGAAGAAAGAAATTAATAAAAAAAAATGGGTAAAAGAAAAGAATGGCGAAAATCAGTAGCATCATATAAAGAAAATTACCTTCCAATATAGGGCTATCTATTGTCACTACCTTGTAGAAATCAAGATATGCGCACCATTTACTTGTCATCATATAGCATATCAAAGTTCTCAAAAAATAAAAACAGTCCAATGAAAATGTTGATTACTTAAGGAACATAATATAAAGAAAATTACATTCCAATGCAGGGTTATCTATTGTAACTTCCTATAGAAATTAAAAAATGCTCACCACTTATTTATCACTAAGATTGAACAGATCAAAGTTATGAAAAAAAATCAAATGAAAATGATGAGTGTAAAATTAGTCATCCAATTTCCATAGACTAACTCACATATGGTTGAGTGCCCTTATGAACCGAGTATAATATGACTTTGTGATTGATAAGGCCATTGAGAATTCAATCTTCTTCAAGTCAACATTGGGTTTTAAAATATGTTTCCCTTGAAAATTTGCAGAGCTGGGAAAAATTTGTAGATTGAGCATAATAGCGGAGAGCCTTGAGAGCATCCAAAATGACCTAGCCGAGCCCACCTAAACCGAGGATCAGGTGAGTGCCTTGATTTTTTAGGCTGAATCTTTTTAATGCGATGGCAAAACATGGTTTCATAGATGCATATGCCGAACCTATTTCCAGCGGAGGGTGAGAAAGGGAAACCCCCACTTCAAGAAATTGTACATTTCGATGCGAAAAAAAGCATAGCCAAATGTTTACCTTTCGTTGCTAAAGATATTTGGCAACGATTTTTTTCGTAGTAGTGTCGTGGCTAAAAGTATATGAGAACGAAAATGAGTTTCGTGGCCAATAGTCGACTTATTGGCCACGAAAAAAAACGTAGCCTATTGTGCACCTTTTCACAACTATTTTTTGTCGTTGTTGTCTGTCAATTTTTTTTGTAGCAAATAGTATAATTTCGCGGTAAATTGTCTCTCATATATTCTTAAAAATTCGTGGCTTGCAAGTAGACTTTTCTAACACATCTGTCCACAAATAAAAATCGGGGCTAATGTTATATATTATTATTATTTTAGGCTAATGTTATATATTATTATTTTTTGTGACTAATGTTATTAACATTTTTAATATTATTTTAACTATTATTACTAGTTTATTTTCTTTCCAAATAGTCATCACAAATGTCATTTTCATAATGACAATTAACTAATAACATTAATACACTGCGACATTTACATGTTCTTCCGCATACTCGAACAATAATTAAAATGTAAAATCATGCTCACGAAGTACATCTATTTAAAATGCAAAGTGTTATCAACATATTAAGACCCCATCTTTGTACCAAAAATTCCACGCATGTCATAATATCTAATCGCAAAGATGCACCATTTGTGTGCCAAAAGTTCCACTTAAAAGGTAAGACATAACAAAAGTTAACAAAAAACCCGATAAAATAAATAATGACTTATTTAAATTAAATAATGACTTACTCGATATATGTCGCAACTTCCTCGCAATTATTCAGCGTATACCAGCTCATCATTTCAAGCTCGGCCCCGGTAAGAAAGTCATATGAGCATGTGACACCCCGCTTAAAATAATAACGGGTGGCCAACCCTAAATCAGGAATCTCAAGTGAATCATTCTCAGCATCTACTGTCGAGACTAAAATAAACCTAGCTAACTACCCACTACTGCAATAAGCAGATGCCAAAAATTTAAAAACATACAAAGAACATCATACCAACAACATAATAACTACTGAAAATGATAATGTACACACAAGTACCACAATAAAAGGAAGTACTGAATTAATACATAATAAGTACATAAAATAAAATATACCTGAATATGCTGTCGGGTTATAGACGATACAACATCCATGGGAAAGAAATATAAAATGATACATATAACCCTTGGGTATAAACCCGATGAACAAAAATGAATCCTATCTAGATTCACAAATGGTAGGAAGCGGCTATGACAAAATTCTGCAGCAATCCGCATCTGCTACGGCTCCCAAGACACTAGATAGAAGAGCATCATTGGCGTCCTTGCGGTGGGACACCTATAATATATTACAATATATATATATATATATATATAGCAAGAGAGAGATATAAACGGGTTAGAGCCAGAGGTGTGAAAACATTTATAGCAAGTACATTAAAATGTATAATAATTATAAATGCACTATTTCATAATTAAAGTGGAGTCGCGCTCTCGTGAAACCCAAATTCACCCCTCAACTAAAGCGCGCACCTAAACGTATGCACATGAACCTTAATTAAAGTACCCGACACATCCTATGGGAAATTCAATCTTAATCTACGCATAATATACACCCGCGTGCCCCACTATCTCAATATCTAACCATTATCCTCTTCTCTATCATATTCTAAGTTTACGCCCAAACTTATATGCCAATATAAAGCTATAGCCACATATATCTTAGTAGAGCTCATCAATTTCTACTTATTAACTTTAGTAAGTATTTATCATCAAAATATTCACACATTATCTTTATATACCTATAAAGTAATGCTTCACCATAGCGCAACCCTAGTACCAAGAACTAATCTTCTCCCCACTCCCAACATTGCGCAACATTTCGTGTGTGGGGAGTCTCGCAAAGCGAAATCCAAACAAGGAACCCACCGATACACTACTCTTGACAATGTTGATCGTCGAGATTCATTATGCCACTACAATAATTTGCACCATTAGCAACATATAAATTATGTTGCTATAGTTAGAAATATGTTGCTAAAAGGTATCGGCAACATATTTTGCTATGTTGCCAGCTTGTTGCCAATGGTCTGTCTAGAAAACCCTTTGGCAACATAGCAGGCTTGCGTTGCTGAACGTATACTTTTGGCAACATGCAATTGTGTTGCCAAAAGTATTAAAAGTCACTCAACAGCAACAAAAATAGTTGCGTTGCCAAAAGCTATAGCTTGTGGCAACATAGGAGTTGTGTTGCCACAAAGCTATACCTTTGGAAACACAGGTCTTGTGTTGCCAAAAGCAATATCTTTGGCAACACAAGAGTTGTGTTGCCAAAGGTACGGCTTTTGGCAACACAGCTATGGTGTTTCCAAAATCCGTACCTTTGACAACCAAATATGTGTGGTCATATCCAAAGTGATAGATGAAAATGATAACTTTTGGAGACAAAAAATTGTGTTGCCAAAAGTACAATATTTTTATTTATTACCTATTATTTTTTTCGCAATTGGAAGCACTTTTAAACCTGCACTTTTTCCATTAAACGTGCAACCTTATAATCCAAAATAACATTACGCATTTTTCATACAATCATAAGTAATACAAAGTTCCACAATTTTCAACCAAATCTCATAAATATGAATTACAAAATAATATTTCATCACAAACCAAGTATAAAGGTACAAAATAAATGCTTCCCAAATAATAGCATAACAAAAGATGTAAACATGATCTAACCTAATACATTAACACATCAAAAGATGTTAAAAAAATCCACGTAAACTAAAACGACGACGACAATATCGCTCCCCTACACTATAAGAAACCGCAGCTCCAAGCCACCACGAAAATAATAACTCCAAGCAAAATCCATCATAACCTGCACAAGATACAAAAATAAATGACTGAATGGGTTTGTATAACTTCAAATGCATGTATGTTTGACTTGATCAATTTAAAACACTATTTAATTTCAGAAAATTTCGGCAGAGTTTCCTTTGTTTATGCATGAAATTCAACTTGTTTTTAACATTAAAATAAACCCAAAAGCAAAAAACACAGCTAAACCACCATTAAATCCCCTTCACCAATTTAATATCTAAAAATAATATCCGAGTAGCTACATAAACTTAAATAAGAATCCGAGTAGCTACGTACCTCGATCCTCCGTATCCATTGACTTTTCCATGTGTCGGAAATCCATTTTCATTCTACACAAAATACGAATTAAATTATAATCTATCCGACTTCAAAAGATAATAATAATTTATAACTATTATAGTTATATATATATATATATATATATATAAACATTTATCTATAAATAGTTCTATATAACTGTGACATTGCGAGAGGTGTGGATGCGAGTATGTTTAGATATAGAGTAGCTATGTGAGTATGTTTATTTGTACACCCCTTCTCAATATTTTCATATTCATGAGTTCTCATATTCATGAGATAACTAGTATGCACAAGGAGAAGAATGTATTGGACCACCAGATTTGGAAGTGAAAACCCTCAGTAAATCTCAATTATAGCAAGCAAGGATCACACAAAGTAAATGTTGTGCTCTAGAAGTGGATTGACTAATATCTTTTTAGTGAACTTAGAATTAACAACAAAATTTAGAACCGAAATGTTTTTCTCTAAAAAACCTGAATAATTAAAGACATCACAAATTTATTTAATGTTTCATAGCAGAAAAGGGATAGTTAGAATTAGCCAATTTGATAATGAATGACTTAGATATACTGTGAATATATAACTGTTATAATATATATATATATATATATATATATATATATATATATATATATATATACTAGCCCATGCCCGTACCTATGGCACGATTTAGCCCACCACAATTAAAAGCCCAACCCAATATTTATAGTACCGCCCAATTAAAAGCCCAACCCATTTGTTTTAGCCCAGCCCAATTTTTAAAGCCCAACCCAATAAAATCCCAGTCCAATTAAAAGCCCAACCCAAATTTTTAGCCCAGTTCAATTAAAAGTCCAGCCCAGCCCAATTGTTATGTATGTATGTTATGCATCCATTTATATGTATGTTATGCATGCATGAAGCACATAAAATATCATACATAAGAAGGCAAAAATGTCATGCATACATTTCCACATCCACATCACCTGATATATATACACACACACACACACACACACACACACATACATATAACTGTTATAATGGTATATATGTATATATATACGATATATACGTATTATATACAATGGTATATATGTATATATGTATACGGTATATACGTATTATATACAACGGTATAATAATGTATATATGTATACGGTATATACGTATTATATACAACGGTATAATACAACGGTATATACGGTATATATGTACATAATACGATATATACGTATTATATACAACGGTATAATACAACGATATATATAGTATATATGTATATATACGATATATATACAGTACATATGTATATATACGGTATATACGTATATGTATACATATACAAATATATGTATATACGTATATACCGTATATATACACGTATATACGTATATACCATATATATACATGTATATACGTATATATATAGTATATATATAATACGGGTATATATGTGTACACATATAAACATTGTATATAATACGTATATTATACGTATTATATACAATATAAACATTGTATAATACGTATAATATACAATATAAACATTGTATATACGTATAAACATTATATACGTATAATACGTATAAACATTGTATAATATGTATAATATACAATATAAACATTGTAT
Organism: Sambucus nigra; assembly: GCA_949130495.1. Lineage (NCBI taxonomy): Eukaryota > Viridiplantae > Streptophyta > Magnoliopsida > Dipsacales > Adoxaceae > Sambucus > Sambucus nigra. The sequence continues at coordinate 10,622,106 of OX422223.1, forward strand.
ATACGTATAAACATTATATACGTATAATACGTATAATATACGTATAAACATTGTATATACGTATAAACATTATATATACAATATAAACATTATATACGTATAAACATTATATATACAATATAAACATTGTATATACGTATAATACGTATAATATACGTATTATATACAATGTTTATATGTGTACACATATAAACATTGTATATAATACGTATATTATATAATACACATATAAACATTGCACACATATATACAATGTTTATATGGGCGTATATTATACATAGTATGTTATATGGGCGTATATTATACGTAGTATATTATATAATACACGTATATTATATAATACACATATAAACATTGTACACATATATACAATGTTTATATGGGCGTATATTATACGTAGTATATTATATGGGCGTATATTATACGTAGTATATTATATAATACACATATAAACATTGTATATAATACGTATATTATACGTATTATATACAATGTTTAATATACGTATTATATACATATATACCGTTGTATATACATACATACCGTTATATATAAATACACACACTGTTATATATACATATATACCGGTATATATAAATACACACATTGTTATATATATATATACACACACTGTTTTATATATATATATATACTATATGGTTATTTTATTGATTGTTATTGGTACATTTAGAGTTTAGTTTCGAGCATAAGGGTTTTCTCGTTGGGTCACATTACTCATGATGCTACGCAAAATATTTTTTTAGGATAAGGCAATGATCGATTCAGTTAATGCTCTAGCTATCAGGTGGAGGCGTGTCGAAGACGAGAACCCCTATTTTGATGTATTTTAGTTCTTTATGTGGTCGTTATGTAAATTACTTCGAGAGGATTATTGTAACGAGTGAAATGTTAAAGTGCTTGTAGTTCATCTAGATAATTAAAATGCACAAAGTCAAGTGGCTAAATATGTTGCACGTCCAGTTATGGCCTCTTATTGAATGGAAAATTTCCTATTTTTATAAACCAACTCTATTGACTCTTGTCGACAAGCTAATGTTACATAGGCGTTGTCAAATTATCATTACGCAAATATTTACTAAGGAGTGGACTTTAAAATATACTTTTAAAATTCATGGCCATAATTTGGGGCATAACTTGGTATCAGAGCTTTAGGTTTCACTTACCTCAGGACAAAGGATTAGAAAAGCTCATCTGCAATTCAGAATCGTTGTTGTGGGGAACATGCCAATTGTGAAGGATAACACTTTTTTTTTGTTGAAATAATTGAGATGGAGTTTTTAGTATGGTATTGGTCTTTAATCATGTGATAGTACAAAACCTAGTAGGTACTTGTGTAAATATCAAATGTGTCTCAGTGAAAACTTTGTACAAAATTTGATCGTGAGAGGTGGACTATATTGTTTTTACTTAAGCATACTAAAGAGAATTGTTAATTAGGACTTAGTTGTGTGCTTGTGTAGTAGAACGAATTTTTATGGACTCTTTGGTATATGATACGGTGTGGAGATGTTTTTATTAGGATAATTAAAATAAAATTTGGGAGAATTCAAAAGCCCAAGGGTAAAAATGATCATTGTTAATATAATTAGTGTTAGAAATCGATGATAATTGGCGGTTATTAGTAAGTACTATACTATAGAGGTCATCAACCTAAGTATCTTATAGGGTCGTTTATGTTAGTAGTCTTATGATGATATAAAAGTGGAACCATGTTCGACTTTTGTGGTGTTGAGGCGCATTGATTATTTTAGGGAGAGAAGTGTTGAATACAGTAAAGGTAGTGATTTTAAGAATGGACATAATAGAGAGTAGTACACGAGTTTAGTGAAGTTCTTGAGGTAGAGTTGACACTCATATATTTCAACGATATTTTATTATGTGCATAAGATATTAAGAAAATATTCATGGATAGAGGAGGTCATAGTATCATGTGACATATTAAAAATGTTAATGTGGTGAACATTAGAGGACCATTACTGGAATTTAAAGGTTATTATCTTGTAACTAAATGTTGTCTTTCAGGCATGTAATTTCGTTTTCTAAGGACCAGTGTCCTAAGATATCAGATCAGATAGAGAGGATACTGAATATAAATTATGCTTTTGCAGTGGGTAACCTCATGTATACTATGTTCTGTACTAAATCGAATATCTATTATTCCATTAGCATGTTCATTAGATTCTAGTCTAATCCATGTGAGGAGCACTGGACTGCTGTGAAACACATTCTCAAGTACTTGAAGGGGATTAAGGATTATGTGTTGGTTAACAAGGAAGAGAGTTCATTAGGTACATTGACTCATATTTTCAGTCGAACAGAGACTCCAAAAAATTAACATCGGGATATGTGTTTACATTAGGAGGTGGAACCATAAGTTTGAGGATTATTAAACAGTCTTGTGTTGCTGATTCCACCATAGAAGATGAGTATATTGCCTTTTCCGGGATAGTTTGGATCCTGAACTTCCTAAGTGATTTCGGGTTGGCTACTTCAATGCAATTGACTATTACAATTTATTATGACAATAGCGGGGCGGTAGTGAATACGAAAGAATCAAGTACACAAAAGAGGTAAAAGAACAATGAGCGTAAGTATCACTTGATTCAGGAGATCGTGCATAAGGGTGATATCATAGTGACTACGATTACCTCTGAGGATAACCTGGAAAATCCTTTTACAAAGATCCTAATAGCTAGGGATTTTCACAATCACATAGAATGAATAGGAGTCTAGTGCATGGCCACATGACTTTAAGACTAAATGGGAGATTGTTTGGGTTTATTTATAAATCCATATGTAAAATATTTTATTATTAGTTAATAAAGGATTGTTTTATTATATTTGAAACGAGGATCAAGTTTGTGAAATCTTTATATTTGTTTAAATATAGTCTTTCATATAAATGTTGATCAATTGAGCTTAGTAGCAATTCCATGGATGTGACTTCGGGCTGATCACAAGGAGCTTAAAATTCTAGCTCTATCACTATTGAAATGTTCACAACTAATATGGGAGCTTGGCATCTTATTGGAAGGGTGTGACACCCCGACTAATTAAATACCGGGTAACTACTCCTTTATAAAATTAATTCAAAATGCCAAGTTGTCTCAGTTAATAGCATCACTGTCGAAAACATTTTATTATTACTAACCACCTAGTATTTAAAAATCAAGTTGCCAAATTTTAATTTAAGTCTGATTAACATGCATCAAATGATATGAAGAAATAAATAACACCATTCACCATACTGAAGTAAAATGAATAACCATCACATAATAGTAAATAAAGTCTGGAGGAAAAACTCCTCACTACAATCCCATAACTGAAATAAATAAACTGAAACAATACATGCTAAAGTCTGAAAACTGAAATGTAAAAGATGCTCTAAATAGGAATGGGCGACATGCCCTACAACTGATAGATAGTGACTCTGGAAGCCAAAAGATAGAAGCGTCTATAAGCAAATCCATGTAGCTTCCACAAACAGCTACAGCTCGTCACCTGAATGAACATCCTATGCTTGGTGTCCTTGTGGATGGGCACCTAAAATGGTTTTACAAAGAAAAGAGATTTGAAAAGCAAACGGGTCAGAGCCCGAATGTGGAGTTATATTTTTAAAAAACCTGCAAGTGCTTTAAAAACATTTAAAACATTAAATGCAAAGTACATGTTAGGACGTGCACTCACATTATATTCTCACCTCTCGTCTAACTGTGCACTCCTAACGCAAGTACCCATCTATAACGATCCATACTACTAGCTAACTGACAACATAACTAGCTAGACTGCCAAAGGTTCTACCCATATTACTCGGTTCCATTTAACATAACCACGCTCGTAATTAAATAGAGGTTTAACGTAAACTCAGTTACTAAATATGCCAATGATATAACTATCAGTTAACTCATTATATATCTTGAAACAATACCGTAATATTTTTACAACATTAATATGAGGATTCCCATAATATAATGTATATTATTCATATCATAAATATACAATACAAGCACCCCGCAATCTAAGCTGTAGTGCACACATACTCTGCTATCCATCCCGGTACATCACGTACATAAGGATCACATATTCCGAATCTCTCAGGAATAGTCCAGATAACACAAATCACAAATAGTGGAGGCGAACACAGTCACCATCACGTGGGTCACGCACATACCTACGCTCCCACGGTCAGCGGACTTATTAATATCACAATAAGTCTTTCTATGACCTATGTTCATCGAGGTACCAGTCTATATCCCCCCCGTAGGCACACAAGGAATAGAGGGTCCTAAGCGAATGCAACCTCCCGTGATAGCAAGTATGGTAGGTATGTCATACACACAATCCATATACTAACACTAAGTAAACACACGTCTTAGTAATACCGTATTTTAAATCGTAGTACATATTGCATACTCGTACTAGCTTACACTTATCACAATTCATGCTATTCCGGTTTGTAATTATACGCGTCATAATTATCTCACGTCGTAGTAGATACTCACGTCTCAACCCAAACCGTCCATGTAATACACTCTCGTATGTAAATTCCTTCTCATAAATACCCAAATGTCCCAAACCTATCGCTACATCATCATTGGAAGGTTAACTATATCCTCGAACAAGTTTACGGAACTCCAAAAGTCAAAACAGTCCAAAAAGGACCAAACTACCAACTCGTTAGAAGTCTCGTTCGAACGAGGCTTCGAACGAGTTTGGACAGTCAGGTCGTTAGAAGTCTCGTTCGAACGAGGCTGTTCGAACGAGATCCCAGTTCGTTCGAACGAACTGTCCCTTCTAACGATATCTCGTTCGAACGAGATATCGAACGAAACCCCTACTCGTTAGTAACGACTATTCAACTCGTTAGAAGCTCGTTCGAACGAGTTCGTTCGAACGACCTGGGGGCAGCTTCTAACGAGGTACCAGTTTCGGCCCAGATTTTTCCCCATCTCGTTTTTCACCATTTTTAACAATTCTAATCTCTTCCAAAGTTCATCCCAATAAAGTTTTAGGGTCTCTAATTCATCCTAATCATATTTACATCATCTCCTAACATGTTTTCAAGGATTGAATCATCATAACATCAACCAAAATTACAAATCTCTACATTTTTCCCAATTTCTCTAGAACATGAACCCTAGGTTTATATCATCATCAAATCCCAGAATTTATTTCGTTTTAATTCCTTAAAATCACAATTATTATAAGGGAAATCATCTACCTAACATACTACATGCATTTCTCTTCACAATTTCTCAATTCCTATGATCTAAACTACATGGGTTTTCATATTTTCTTCAAGAACAAACCATAAATCCGAATTTTCTATCATGGAGGAAACATTCTCAGAAATTAAATGGAATAAAGTCACTTGCCTTGGTTGTCTCTGAGTTTGGTGTAGATTCGGTGTAGAATTTCTGCAGAATTCCTCTCTCTCTCTCCTTCTCCAAGCTTTCTTCTCCAAAAAGCTATGGTGGCTAGGGTTTGCTTTGGGGAACTTATGAAAACCTAATTTAATAAACCTCCGTAGCTTGTTGGGTTAATAAGGGTTGGTTGGGTCAATTCCTTATCAGATTACAACTCTCAATTTTTGTCACTTTTAATTACCCAAAAATACCCAATTACTAAAATACCCTTTAAGTTACCGGTATGGCCTAAAAATACCCCGGGACCCAAACTATACCCCCGGCTAGTGTTTTCTGACTATCTCGACCCTTACGGACGCGTTGGCGCACTCAAAACGACCATACAGATTATAGATTTTAAATTCACTTTTATTAACAAAATTTTATACCGTGACGCGGCGGTCCCACGCGTCTCAACAAAATTTCTAAAAATGCCGTATATAAATCTCACGACAAATTTCATAATACCCAATACATATATAATCATATATGCACATAATCAAATACCAATTCGCATCACATTAGTATTTATAATCCGGATTAATTATCAATTAATACACAATTTAATTAATTAATCCCAAAAATAATTATAGTCAAAAGTACGGGGTATTACATACTTCCCCCCTAATAACTGAATTTCGTCCTGAAATTCGAAACTAGAAAGTACCTGCTAAAAATAGCTCTGGATAACGTTCGCGCATCTCATCCTCGCGCTCCCATGTGGACTCCTCGACATTGTGATGTCGCCACTGAACACGCACTAACGGGACTATCTTTGACCGCAGTTTCCTCTCGCTTCGGTCCAAAATAGCTATTGGCCCCTCCTCGTAGGAGCTATCCGGCTGGAGATCGATGTCCTCCACAGCAATGTGAGAATGAGCCAAATTATCTCTAAGGTATTTCCTCAGCAAGGAAATATGGAATACGTCGTGAATCCGATGCAAGTGCTCCGATAGTCCAAGTCTATACGCAACCGGTCCGATCCGCTCAATAATAGGAAACGGCCCCACGTACCTCGGTGCCAACTTCCCCTTCTTCCCGAAACGCATAATCCCCTTCATTGGAGATACCCTGAGCAAAACCTGGTCCCCCACTTGGAACTCCCTGAAAAATCTCTTCGCATCAGCATAACTCTTCTGCCTGTCTTGAGCTACCCGAATGCGACTCCGAATCAACTCAATCCTTGCCGAAGTGTCCTGAATCACTTCCGGCCCAAGTAGTTTGTTGTCCCCCACTTCTAACCAACATGCTGGGGAACGACAAGGCCTACCGTACAACGCCTCAAACGGAGCCATGCCAATTGTAAACTGATAGGAGTTGTTGTAAGCAAACTCCACCAGTGGAAGGTATTGCTCCCATCCACCCCCGAAGTCAATAATGCACATGCGTAGCATGTCCTCCAACATCTGATTCGTGCGCTCTGTCTGCCCATCGGTCTGCGGATGATAAGCCGTACTCAACCGCAATTCCGTGCCCATTGCCTCCTGGAAACTTTCCCAAAACCTCGAAACAAATATCTTGTCTCTGTCAGACACGATATTTAGGGGCACACCGTGAAGTCTCACAATCTCTGAAATGAAGAGCTGGGCATACTGTCCCGAAGTGTAATCAGTCCTTACGGGTAAGAAGTGAGCGACCTTGGACAACCTGTCCACAATTACCCAAACGGAGTCATGACCCCTCTGCGACATAGGCAACCCCGTAATAAAGTCCATGGATATGCTCTCCCACATCCATACCGGAACCTCCAACGGCTGTAGTAATCCTGCTGGTCTCTGATGATCCACTTTTACAAGCTGACAAGTGGCGCATTTTGAGACAAAATCAGCGATATCTCTCTTCATACCGCTCCACCAATATTGCCGTCTCATGTCCTGGTACATTTTGTCCCCTCCGGGATGTACTGCGAACCGTGATCCGTGCGACTCTGCCATCACATCGTGCCGCAATTCTTCTCCTTCTGGAACTACCAATCTCCCATTGAAGCGTAATCCCCCATCTGAGCTAACGGTATAGGATTCGGCTCCCTCTGCAAGTAATCGGACTATCTGCTCCTGACAGAACGAGTCATTAGCCTGTGCCCGTACTACCTTCGTGATAATCTGCGATGTAACGGTCATCACAGACATGAAAGATCGGGCCACTGCATCTTGGTGTCCCAATTCCTTCCACTTAGCTTTCCACACCTCTGCCACCTCATCTGCTGGCCTGCGGCTCAACGCGTCTGCTACCACGTTAGCCTTACCCGGGTGGTACTGGATGTCGAACTGGTAGTCCTTCACAAACTCAAGCCACCTACGCTGTCGCATGTTCAACTCCTTCTGCGTGAACAGATACTGTAGTGACTTGTGATCCGTGAACAGCTGAAACTTCTCCCCCAAAAGATAGTGCCTCCAAATCCGTAAGGCAAATACCACTGCTGCCAACTCCAAATCATGCGTGGGGTAATTCTTCTCATGAGGCTTAAGCTTACGGGAAGCATAAGCTATGGCCTGTCTCTCCTGCTACAATACACCTCCCAGTCCTTGCAAAGACGCATCGGTGTAAACCAAATACTCAAGTCCCGGTCTCGATAATGCTAACACAGGTGCTGAGGTCAATTTGTCCTTCAACTCATCGAATGCCAACTGACAGGCATCGCTCCAGATATATGGCACACCCTTACGAGTAAGATGTGTCAAAGGACCTGCTATCTCCGAGAATCCCCGAATAAATCTCCTGTAGTATCCTGCTAGACCCAAGAAACTACGAATCTTCGTTGGTGTCGTGGGCTGTCCCCACTCCCTCACCGCTGATACCTTCCCCGGATCAACAGATATCCCTTGGTCGGAAATAATGTGACCCAAGAATTGGACTTCCTTCAGCCAAAACCCGCACTTCTCATATTTTGTATACAACTCGTTCTGACGGAGTGTCTGCAAAACCTGCCTCAAATGCTCGGCGTGCTCCTCCTCTGTCTGAGAGTAAACCAGAATGTCATCAATGAAGACAATGACAAACTGATCTAGGAAATCCCTGAACACCCAGTTCATCAAGTCCATAAACACTGCTGGAGCGTTGGTCAATCCGAAAGGCATAACCCGAAACTCGTAAGAACCATATCTCGACAAGAATGCGGTCTTCGAGACATCCTCCTCCCTGATACGCAACTGATGGTATCCCGACCTCAAGTCAATCTTCGAGAAGAAAGAAGCTCCTCTCAACTGGTCGAATAAGTCATCGATTCGAGGCAACGGATACTTATTCCGTATCGTGACCTTATTCAACTCTCGGTAGTCCACGCACAATCTCAGTGAACCATCCCTCTTATTCACAAACAAAACTGGAGCGCCCCAAGGTGAGGTACTCCTGCGAATAAAGCCCTGCCCTAACAGCTACTCTATCTGATCCCGTAGCTCTCGCATCTCAGCTGGAGCCATACGGTATGGTGCACGTGCTATAGGTCTCGTACCTGGTAGCAAATATATAACGAAGTCTATCTCTCGACTGGGTGGTAAGCCTGGTATCTCCTGAAACACATCTGAATACTCCCTAACAACCGGGATCGAATCCAAAGGAATCACAACCTCCTTAGAGGTATCCTCCTCTATGTAATACAGATGAGCGGTCGATCCTCCCTCTGGGCGAGGCATCGCCACTATAAACATCTCCTGCCCCGGAATGGCAAAAACAATGCTCCCGCTGAAGCAATCAATTATGGCCCTATATGATACGAGCCAGTCCATACCGATGATCACATCGTGAACATGCATGTCTAACACTAACATGTCCGCAAGCAATACCAAACCACCAACCTCTACCCCCACTCCCCGGCATATAAAGAAAATAAGTGACCCACTCCCTAATGGTGAGTCGACACACGTCACTGTGCTCTCTGCCGTAGCTAACAATCCTAAAGCTTTCGCGAAGTGTGTAGCTATAAAACAATGTGTAGCACCCGTATCAAATAACACCCGACCCATAGTGCCATGGATAGGAAACGTACCCTCGATCGCGGGCGGTGCCTGTGGAACTGCAGCCTGGTGAACGTTGTAGACACGTCCATACTGTAGCTGCCCCTGCTGAGCTGGGAATGCTGGAATGGGTGGCAGTGCGGCCATCTGTGGCGGTACGGGAAGAGAGGCGAGAAACATAGGTCTCTGTGGCTCCTGGCGAGCACCCTGCTGCTGCTGCTGTGGGGCCCTGCCCCTATCAGGACAATCCTGCTTCTTATGGCCAGTCTTGCCACAAGTAAAGCACTTCCCTGGGAAGTTCCCTCCCCTCTGCCCCTGCTGTCCCCGGCCCTGGTGGCCGTTACCGTTCCTCCCTTGGCCCTGCTGGCCCTGATGAAACTGCTGCCCATTCTGCCCCTGTTGGCCCTGATGGCCGTTTGGACCCTGATGGCCCTGGCGGAAACCTCCCTGTCCCTGCCTGTAGTTCCCTGACCGGAACCTCTTATTATCCCCCTGCTGGGAGCCCTGCTCACTCTGCCTCTGCCCCTGACCAGATTGTGCCCCGCTGGCACTATGTCCTCCAGTCCTGCCCTGATGGCTAGACTCCCCCGACCGCTTGCCCTCGGCCATATGAAAATGGTGGTCCTGGCAGTGCAACAATGCAGCATTAACCACATCAGAATACGTGGCCAACGATAGATTCCCAAGAAGATGCTGACGGATCCTCCAATTTAACCCGTCGGTGAACTTCTCTATCTTCTTCTTCTCTGTTGGAATCTCGTCTGGAACGATATTCAACAGGTTAGTGAACTCGGCCTCATACTCGGCCACTGTCTTGCCCTCCTGCCTCAAACTCATCAGCTTCCTCCTCATCTCTGTATGAACTGCGGACGGAAAGTACTTGCGGTCGAACCTCACCCAGAACTCCTGAATCGTGAGGGTATCCCTCTCCTCCGCGGTGGTAATAGACTCCCACCACTGCAGCGCAGATCCAACTAGCTTGAAAGTAGCTAGCACCTGTTTCTGAACATCAGTGCACTCATGCATACTCAAATGCCTCTGTATGTCCTTCCTCCATTGGCTCGAGACTACCACGTCTGAGCTACCTGCAAACTCTGGCGGATGCGCTTTCTGAAAGGCGTCACGTACACGCTCCCAAGCAGACGGAAATGCATTAACCTGTACTGGCGCGGCAACCGGCGCCGGTGGTGGTGCCTGCTGAATAACGGCAATCGCGGCGTTCACCGCTTGAGCTACTATAGCTGCAACCTCAGCGGCGTTCAACATGCCGTGAACTGGAGCGGGCTGGGGTTCGGGCATTGCATTCCTGGGAACTCGCCGTGCACGTCGTGGAGGCATCAGAAATAAGAATGAAGTTTATAAGTTCACGGTTTATAAACTTAAAATAGCTGAAGAATGAAGCATACACAAAAAGAATACAACAGTCCTAAAATATAGGGCTCTATATCAAAGAAAACGTAGCGGAAACATAATAGCCGTACAGATCCTAAAGGACACTAGAACCTGATGCTCTGATACCACCTGTGACACCCCGACTAATTAAATACCGGGTAGCTACTCCTTTATAAAATTAATTCAAAATGCCAAGTTGGCTCAGTTAATAGCATCACTGTCGAAAACATTTTATTATTACTAACCACCTAGTATTTAAAAATCAAGTTGCCAAATTTTAATTTAAGTCTGATTAACATGCATCAAATGATATGAAGAAATAAATAACACCATTCACCATACTGAAGTAAAATGAATAACCATCACATAACAGTAAATAAAGTCTGGAGGAAAAACTCCTCACTACAATCCCATAACTGAAATAAATAAACTGAAACAATACATGCTAAAGTCTGAAAACTGAAATGTAAAAGATGCTCTAAATAGGAATGGGCGACATGCCCTACAACTGATAGATAGTGACTCTGGAAGCCAAAAGATAGAAGCGTCTATAAGCAAATCCATGTAGCTTCCACAAACAGCTACAGCTCGTCACCTGAATGAACATCCTATGCTTGGTGTCCTTGTGGCTGGGCACCTAAAATGGTTTTACAAAGAAAAGAGATTTGAAAAGCAAACGGGTCAGAGCCCGAATGTGGAGTTATATTTTTAAAAAACCTGCAAGTGCTTTAAAAACATTTAAAACATTAAATGCAAAGTACATGTTAGGACGTGCACTCACATTATATTCTCACCTCTCGTCTAACTGTGCACTCCTAACGCAAGTACCCATCTATAACGATCCATACTACTAGCTAACTGACAACATAACTAGCTAGACTGCCAAAGGTTCTACCCATATTACTCGGTTCCATTTAACATAACCACGCTCGTAATTAAATAGAGGTTTAACGTAAACTCAGTTACTAAATATGCCAATGATATAACTATCAGTTAACTCATTATATATCTTGAAACAATACCGTAATATTTTTACAACATTAATATGAGGATTCCCATAATATAATGTATATTATTCATATCATAAATATACAATACAAGCACCCCGCAATCTAAGCTGTAGTGCACACATACTCTGCTATCCATCCCGGTACATCACGTACATAAGGATCACATATTCCGAATCTCTCAGGAATAGTCCAGATAACACAAATCACAAATAGTGGAGGCGAACACAGTCACCATCACGTGGGTCACGCACATACCTACGCTCCCACGGTCAGCGGACTTATTAATATCACAATAAGTCTTTCTATGACCTATGTTCATCGAGGTACCAGTCTATATCCCCCCCGTAGGCACACAAGGAATAGAGGGTCCTAAGCGAATGCAACCTCCCGTGATAGCAAGTATGGTAGGTATGTCATACACATAATCCATATACTAACACTAAGTAAACACACGTCTTAGTAATACCGTATTTTAAATCGTAGTACATATTGCATACTCGTACTAGCTTACACTTATCACAATTCATACTATTCCGGTTTGTAATTATACGCATCATAATTATCTCACGTCGTAGTAGATACTCACGTCTCAACCCAAACCGTCCATGTAATACACTCTCGTATGTAAATTCCTTCTCATAAATACCCAAATGTCCCAAACCTATCGCTACATCATCATTGGAAGGTTAACTATATCCTCGAACAAGTTTACGGAACTCCAAAAGTCAAAACAGTCCAAAAAGGACCAAACTGCCAACTCGTTAGAAGTCTCGTTCGAACGAGGCTTCGAACGAGTTTGGACTGTCAGGTCGTTAGAAGTCTCGTTCGAACGAGGCTGTTCGAACGAGATCCCAGTTCGTTCGAACGAACTGTCCCTTCTAACGATATCTCGTTCGAACGAGATATCGAACGAAACCCCTACTCGTTAGTAACGACTGGTCAACTCATTAGAAGCTCGTTCGAACGAGTTCGTTCGAACGACCTGGGGGCAGCTTCTAACGAGGTACCAGTTTCGGCCCAGATTTTTCCCCATCTCATTTTTCACCATTTTTAACAATTCTAATCTCTTCCAAAGTTCATACCAATAAAGTTTTAGGGTCTCTAATTCATCCTAATCATATTTACATCATCTCCTAACATGTTTTCAAGGATTGAATCATCATAACATCAACCAAAATTACAAATCTCTACATTTTTCCCAATTTCTCTAGAACTTGAACCCTAGGTTTATATCATCATCAAATCCCAGAATTTATTTCGTTTTAATTCCTTAAAATCACAATTATTATAAGGGAAATCATCTACCTAACATACTACATGCATTTCTCTTCACAATTTCTCAATTCCTATGATCTAAACTACATGGGTTTTCATATTTTCTTCAAGAACAAACCATAAATCCGAATTTTCTATCATGGAGGAAACATTCTCAGAAATTAAATGGAATAAAGTCACTTGCCTTGGTTGTCTCTGAGTTTGGTGTAGATTCGGTGTAGAATTTCTGCAGAATTCCTCTCTCTCTCTCCTTCTCCAAGCTTTCTTCTCCAAAAAGCTATGGTGGCTAGGGTTTGCTTTGGGGAACTTATGAAAACCTAATTTAATAAACCTCCGTAGCTTGTTGGGTTAATAAGGGTTGGTTGGGTCAATTCCTTATCAGATTACAACTCTCAATTTTCGTCACTTTTAATTACCCAAAAATACCCAATTACTAAAATACCCTTTAAGTTACCGGTATGGCCTAAAAATACCCCGGGACCCAAACTATACCCCCGGCTAGTGTTTTCTGACTATCTCGACCCTTCCGGACGCGTTGGCGCACTCAAAACGACCATACGGATTATAGATTTTAAATTCACTTTTATTAACAAAATTTTATACCGTGACGCGGCGGTCCCACGCGTCTCAACAAAATTTCTAAAAATGCCGTATATAAATCTCACGACAAATTTCATAATACCCAATACATATATAATCATATATGCACATAATCAAATACCAATTTGCATCACATTAGTATTTATAATCCGGATTAATTATCAATTAATACACAATTTAATTAATTAATCCCAAAAATAATTATAGTCAAAAGTACGGGGTATTACAAAGGGTTGTGATAAAACCCTAGTAATTTATCTCAAACTACGGTTAATTGGTGTGATGGTTCTGGAACTTGTGTGATAGTTCAACAGAGGATTGTGATCACTATATCCTAGGAATATATTGAAAGGGACCACCCCTTAGACTTGGTAAATCTCACACCGTTTGCAATGGGTGCATATATTCTTAATCCCAAGAATTAAGAGGATTGTGATGCTTATGTCGTTGTCTCTTTAATTGATCTGGTTGTGATTCAATTTTAAATTGGATCAAATGATCCCCATAAATTGGGTGAAAGTTATATGAGTAGGTCTGTGATCTTAATCCAGAGGAATCTACATTCGAGAATACCTTAGATTGTGATACCCCCTTGATAGACTTATAATATTTTGTTTCCACCAGTAAATCTGATCAGTATATTATTTATAATCCGGTGGAAGTAGTAACATAAGTTAACTCTGATAATCAAGGAAATTTATTCGATGTTGGTTAAAGGTGATTAACAACAAATTGATTTGACTAAGTGGGTATCAAAAGCTTAACGTGGGGAATCAAATTATGTACCATTATCATCTTTGCTAATAATACCCATTATATCAGAGTGATTTCTTAGATAATTAAATTTGAATACAGTCATAATCATTTAGTGAAATTAATTATAATTAAATAAAGAGAGGAAATAAACTATGGTGTTTGTAATTGGGTATTTCTGAGTATTTATTTGAATTCAATTTAATCTTTCATCTTGAGTGCCAAATGTAGTCCACATTCCCACGTAGTTAGTCCCAAACTATCAAGAAACTCAGTTTAAACTAAGGTCACCCTTTGTATTTATTGTAAAAACCCCATCCTAGTACCCTCATAAGTACCGTCTCAGGTCCCTCACACCCCTTCTCTCTCCGTAAACCCTAGGTCCTACTTTGAGTACCGATATAATGACCACTGAGCACTTTTGAGGCTCGTTTAACTCTGATCATCTCTCCATCTTGAATGAATCTCAATGAAACCTTGAAGGGATCTGAATCCCCTTTTCAACAGTCCGTACCGTTCACAAATTGGCCTCAAGGTTCACATGATCGATCCTTTTAACTATGAGAACTTATTTTGAGCCAATCGGGCACTCCTGAACCCCATGTTACTCTGATCAACTCTCCTAAGCAAATCTCAATGAAACCATAAAGGGATCTAAATCCCCTCTCAATGATCCGTACCATTTGTGAATCGACCTCATGGTTCGCACGAATGATCCTTTTTACTCTGAGAACTGATCTAGAGGCTACCGAGAGATCTCGAGCTGCGTTTGACTCCAGTACACTATCCAACCTGAGCGAAGCTCAATAAAACCTTGAAGGGATTTGAATCCCCTCTCCAACCGTCCATACTAGGAACGAATCAACATCACGATTCGGATGACTGGTCCTTTTTACTCCAAAAGGCCATAGGGTGATTTTGGGGCCCATTGGACCTTAGTCAACTCTCCAATATGGTAGAAGCTCAATGAAATATCTCATGTCTCTGAATTCCCTTTCCAAAGGTCAGTGCCGTGAGCAAATTAATTGACCTCACGATTTGCATTAACGACCCTTTTTACTATGAAACCCCCAGTCTAGGGACCATCGGGTGCTTCTGAGCCCCGTTTGACTTTGGTCAACTACCAAACCCGAGAGTAGATCAATGTATTATTAAAGGTCTCTAAATTCCCTTTCCATCGGTCCCATCCATGCACAATTTGGACTTACAATTTGCATTTTATGCCTATTTTTTGAAAAGTTTGTTCTGAACTACCTATAGGCACCCTAGACCCCCTGCCTATCGGTCAGGTGTACTTTCCTTGCCCAACAAGGCAAGCACTGTGCCGATAGGAAGGCCAGGGGCCATTCTAATGGTCACCCCAACCCTAAATTACATTATTTAAGGAGCCTATGACCTCACTCTTAGAGGGTCCCTTTCAGCAATCTGAAAACATTCTCTTGAAATCAGAATGTCGTCATTCCCAAAAAACCCTCTTTTCTAACATTCTCACCATTTCTATTACCTCACTTACCTAACACCTTTAGTCACTTACTTAACCCTACTTTACCACCCTCATACCACCATGAAATCAACCTGTGTACCTTTCAAATTCAGTAGCAAAAGTCTTCTAGGAGGTCTCTTCTTATTCTTTTATAGTTTATTTATTTAGCATTATATACTCACTTTATTACCATTTTATGATATCTTTTAGTCTCACTTTAATATCTCAAATCAACTAATATCCATTTTTATTATCAGTATTCACATAACCTATTTTCACAAAATCCAAAAGATAAAAAAGTGGGTTTACTGGTAAACTCTAAAAGTAAGACTTTCTCATTTTCTCACACTTTTACACTTGGGTACACTTTCTTAAAAAAAATTCAAAGAGGAGTCTTAAATCTAGGTTTATGAGTTAAACCCCATCCCTATGATGTGTTGAACTACGTGGGCTTTGATGCCTTTTGGGCTACGTGGCGTCCTGGGACAATCCTAGGATTCGAGTCCACTCTTTCCATTTCATGCTTTTATATTATATTTTATATATTTGTGTCAGTCATAAACTCCAATATATTTGTGTCTCATTCGACATGCACATTCGCTTTTCCATAGCGAATCCTAATTCGATGAAAACTCACATAATATGTTCATGTTATTTTCTAGTACATTCCTCTGAATGATTTCTCTTCGTCTTTCCCATGACATGAATCGGATGATTCCTTTATCCCGTTATTTATAGTACACATATGTACACACACATCATGCTTTGGAGAAAAGGAGAATATTAGCATAGCCCATGGGAGACCGAAAGGGTGAAATGAGTGCCTAACACCTTCCCATTTCGTAACTTAGTCCTGAGACCATCGATTCACTTGATTTCTTATGCATCAGTATGACCTTGATGTCATTCTCTCGAGGAGGCTACATTTTTTTTTTCACATTTTAAGGAAACTAGGTTGACGACTCCATTGCTTCGCGTTATCTCCAGCGCGAGTGGCGTAAAGAGGAACCCCATATCCTTGAATCACCCGCACGTGCTTGGTGGGGAAAAGATGGAGGCTTCTCCAAGGTTATCCCTATCGTCCTGATTTTAGGGTCAGCCCGTGCCTAAGGAATCCAACCTGAATGTCCATAGTGGCGACTCCGTTGGGGATCTATTTGGAGGACTAAACTCTATTTTCAGATCGGTGTTCTTTCTCTGCTCTCATACCTTTCTATATGTGTACATTCGCCTTCATTCGTATGTTCTCCTTACTCCCATACTTACATATTGTGTATATCTCATTCTTATCATGATGATTATCCTTACCATGCTCTTTTTTACCACATGTATATATCACATTCTTATCACATACTTCACTTTTTACTGACATGTATATGTTCAACATATTGCACCCTATGCTTACTTATATATATTCACCATGTTCACTTAACATACTTACACTCGTATATAGTCTCACCCTTACTTACATGCTTCACATACCACTTGTAAATTATCCATTCTTAGCTTCACAAGAACACACCCTCTTTTTTTTCTCACTTTTATATCTCCATGATCACTTACACATATTCCACACACCACTTGTAGATTATCCATGCTTAGTCTCACTAGCACACACTTTCACTTCTATATATTCACATGTTGTTTCACTCTCACTATTCCCATGCCACTTTCACCTTACACATACTCCTCACTTGTACATTCACATGTTCACACTTTATCAACATGCTTTGTATAGTCTTCATGCTCCACTTATATGCTTGCTAGCTTTACTTTTCGCTTTACTTTCCATGATTATACCTCTTACCTTATTCTATTTGTATATTTTCCCTCATGGTGGCAGTACTCCCTTTACTTAGCATATAAAAAAATCTATATAAGATACTAATCAAAACTCATGAACTTTTGCACACTACATCACTTGAGCATGGAAATATTGACCAAAATTTTGTTTCGTATTGGGGGGTCACTTTGTGATGGGTGCCAGTCCTGCGGGGCTCAGTTAACCCATGAAATATGATTCTCATCTTCCATTGGCCTCGTACCTTTGATGTATATCGAACAGTTACCCCCGCATCGTACCACATGACCGAACTCACAATGGGAGGTATATAGCAGGGAACTCGTGTAGGTACATCGAGTATATCAAATTCCCTCTCACACGTACCGACCCCACGAGGTATATCATGAGGCAGTTCACGTACACTCAGTTATATGAAATGGCTTGTACACATGTATCGATGAATGATTACTCTTATAGGCAAGAGGTATATCGTGGAAATCATGTTAAAGGGGGTAACCCTTCCACTAACCAACCAAGGCATCGACTTCATATATGCGGCCTCCCTAGGACATTCATATTTAGTTTGCCAGTTATCATGCGAAACTCTGGAAAAATTTTGAGTCACTATATCACCTGAGTTTTTTGTATAATTTTGCCCATTTTTAAAATAGGGTTTAGGGTTGTCCGTGAACCTGAAAACAAGTCAAACAGTGTCTTGCCTCTTATACCCTATCTTTCCCCAGGCTCGGGTCCTGTTCGACATTTTTCTTGCATTTAGGCAAATATAATACAAGTGGAACCTAATAATAATTTTCATGTTGTGGATTTTCCCTTTTCCCCTCTTTTAAAAAAAAAATACCAAAAACATATCTTCCTTTTTTTTAAAAGTAAATACCAAAAATACTCCCTTTTTTCCTTCAAAAATAAACCAAAATCATTTTTCTTATTAGGTTGATCGCATACCCAAATTTTGGCCTACCCCCTATTGGTTTCGGTCTTCCGTCAAACCACCCCGAAGCTTTACCACTTCCTTTGTTGCTTCCATAGAATTTGAGATCTATCTCCGCAAGTTATTCATGGAAATTATAATCCAAACTCCGAATTTTTAACCAGATTTGATGGCTATCCTAAAGCCAAGCTCAGTGCCAAGACTGACAAAACAAAATTCGACCCCTACCCAAATTGTTCCTGTCAAAACACCCAGCATATCTACAATCTCACCCAAACCCCTCAAGGTTTTCCCAACTTTCTCCTACATCCCACGAGCTTTGTTGATCAAGATTTGTCATTCCTCACTCGAGCCTGCATTTTCGTCCACAACTGATCATAGGGGGAGGCATCGAATTACTCGGAGTTTTAACCAACTCAGGAGGTTTAGGCTAAAATTACCCGTAGAGATGACTATCGAGTATGAAAGGTTCACCGACTTATTTATGGAAGCCCAGAAGTGGGCTCGGGAATTAGATGAATGGGTTATTCCCATAAAAGATTCACCTTGGATGACATCGTATAGACCATGTCAAATGTGTTCCTCCAGAAAAGGAAGATATGCAGCATCCTAGAGTTTCTCATAGGCTTGAAGCTTCAGGGGCGTCTGGTACTTTTATTTCTTCACTTATCCTGTGAGTGGGAAGATTTGCTTGATGAAGCTGTGGAGGTGGTTGAATGCATTGACTACTCTTAGCAGGATGATATTATTGCCATAGGCTGGGGTGATGATTTCGAGAGCTCAAACGATAAATCATAAGGCAAGAATTTCCCCTTTTATGGGTTCCCTACACCATGGTATAACCCCACTGACAAAAAGATGAAGACGAGAATGGAAATCTTCTTCAAAGATGACAACACATGGGATGAAGAATAGAAGCACGAGGTGGAACCTCTAACTGAAAAAGCCACAGAAAGCATTGAAATCCCTGAGGACAGCGACACCAAGGATTCATTCAACCTGCACATATTGGGGCTAAGTCTCTTCATGATCCACCAAGAAGCCATGTTGTTTGACCATCCGCAAAGATTGCCACTGTAAAGTATCTCTTCATAACTGGCATGTTGTTCCAGTCCAACATGGTCAAGCTAATTTAAACCTTGGTATCTATTCTCTTCAAGTGACCCTTGAAGCTATTACTGTCTCTCATGTTTCTGATATCATTGTAAATGAGGCCTCTTTTGAGGAGGTTCTCAATGCTATATTTCCTAAAACTAAAATAAAAGAGGATTTTGAGTATATTGATGTTCCTTATATTAATTTTCTTTATTCTAATCAAACTTTTGATGGCAATGATTTGGTAAATGAACAATTCTTAACTGACCTCAGTAAGGAAAATAATAAATAACATAACCTCATTCAAACTAATGATGATGATATTGTTGTTTTTAATATCAGTTCTAGTAGCCATCTGCGCGAGATTAAGATAGGGTCTACCTTCAATGAGCATAAGAGGGCGCAATTAAAAGAGATTATAAAATAATTTATGGTTGTCTTTGCATGGTCATATGATGTCATGCCCAATATTGATCCAGAGATAGCTCAGCACACGATTCCCTCATTCCCAGAGAGCAAACCCTTCAAATAGAAACTGAGGAAGCTCCGAACAGAATGGTCCCTCTAGGTTAAAGAACAAATGGTGAAATAGTTAAACATAGGCTTTGTTTGCGTATTCAAATATCCTACATGGCTTACAAACATTGTCCTCGTGCCAAATCATGAGGAAAGGTTTTCATATGTGTTGACTATCAAGATCTGAAGAAGGCATCCCAGAAAATTGATTACCCCTGCCCAATATTGATATGATCATAAACAATACAGCCCACCACACCATCAAGTTATTTGTCGACGATTTTTCCGATTACAACTAGATTAAAATATATCGTGACCACCAGGAAAAGACCGCCTTCATCACCCCCATGGGGAACCTTCTGCTACACAGTCATGCCATTCGGTCTCAAGAATGTCAAGTCTATCTACCAAAGGGTTACCATAACCCTCCTACATGACTTCATCCATAGAGAAGTCAAGGTCTATGTAGACGACATGATCTTAAAGTCCAAGACTTGATATAGTCACATTCTCTCCCTGAGAAAATTCTTTAAGAGACTGAGAAAATACTTGATGTGGCTCAACCCACATAAATGTGTCTTCGATATCACTAAAGGAAACCCCCTTGGAGTCATGGTCAGTGAGAAAAGGATTGAAGAATACCCCACCAAACTAAAAGCCATACTCGAGATGCCACCACCCCAGATGGAGAAAGAAGTACAAGGATTCCTAAATAAGATGGAGTACATCAGTCAGTTCATCAGCCAAGTGACATTTATCTGCGAACCCATTTTCAAACTTCTTTGAAAGGACTCAACTAAAGTTTGGAATTAGGTGCACCAAGAAGACTTTGATCAGATCAAAAGATACCTCACTTGACCTGCGGTGCTCATGCCTCCTTATACAAGTTTCCCCTCCTACTATACTTTATTATCACTGATACTATACGAGTGGCTTTGTTGACCCAATACATTGAGGAATCTCGTAAAGAGGGAGCAATCTGGTACGCTACTCGAAAGTTGATTAGGTATGAAGTCAACTACACTGCCTTAAAGAAGGCATGTGTCACCCTGGTATGGGTCACGCAGAAACTATCACACTACATGTTGGCATTATATATCACACTAGTAACCTGAATAGATCACATAAAATACCTAATGTAGAAATCTCCTCTGTTAAGACGAATGGCCCATTGGTTGATGTTACTAGATGAGTTCGACATTGTGTATGTCACACAAAAAGATATGAAGGGGAGGGACATCTCCGACTATCTTACCGATCGTCCTATGGATGGAATCAAAGTTTGGGTCTTGGATTTTTTAGACGAAATCTTCCTCTACACCTCTCAGGAGGATCTTAGGTGGAAGATGTTCTTCGACGGAGTTGCCAACAAGAAAGTATTTGGTTGGGTGGGTGCAACTTTCTTCTGAACCAGAAAGGAGGCCATTGTTATTCCCTCAGGCATAAAGACTATGTAGGCCAAGATCTTCTTTAGTGACGAGATCACCCATTAAGGGTAGTACTGGATAACCATGGACTAAAACTGTGTTGCTTATGTTTGAAGATACCTCAAATGCCAACAGTTTGCCAATATTCATCACTCGCCTCCTCGAGAACTATACAACATGACCTCTCCTTGTCCCTTCTCTACCCGTGGCATAAATATCATAAGGAAAGTTACCCCTAAGGCTTCAAACAAGCACGAATTTTCCTCTTTACTATTGATTACTTCATAAAACGGCCAAAGCTGAGTCATACGTGGTACTGAATGCGAGGAAAGTGGGAAAGTTCATCGGAAAGAATATCATTTTTTGCTATGGAGTTCCCTTTGAGTTGGTATCAGACAATGAACTCTAATTTGAGGCTGAGGTCAGAGAATTTGTAGACGAGTATGGAATTCAAAGACACAAGCCATCTCCCTACCGACCCCAAATCAATGGTGATGTCAACAAGAGCCTCAAGTCCATCATCACCAAGATGACTAAAAGTTGTAGAGACTGGGCCAACAGGATCCCAACTTCCCTCTGGGGCTATCACACCTCCATCAAAACACCTATTGGGGTTATCCCTTATTCTATGATATATAGCATGGAGGCGGTTCTCCCCGTCGAATATGAAGTTCCTTCTCTATGAGTTATGCTTAAATCAAGGTCAGTGAGGAAGAATGGCATTTGAGCAGCTACAAAAAACTCTCACTCCTGGATAAAAAGAAATTAAAATTTGTATAACACATATAAGGATACCATAGTCAGATCGAGTGATCATTCAACAGGAAAGTTAAGGGATGCGGTGTTCAAAAAGGAGATCTTGCCCTCAAAGAAATTATACAAATCGTTTGGAATCCAAGAGGAAAGTTCAAACCTAATTCGATTGGCCCCAACATTGTGAAGAAAATCATGTAAGGTGGCACATTTGTGCTCATATATCTCGACGAAGAATAATTGGCACGTCAATTCAATCTGGACCATCTAAAAAAGTTCTACCCTTAATCTGAACTCTCATCGCACTATGACTCTTCTCATCCCCCTTCCATTCTAAAAAATTTCTCTTCATTTCTTCTACTCAGAACTACGTGGGACATGATCCTCTCAATTGACCCCTTCTGAATGAAGCTCACAAACTTTCAAAACCCACAGATGTACGTAGGCATCCCATAAAATACACATGGGCACGGTACTTTCTTTCTCACAAAAACGATATTCTTTTCTTCCCATGAGACAATCTCCCTCGTCATTTAAACGAACAAAAGTGTTATGTATGCCCTAGTAATTGGTATAAACAGTTTAAATACAAAATTCATCAAACTACACAATAAAATATGTTAAAATCACTTCTCTTTTATTAATAAAGAATATGGATATTATACGAAGTATCAATGATGGGAGTCAAACAAACCACTCCCTTCCTAACCCGCATACAACATAAAAATCCCTTCCATTAATCTAGCTTCATAAAAGATCCAAAAAGTTACCAAACACCTACCCAAAACCAAAACACCTACCCATAACAAAGAATAAATCTCCACAAATATAAACCTACACCCGTTCCTTAAAACCTTGTCCTCAACTACCAGATGGGCCTACCTCATCATCATTACCTACCCTTAGAGTCCCTAGGTATCCCACTCCTTATTATTATTATTCTGGATGCTCTCGATGTGACGTTAAGCCTTAATAAGCTTTGAGAAAACCATGCCACCTTCTTCTAAGGTGTCGAACATGGCAAGCAATCTTTGCCTTGTCTCCTCCACCAAAATCTTCCCAACCACCCATTTCTATAACCACTTCAAATAATCCCCAGATATAAACCCAGCCTCTCCAACAGATTATGACGGATGGGTAGACGGCCGACGGCGCTTCCATAGAGGTCCTAGTATCATCCTTAAGGACTCAGTTAAGTCCTACATAAAAAATATATTGGTTATGAGGAGAGGCACAATCTTCTCCAATCCTAAATGGCGCAGAATCCTCCAGGGAAAGTAGAAGTATGTCTCGTGAAGGCAAATCAATCGTACATACCGGTATTCCCCCAACTGCAATATGGGCTGCACGTCTCCCCACCATAATACAGACCAGTAAAGGCATTAGGAACGTTCGATAGAGGATACTCAGGAGGGGCTGTCAGACGCTGTCTCTCAGAAATCTACATAACCACAACTCTATCACCAACAAAAGCCTTACAGTTAAACTCAGGGCCACAACGTCGACAAAGCTATTGTTAGTAAACTACCTTCGGCACACAAAATTTATGACTTCCAGGAGAACGATGTTTCTCCCATGAACCAATGAGCGAGTAACTGAAGGGGAGATGTGAAGCAACTTCGTCAAAGACACACGGGGAGAATGTGATAAATCCAGCTTAACTTCCACTATATTAGGGCTAATGCCTAGCATTACAGAGAACTCTTCGTAGGTGGGTCACACCTTGTCTAAGACAAACCGAAAGACATGGTCTTCATAGTACCAAAATTTTATCGCTTCTTCCAAAAGGTTCTAGTCTATTGGGACGATAACACCGCAAAGAGACCTAGTGCAGACCAGAAGCTTTATAGTTGACGTTGTAGAGGCACATGGCCTCTAAACCTTCAAGGTAAGAAGAAAAGGCTTTGGACACTGGAAGAGCAATTTGTAGAAGAGAAGAACAAAATCACAAAGAAGAGAAAGTGGAATGTGGTGATGAAAACACTTCTAAATCCCCCCTTATTATACTAAAAATTCCATAAAAGACAAATCATTCAAAATGCCATCAGTTTCCTTGCTCCAAAAGTACCCAAAGTACATAGAAAATTTAATTAAAACTAAGGGAGTGATTTGGACTTGACCCTTATGCCGATACGCAGGCTAAGGGGTATGCTGATCTGCAACCTTCCCTTTTTGTAAAAATCCTTATTTCCTCTTTTATACATATCAATTCTAAAATAAACATTTGTTTTGAAAAATCAATCTAAGAATTGTTCCTTTTTGAAAATTTCCTTATTTTCTCCTTTGTACATAAGTTCTTAAATAAATATTTTTCTTTTACTCCGAGTCCCTTTTTCATTTTATCTCTATTTTTGCAAATAATTAAAAACCTCAACAAAAAAATTAAAGCGGATATAGAGTAAGTTATTAAACCAAGATAATGCCCAAAAGAAAATGCATTTATTATATATATATATATATATTATTTGGAATCATTACATTTCTTACAGGTATAATCAAGAAAAGAAAAGAAAAAAGATGCATTGGGAAGCAGCCCGATCCCTCAAACATCTCTCAAAATCCCCACCTTCGACCACCTCGACGGACGCGATTTTCCCGATAATGAGCGATGGACCCTCCACTTCCAGAATCAGAGCTCTCATCAGACGTGGCCGGCGTCACCAAACAGGCACTGGCCAACTTCCTCACATAGGCCGACATAAATGCCATCCAATCCTTGATATCCCTCAGCTGGGTAGTTGACTCACAGACAGTCTGTAAGAAAAAGTAACAAAAGCATCATAATCAAAGCAAGTCACTAAAAATAGAGTAGGAAATAAAAAAAAGAAATTATTATACCTCACTCTAGAGGGCATCCTCTAAAAGACCCGCCAACCCATCCACCATAGCATGAGGGAGGTGTGGCTCAAATACCACATCCCCACTACTCAACCAAAGATGATAAGAGGGAATTGATATATGAAGAAACGAAACCTCGTCCAGAACTATGGGTAGTCGATGTCATCGATACGTTGGTACCTCCCCCCGATCCAGTCGTAGTTGGAGGCATATTCTTCATATCATATATTCATAACGGTATCAACCAACTGGTTATAAAATCTAGATAGTCATAGCTCTCCATTATATCGTTATAATGTGTATAGGGATCGCCTTCCATCTCCGTCGCCCTAGCCTCGTCAGTCATCTTTCTTACCTACCTCATGTACTCAGGGGCACTGATGGTGGGACCTCCACCTCTCCCTCAATGATATGTCGCACCACCCTCTCCTAAGGTACCAGGCGTACCCAGACTCTTGTGCCAACAACCGCATCATCTGTGCATGCATGCTCATAGCCCATGTGGCCCTCAAAGATAGACTATAGCGACAGAAGGTCACATGTTTCCCCAACAAAGAGTCAAGAATTTACCCACTAGAAAAATTTCTAAAAACTCATAAAGAGATAATGATCACAAGCATAACTTGGTTGCTCGTCAAGGCATTCAACGCCTCTCGCATATCCTTCAGGGAAAGGGATTGGTTCGAATTCCTGTTCGACTTCCTCCATTTATACATCATGCAGAAGTCTCCCAGATCTCTTGCCTTCAAGGACACAAATCCCACATTGTGCCCTATCACTTCATAAAACCATGTTTACAAAAGGCAACGCCAAGAGTCAAAAGAAAAAAGCAAACAAAAAAGATAACAAGTTAAAATTAACCTAAAGATTACCTCCAAGAGATACATGGGTCCAGTTAACATCTATCAGCAGCACTAACTGAAAGCATCTAAGGAAGCATAAAGGGACTCCAAGGTAAAGCTCCCCCAGTCATAGATATATGTCTAAAATGATCCTAAAAATGGTAAAACCCACAAATGGATGACGTCGTCGCTCGTCGTCACCCCGAATCCCCCCAATATAAGCAAAATGAATAAACGGGTTGCCTATCTCACCTGCCACCCATTATTCTCATTAATCCACCTATTAACAGAGTCTCCTTCAACACATATATCTGGACAGAATCCCAGACATGATTTTTATAATATCCCCTAAAGGCAGCCCACACCACCACCTTTGTAACATATAGAGTCTGGTCCACCACGATCTGCTGACATTCACATTCCAGTCCTATCAATTGATGGACATCCAAGGGAGTTATCATCATCTCCCAAACTTTGAAGTAAAATGTATGAGTCATGTCCCACCAACTCTCGCCCAGTGCACATAATACCGTCGTAGAGCATGACGTCTCATCTAACTCCCCCGCCAATGTGCTAAATCCTGTAGACCCCACTATCCATCATACCTCCTTAAGAAGATGGTTCCAAACCTCCTTCATCCCAGTTGTTCTATAAGATCGAATGCTCGAAGAGGCTATGCTAACCTGCGCAAAAAAAAGACAACCCTTTATTATCCCAAAAATAAGAAAGAAAAGAAACATGTGGAAAACCAAAAGACAAACACACACAAATCCATTAGGGTTCTTCACCCTCGCTGAACGGTGATGCGCAGGCTCCCACAGCAGATTCCTCTTGTCATCCATCGACTCAAAGTTATCATACGCATTCTCATTGCCTAACACCAATGACACTGCAACCCATCATTCTAAGCCCTCTTAATCATCAGCAGTCACTTAGTCATTATTATAGTTGCCAAAAGTAACCGTCATTGATATCTTATAAAGGAAATAGACCTAAAAATGACTTTTAGAGAGAAAAAGATAGAGAATTAATCACTACAAGGCGTGGAAAAATGAAGAGGGTCATCCTTTTTTGTAAAGGAGGCTAAGGGGTATACCGATTGACAGTCCTCTAGTCCTGCCTACGGTAGTGATCTTTCCCTTTCCTCAAGAATCTTAAGATTCTGTGCCTTGTGCCAATAGGTACCTACCCAGAACTGTCTATCGACAGTCCTCTCAAAATTTCATTGCAAAAATACTAGAAAAATCTAAAAATTATCCAAAATATTCGTAAAAATTTTCAAAAAATCCCCGCGAAGTCAAGAACGTCATTTCTCCGAGAAAAAACCATAGTCAAGCACCAAACTAGTTACAAGACCTCGTAAATCACCAGCAGGATCATAAGCACTCACTCTTATCTTCAACGTACTCCCTAGTGAAACCAAGAATCCAAGGTTCGGCTATACCAAAATACTCTACGATTTTCCCAACGGAGCCACAACCCAAAAAACTTATTGTAAACAACATCCTTAGGTCCACAGAATAGACCTCGATTAACTGAATTAGTCATCTCACTCTTTAGATCTATAGAATCAAACTAGACCCGCTGAATTGTCCATCTCACTCTTTAGGTGTGCAGAATCGACCTCAACCCGCTGAATTGGTCATCTCAAGCTTTAGGTCCTTATAATTGACCTCGACCCGTGAAATTGGTGACCTCACTTTTTAAGTCCTCATAATCGACCTCAACCTGCTGAATTGGTCATCTCACTTTTTAGGTCCTCAGAATCGACCTCGACCCGCTGAATTAGTTATCTCACTCTTTAGGTCCTAAAAATCGACCTCTACCCGCTAAATTGGTAATCTCACTCTTTAGGACCTCAGAATCAACTTCGACCCTTTGAATGGGTTATCTCACTATTTAGGTCCTCGAAATTGACCTCATCTCATTGAATCGATCATCTCACTCTTTAGGTCCTCAAAATGGACCTTAACCCGTTGAATCGGTCACCTCAATCTTAAGTCCGCAGAATCCGCCTCGACCCACTGAATCGATCGCCTTAATTTTAGGTCCACTAAATTAACCGATCATCTCAATCTTAGGTACGCAAAATTGACCTTAACCCATTGCATCGATCACTTCAATCTGACTCTATGAATTGGTCATCTCACTCTTTAGGTCCGCAGATCAACCCATTGAATTGGTCATCCCACTCTTTAGGTCCTCAGAATCAAGCTCGACCCTCTAAATCGATCACTTCAAACTGCTAAATTGGGCATCCCAATCCTTAGGTTTATAAAATCAACATCAAACCTCTGAATCGGTCACTTCAATCTAACCCACTGAATTGGTAATTTCAATCTTTAGGTTCGTAGAATCTACCTCAACCCTCGAAATCGTTCACTTCTATCACTTAGGTCCAGAGAATTAATCTCAATCCTCTTCTCCAACATCGACGACGTGTCTATCTTTCAATGACCTCCTCTTATTCCAAGGTTTCCCATCTAGGGGTTCTGTAGACACCCTATGCTAGTACCCCCTACGTACCTTCTTAGGTCCCTAACGCTCGTTCTCCCTTCATAAACCCTAAATCCTACTCTGAGTATCATCTAGGGGCCACTGGGGCCTTTTTAGCCCTATTTGACTCCGATTAACTCTTTAACCAGATAAAATCTTAATGAAACCTTAAATGACTTTGAATCCCCTTTGTAACGGTCTGCATCGTATGTGAACTGGGCTTACAATTCGCACGAACGATCCCTTTTACTCTAAAAATTGATCTAGAGGCCACAGCGTGCTCTTAAGCCCTGTTTGACATCGGTCAACTCTCCAAACTGAATAAAGACCAATGAAACCTTAAAGGTCTCTAAATCCCCTCTCTAACGATTCATACCGTGCATGAATCTTCCTCACAATTCGCACGAATGATCATTTTTACTTTGAGAACTAATTTGGAGGAGACCTGGCGCTCCCCGAACCCGTTTGACTCTAGTGAACTCTCCAACTTGAGTAAATCTCATTGAAACCATTAAGGGATCTGTATCATGCTTGAATCGACCTCACAGTTCGAACGAACGATCATTATTACTCCAAAAGGCCACCGGGTGCTTTTGGGCCCCGTTTGACCTTGGTCAACTCTCCAATCCGAGTGAAGCTCAATGAAATCTCATAGGTCCCTGAATTACCTTTACAATGGTCCATTTTGTGTGCTAATTAGCCTCATGATTCTCACGAATGATCCGTTTTACTTCGAAACCCCCCGTCTAGAGACCATCAAGCGCTTTCGATCCCCGGTTGACTTCGATAAACTCCCGAACTCGTGAGTGACTTAATGAATTATTGAAGGGATATGAATTCCCTTTCCAATGGTTCCAGTCGTGCATGATTCAGACTTATGATTTATATTTTATTCCCGTTTTTCCAAATAAGTCTGTTACAGACTGCCTATAGCACCCAGACCCTCTGCCTATCGGTAGGGTGTACTTTTCTTACAACCAAGGCAGGCACTGTTCCAATAGGAAGGCCAGGGGCCATGACGATCGGCATCCCAACCCTAAATTGAACTATTTAAGGAGCCCATGACTTACTCCTAGGGGGTCCCTTTCAGCAATCATAAAACATTGTCTCGAAATCAGAGTGTTAACATTCCCAAAAAATCATATTTTCCAACATTCTCACCATTTCTTTTACCTCACTTTCCTACCACCTTTAGTCATTGAACTGACCCTACTTTACCACCCTCATACCATCGTAAAATCAGCTTATATAACTTCCAAATTCAGTAGCAAAAGTCTTTTAGCAAGTCTCTTCCTATTCATTTTTGGTTTATTCATTTAACATTATTTACTCACTTTATTACCATTTTGGGATATCTTTTTATCTCACTTTATTATTTCATATAAAATAATATCCATTTTTCTTATTAGTATTCACATAACCTATTTTCATAAAATCCAGAAGACCAAAAGAGAGGATTTACTTGTAAACTCCAGAAGTAAGATTTCCTCATTCTCTCACACTTTTACACTTGGGCACACTTTCTTCACAAACACTCAATGAGGAGTCTTAAATTTGGGTTTATGAGTGAAACCCCACCCCTATGATATGTCGACCTACATGGACTTTGATGCCCTTTGGGCTACGTAGGCATTCCGGGCCAATCCTGGCATTCGAGTCCTCTCTTTCCATTTCATGATTTTATACTATATTTTATCTATTTTTGTGATTCATAAAATCCTATATATTTGTGTCTCGTAAGACACTCACATTCACTTTTCCATAGCGACTCATGATTTGGAGAACATTCACATCATATGATTTTATTATTTTTGAGTACACTCCTCCCGACAACGTTACTTCGTCTTTCCCTTGACGTTATTCGGATGATCCATTTCTCCCCTTATTTACATTACACACATCACAATTCAGAGAAAAGGGGAACATTAATAAAGCCCATGAGAGACCGAAAAGGTGGAATGGCTTCCTAACACATTTCCATTTCGTAACTTAGACCTCAGACCCTCGATTCACTTCGTTTTGTATGCATCAGTGTGACCTTGAGTAAAATAGGTTGGCGACTCCATTCCTTCGTGTTATCCCCTTTTGACGGCGATCGATTTTACATCCAAGGCACGTACAAAGATGCCAAAACGAGTGGCAGAAAGAGGATCCCCATATCATCGAATCACCCGCACATGCATGACGGGGAAAAAAAGGAGACTTCTACAAGGTTCTCCCTTTCGTCCTGATTTTGGGGCGGACCCGTGCTGGAGAAATCTAACATTGATGGGCACACTTGTGTATAAAAGTGCAGGAAGGGATTTTTATGACAACACATAAGGATTAAGGTTTGATTGGGGTGAGAGAAAAAAGCTATTTATGTTTTGTGAAGAGGCATAGAAGGAGACCACTATATCTCACTCATAAGGAGGATTTTTCATCTCAAAAGATTCTCACACACATGCAGATAAATAATGAGGATGAGATTGAAGATGAAATGAAGATAAACAATTATATCAAACATGTAAGAGAATAGATTTTTAAAGTAGTTCGGCTATGAATAAAGCCTACGTCCACTGTTATTTTATTCCCAGGGGTTTACATTAGCAGAATATGGTGTAGAGGGAATAGTGTAGAGAGAGAGGGGTGAATGGCTTGCTTGAGATTGTTCAGCTTGTCCCTTTGGCTTAGGGAAGGCATGTATTTATAGTGATGGGAGTCCAAGAGATGGAATGTCTTTATATATTCAGACATTTACATCTATGTATAATAAATATGATTGTTAGTCTTCTAAGATTGCTTGGTATTCCTTGAGTTGCTTGGTATGCCTTGAGTTGCTTGGTATTCCTTGAGTTTCTTGGTATGCCATGAGTTGCTTGGTATTCCTTAAGTTGCTTGGTATGCCTTGAGTTGCTTGGTATGCCGACTAACTCTCCTCGGGTGCCGAGCAAGTGTTAATATTACCATGTAGGATGACATGTGTCCATTTCTTATTGCTCCGTGAAGTTGGAGAATTTTTTGCCTCAATAGAAGCCCCCAATGCTCCATGCTTGATGGTTTACTGAAAGGATAGAGTATTTGTTCTGCAATGTTGCTCGGTGCCCGTGCATAATGAAATTCTTGATCTGCCTTCTTGATTTGTTCAACATAAAGTGCACTATCTTCTTGTCAATGGATGAGTTAGGTTGATTGGCGTTGGATCTAGTCTTTCTTTTGAGGAACTTTATTCATCGAGCAAACGTGTGCTATGTATCACCCCTGGGAATCTGGATGCAGGAATGTCATAGTTTGCATCTTATATCTTGTCATAATCTTCAAGTGGGTGAGTTAGTTGGTTGGTTAGACGACCAACTGTCTTCCATGTCGACCAACTGAGTGTTGATTTTTCTAATTTCTGCTCCTCTGAGTGTTTTGTTGATGTAACACATTAGCTTTTGAACCCAATTCTTCAATTTAATTAGTTTAGTAACAGTATTTGAAAAAGTTACATATAAATACAACTTCTTTTTGAGTGTTAGTCGGTTGTGAAAATCCCCATGCTGTAGATGATGAATCTGACTCCTGAACTTTAATAGTATTTGCATAATAACTCCTGGATGATGATTGGCTAGTGACCTGTCTTAGTCTGTTTATGATTTGGAGTTGAATCTGATGCTTGAATGATATTGAATGAATAATTTCTTCGGTAGTAAAAGCCCCCAAATGCGGAGTATGAATTCTGATATGTGTTATTGATCGGCATATGTGGAGATCCCAGTTGGGCTTAGGAGATTAAATAATAATGATGATGCCCAAGCATAAAACTTCTTCCAGAATAAATTGTATTTTTATTCTTGTTCCTGCATTGTTAGCAACAAGCATGATATAATATAAAATTATTGAAATGAATGAATGAAATTTGATTAACTTATCTTGTCACCCCTTGGATGTTTGAATGACTTCTAGTTCATGATTTGTATGAAGCATACTGGAAATCGTCATTTGGGCAACCTTGCTGCCTTAAGTTTTTGGTGCGATTCGCACTGAGTTGGGCTACATTGTGCCTAAAGTTTTTGGTGCGCTTCGCACTAGGTTGGGTAACATTGTGCCTTAAGTTTTTGGTGCGATTCGCACTGAGGTGGACAACATTGTGCCTTAATTTTTTGGTGCATTTCGAATTAGGTTGGGCAACATTGTGCCTTAAGTTTTTGGTGCGATTCCCACTGAGGTGGGAAACATTGTGCCTAAAGTTTTTATTTGTTGACGACCAACGTTGTTGGTGTCGCTGTTGATGCCGACCAATATTTAGTTGGCGGTTACTGAAAACGTGAGAATTATGTGATAATTGATTAAATCCGCAACTTTCGAATTTGGCACACTTATTTAATTAGATTCCCTAAACTTGCATCTAAGGTGCGTATGTCAACCCATAAATAAATAAAGCATGTGACACAGTAAATATGCTGAGACATAGATTTCAGGAAAAAAAACCTTTCGGGTAAAACCTTTATTTCACTATGAATATATAAATCGCAACTTACAATTACATAGAGAAATCTGCAATGGATCAACACGCAGCCAACCCACAAAGACACGCAGTCCTGAACTCAGCAAGAGAATACACGCAGCACCCTCCAAGGACTCGCAGCCCAAATAACAAAGAAAGAACCGCGGTTCTTCATAATGACACGCAGCCATAACACTTTGTAGAGACTCCCTCAGCAATGACACGCAGCCATCGGTTGCAAAGATCTCCCCACAAAGGTTGAACAATAACAAAGCTTGTGTTCTAGGGTTCCAAAAGATTCACAAAAGTAATTGGAATTTTTGTGTGTGAATCAAAAAGATGTTTGGCACATAAAAAATTGAAGTCTTGTTGTGTTTGAACTCTTAGAAACGTTTTCTCAAAGACTTAAAGAAATACACCATCGGAATAGTTATATATATAGGAAATATGAGCTGGTGGATTAAAATCTCACGGAACTGTTCGAACTTATCCTAGGCGGACCGATCCGGCTTGGAGGCGGATCGGTCCAACCTCGGATCGGTTCTTTTAAAATATGGCTTAATCGGTTCGCTATCAGTCCGGGGTCTACTGGATCTTCAGTAAGGCAAATCGGTCCGAGTAGAGGGCGGACCAATCCGGAGGTGGATCGGTCCAATAGGGAGGCGGACCGGTCCGGCTTCCCAGAAAAATAAAAAACTTTTAAAAGCCTCATTTTGCTTGAAAAACCTTACTTCTTATTTTTATAAAAAATCATTTTATAAAAATTTCCCAATACTAAGTATGAACTTTAAGGAACATAAAAACAAAACTTTGCCAAGTTCATTCTCGCAGAGGCTATGATGTTGAAGATGCTTTGATATTCGAATCCGTTGATGTAGATGCGATCTTGAATTTCTTCAACGGTGTAACGGCGTATGACATACAAATTGATGATGGACAAAAATGTCCTTACAGTTACTGATGCCGACCAACCTTAGTTGGTGGTTGCTGAGTGCCGACCAACCTTAGTTGCTTTGTTGAATATATATATAAAGAGAAGAATTTTCCCAACCAACATTTGGTGGTGATAAAATATAATAAATGCTGCAGATTTTCCTCGAAAATGAATATATGATAATAAATATTTCACCGAGCTCCATGATGATATGAATATAGAATATGCATCCAAATAGAGAATGATTCGTGCCCTCACCAACTGTCCGTTGGGGGTGAAATAAAATAAATGTTGTACATCTCCAGGACTAAATATATACGATAATCAATATTTTTCCGAGCTCCTGTCGAGATGAATATAAGATATGCATAACCCTCATTCAGGTTGAGAATCAGATAATGAATTCAATCATCCGTTGGAGCAATAATAAAATAAATAATGTCTGACTGATTTGTTGAGGCAAAATTGCATAGTGTCGAGCATTAATAATATTTTTCAGAAGTGTAAGATTGTGGCCGTGCATTCATCGGGACTAAATCTTGTACCTGTGGAATTTAATAAGTTTGCTCGAAAATCTGCAAAGGCTAAATCAAATAGTCATTATCATGAGAATAATTATTCAACCAAATAATATGTATCTGCTCTAACATTAATTTCAAAATATGAAATAATATATTTTGTGCTAAATAAATGTCACGTGCATAGATTTTTATCAAACATGTGCCATAATTAGTGCTAATTAATCACTCTAGGAATTATTTGAAATTCAACAAGTACTCAAATATAAATTGATTTGAAATTTTTATTTTCACACAAAGTTGTGAAGAGTAGTAGTTTGGTAAAAAAAATATGAAATAATTTCAACAATATGAAATAATATGTCTCATGCCAAATATGTGTCATTTGAACAAATTTTTGTCAGATATAAAAGATACGAGGCTTGATTTAGTCTTTTTGTACAATAATTTTAATTTTAAGTAAATGCTCAAATTTAAGCCTTGTTAAAAATATTTCTAAGTTGTTTGTTCTGACTCCTTTAATCAGTAAACATTTTTTTGGATTTAAATATAATTATCCCCAATGCAAATCTGAAACCCAAAAATTTAGCCGAACAACACTCTAATGTGCTGCTCTTCTTTGCCGACTAACATTGGCACTGTGAGGGGTTGCATGAGTTTTCCTCTTTATACAATTGTCCCCACCACCAAGGGTGGAATTTTCGACGATAATGGTCAACGGGTTGGAGGCAATCGACCTTAGATCCCATTGTTCATCTGCCAATGAGTATCAACAGGTTCAAGAAAGAGAAGTCCGACGATGTCTCCGACCAAGTATATGAGGTCGGGAAGCCTCCGACCTGTGAAAATTTGTCGCCGACAAAGAGATGTCATTCACCAGCATAAAATTTTCTGGCATAATCCACCTTATCTATTAATTATTTTTGTTGTTTTATTGCAACCGATGATAATCATGGGCAAGGACTTCTCAGTGGTGGGTTGCAGTCTGACCGAGAGATAGTTGTCTGATGATAATATTTCTTTGGCGATAAATAGAAAACATAATTGAGCTCGGTCAGGCTTGAATTTTTCTTCAACCAGTACTGAGTTCATAATGATTCTCCGATGAGATCTTCAATGTAAATAAGGCTTGGTGTTGCTTCCATGATCTGATCCTCATATGATTTTGAAGAAGTCAAACGGTTTTAACAATTTTTAATAAAGAAAATTTGGAATAAACGGACTCCATTTCGTTATTTTTATTGCTGTAGAATGCTGACACCCAAATGGCTGATATCAGATTTATTGCTGAGAGATCAAGATCTGGGATCTTTGATTTGATATTTTTCCTTCTCAAAACTAAAATTCCTCATTTTGGGTTCCTTACAATCGGTAGAAAATCATATGATGTATTGGCAGAACTATTTGAATATTTTTCTTCAGGTCAGAAAATTTAATATTTGGGAGTCAACATATGGGTATCTTTATCCCGTCTGTAACCCTACGAACGGGTTTGTCTAGAAAATTTAATATATGGGAGTCAACATATGGGTATCTTTATCCCCTCTGTAACCCTACGAACGGGTTTGACTAAAAAACGGCCTTGAACCAGAGGGACGAAGAATTGCAGATATCTTAAAAATTGAATACAACATATATAAATCATACCACACTTTTACTTGATGAAAAAATGTTTGAGAGATTCATGTATAGTTTGGGTAATGTTTTCACATAGAGACACATACATATCTATTTACATTGACCTGGATCATATGGATCTTTGGAAAATATTAGGGACATTCATATAGGGTTTTTCTCTATTCATTTCAATCAATTCATTCTTTGAATATTTGGGCAACGTGGGTTGTGGTAATTGTTAATTTTTATTGGCATTTTGAATATTTTAATTTGGGAACCATGTATCAATTAACCTCAATATTTTCGTTAATGAAAATGTGATGGTGGGTTTGATTGCATTAATTTTCAAATTTCTGGGTTGACATTGCAACTTTTAAAACATTAGGTCAATGCAATATTTTCTCCTAAAATTGCTTAAAAAAACTGACTTTCAAACATGGACTCCTAATTACGGCTTAGTCATTATGCCATAATTTTGTTAGGTGAGAGAACTTAATATGGAAACAATATGTTATAAAGTTAGATAACAAAAATTTTACAGGTTTTGGGACTAAAAATACACTTAAACCTATTAAAGACTGTATGAACTCGTAACGTGTTTAAAGTTATTTCTTAGTTTTTTTACTTAAATACATTATTGATTTATTATTTCAGACTTTAATACAAATTTATTAATTTTTTTCACTTTGGTACATTTTATGTTGCTAAATGTGATTTTTTCCACTAAAAGTGATATTTGGTGACATTTAGCGATGAAAAATATATTAAAGTCTAATAAACTCATTAATTTGTATTAAAGTCTAAAATAAAAAATTAATAATGTCTAATAAAAATATTTTTTTTATTATTGATTGTAAATAAGTGACCAACTACTTAACAATATTTTATTTTTATTTTTTTATTATTTTGGTGAAATGTGAAATATATTAGAAATGGGATAAAAGCCGAGGAATACAACAAGCTTAAACTACAAACAAATTGAACCAAACTAACTCGCCATACCATGATACAAACCCAAACAATTGGTCTTAATATGCCCAAAAACAAAGCCTACCATCAAAACTAGATAGAGATCTAGCCCAAAAAAATGTCGGACCCAAACTATAAGCTCAAAGGCTCTAGAATCCTCCTCAAAGACATTTCAACCCACACGTGTTAATCAAATTAGAAACTTTTTTTTATAAACATTAATCAAATAGGAAACAAAACCACGAAAAAAACACCAAAACGGAAATCAACTCTCAAACAACACTGTCACCAAAAAAAGAGAAACAACTATTATAACTAATCATGCCAAAGCTAAAGAAGCTCTCCAAAAACTTCTAAAACACACCATGAAACCCAACAAAATAAACTAAAAAAATAACCCCTTCACACTCATTCTACACACGCTTCAACCCATAACTACTCAACCCTGTATTTATTTCCTTTTTTTTGGTAACTGGTAACTTTACCGCCCCATATAAGAAGCTAAAAAGACAACATTTGAGCTACACCATATGACACATGCCATCTCAAAAGTTAAACAACACAGTAAAAAGGACACTAGGGAAAAAAATTCCTCAACCAATAACTTAACAATAAACTATCTATAAATCTTCCAAGGCTCGTTCCGCTATTTTACATTAGCAATTCTCATTGGTCCTCCTAATCCCCTCACTACACCACAAACCGAAAATGGTCACAACAAACTGGTCATGGCCCTGGACTGTGACCACCTGGTTATGACCTAAAACCATGACTAGAGTGTAAGAACCTGTGACTAGGTCCATGACCACTCACCATCGTGACATAAACTAGAATTGGTCATGTCGAGGACCGTGGCCAGAGTAGTCATGGTTGTGGTCCATAACAAGACTGTGACCATTATGGCATCAAAATTGTGCCAAAAATTCCCTCCAATAGTGGTCATGGAACATGATGTTGACCATGTCCATGACCAATTTAAGATTTTTAGTTGATAAGGGTTACGACTTTGGGCCGTGAAAATATTGAATTGGTCACAATCAAGGTCCATGCCAATTATTTTTTTTCACCTCATCATCATGATCACGATTTGGGTTCGTGACTACGTCATGGGCATGATGATGATATTGGAAAATTAATTGGTCACGATATGGGGTCACGATTAAGGTCCATGACCATTGTCTTTAATTAAAATCCCCCAAACCCCCAGCGCCGTTTCACTCACTCACTCTCTCTCTAAACCATCTATCGGGCCAAAATCCTCCCCTAAACCTTCTGTCCGATAACCTCTCTCTCTCTACAAGGTCTGCTTCCTACTCTCTCTCTCTCTCTCTCTCTCTCTCTCTCTCTATCTCTATCTATCTATCTATATATATATATATATATATGTGTGTGTGTGTGTGTGTAATGTATATATATGTGTGTGTATGTGTATGTATATATGTGTGTACTATGCATGCAAATGTACGTGTATGTGTGTGTGTGTGTGAATATATATGTATGTCTGTATGTATTGCCCAAGTTTAAAATTAGTGAAAAATACCCAAAATCCTATTTACCCAACCCTAAAATATAAGCCCAAATCAGTAAACCCCAATTACTAAACCCAAACACCTAAGCCCTAAAACCTGAACCCTAATACTTAAACCCAAAACGTTGACCACAAATCCTAAGTCATATACCCTAAATTGTAAATTGAAAAATATAAGCCCTAAAATCTAAATACTAAAACCAAAAACATGTAAAAATTGATATTTAATATTTGAACCCCATTTGTTGAATTTGTCGATTGAGATTTGATGGTGTTAGATATGGACTTAAATTTAGAGTTAGTGAATTAAAAAATAATGCATACTTAGTATGATTGTACCTTATGCTTTGAGAACCCCAGTAATATTATAAGAATTAACATGAATGCATTATTAATGACTAGGAGACTTGATACGTATATAAACCCTTATGATTTAACACACTTAAGTTAATTATATGTCTCGTTTATGAAAGAACATATATTAGCCTTATGATTTAACACGCTTAATTTAATTATATGTCTCTTTTATGCAAGAACATATATGAGCCTTTGTAATGTAACACACTTAAGTTAATTACATGTCCCTTTTATTCAATAACATATATGAGCCCTTATGATGTAATAAACTTAAGTTAATTACATGTCTATTTTATGCAATATCATATATAACCATTACTTTTGATGTTGTTATTATTAGAAAGTGCTTTATCATGTAGATTGTAGAAGGAGTACTGGATAACTGTTGCTTTTTGGATAGTCATGTAGGATTTCTTGGATTCATAGTACACATAGACATTTAAACTCTGGCCATACTCTCTCATAATAAACCCTAACAAAATGTGTCTTAACAATTACCACATCTAAATGTAATTGAATAGAGGGGACGTCCCACACACCTGGTTCGAATAAGACTCATATGTTAAAATATGGTAAAACTAGATTGGATCGGTTGAAAAACAATAACTAGTTAATGATTAATTAGAGTCATTACTTGTAGGACTCATATTAACACCCTCATATATTTTTCTCGAGAAAAATGAGGCGCCGTGATAATCACTAGCAATAAGAGTAGAAGAAGTTGCAATTGGACCGCACTTATACCTCTTTTATTAGTGCACACCATTAATAGGGTACTCATATTTACAAGTATGGGAATAAGAAGATCAAACAATTTAATAATCTTGAAAATCGTGGAGTTCATCTCCAGTAAGAGTACCGTGACACCCTGCTAATTAAAATATTAGGTGATCACTCTACTATTCTATTAAAAAAGATTCATAAATGGTTCATTCTTAGCATCAGCGTCGAAAACATTTTTTTTCTTAATCACTAAATATCCCAATAAGGCAGATGTCAATTTTAATTATCAAAGAATAATAATAATAACTAAACAATGGAATAATGAAGAACACAACCACCATAATAATAGTGACCGCAAGGAACTGAATGGAATAATAATCGGATAACACATCCAAATCCAAATCTTCATACAAGAAAAGTACAATTTCGAGACAAATGGTAATACTAAAAACCAAATGTAAAGTCTAAACAATGAGAAAACACGCTCGAATGGAAATATTGAATCAAAAGATAGATGACAAGAATGATAGATACGTCTAAGCTCGAGCTCCTCCAGTAAATACAGCATTGCAACACGTCAACTCTGGAATGAAGCTCCTAACCCTGGTGTACCTATGGCTGGACACCTAAAAGGTTTTGCAGAATTAGAATTGACTCGGGTTTGAGCCCTGGAAACATTTTTAAAATATTAAACAAGTGTTTAAAATGATGTATTGTGAGTAATGTAAATATCCATGTTAGATGTGCATACTCTCACACGAGTCCTCACATCTCACTTAATGTGCACACCTAACGTAGTATAATATTCCTTCCTAGTAAAGCTACCCGCCTAACCAACTTTAAACAACTCAATTAATCCTTGTTAATTTATATAAATCTCTTAGCCCATCCGTA
The DNA here is from genome assembly GCA_949130495.1 of Sambucus nigra. Classification (NCBI taxonomy): domain Eukaryota; kingdom Viridiplantae; phylum Streptophyta; class Magnoliopsida; order Dipsacales; family Adoxaceae; genus Sambucus; species Sambucus nigra. Next base: position 10,662,705 of record OX422223.1, read on the forward strand.
TTCCCATACGATACGTTAATATTATCTTACTTTCTTAATCATTTTATTCTCCTTATTTTAGCTGCTTAGGTTCACATACTTAAAGTACATTTTCAACATTCACAATAATCACTTCTACAACACTCATCATAGTAGACTATCACAAGTTTATGTACATGTATATATTACAGTATATAATATATACATATATGAATACGACATCTAAATGATCAAACTCGTGATGCATGCATACTATGTTATCTAGTCCCTACGTACCTCATGTACCAAATTAAGGACTAAAGCTAGGTGTGGCACGTCAAAATATAAAACGATAACACATAATGGAGCAAACATAATCCTTAATACCATAAGGATGATGTTAATACCTAACGTATCCAAATGACCGTTAATACACTACCATCTCTCAAGGTAATGGCAACGTAAGTCCTATTTTCTGGGGCATAAAATCAAGTCCTCCCTAAAGGGCACATAAAGATAGGATTACCCCCTCCGCTTAACCTCCTGTGATAACAACTAGCTAGGCATGACATTACATATAGTATCACAATCTACGTAACATAGGCATGAACTCATCCTATACATACATAAAGTATATTTCAACTTTATCCCGTAAACGAATAATTCACATTTTATTCCTATTTGCCATTATTCCTAACATCTCTTGTTAACCGAAGGGATTTAATTAATTTAATTAATTATTTCAGTAGTTACCCTCAACCTGTACCTTTTGGACTAAAACTCGAAATCATTATAGCAAACCCTAATTATATTTTAAGTCCCAATAATCCTTTTTTCCTATAAAGTTACATTCCTCCCAGAAATATAAAATGCATATTTAAGGCTTTTCTGATCCAATTTTGTAAAAACTTAAAACTACAAAGTTGTTCTAAACACGATTTTATACTAGAACACGTGTGCACACTACCAAATATCCGCTTAAATCAGACCTAAAATCATTATACAATGTTCATCTTTCTTTAAAATGATTTCACATGCGTTTGACTTTCGTATTCGTATGAGTTCACTTCGTTTGTAGTTAGATAATTTAATCTCCAATTGAATCACATGCTTTTATCAAATTTTGAAATAATTAATAAAATATGTAATCCTAATCATGAGTTCTATAATCCTAGTTGATATTATCTCAAATAAAAATTTCCTAAACATGGGTTTTTATCCAAAAATCCTACAAGCTAGCATGTGTTTCAACAAACTCATAATTAAGCGAGTTTAAACAAATTGCCTCTTAGGACGATTCTGAATTTCCTTTGAAGAAGATGATGTGAGTTCCTCCTCCTCACTCTTCCTAAATTTCGGTGGTCTATGGTGATGGTGCAAGGTGTCTGTAGGTGTTGCTAATCCTGTAAGACCCTTCACCTCCATGAGAAACTCTCAGGTTCTTGTAAAAGCTATCATATTTTCTCTCCTTTGGTTTCCTCACACTTTGATTTTTCAATTCCCCATTTGATTAGCCAAAGAGTTGGTTTGAAAGTAGCTAGTCCCGTGTCTCTTCATGGGTTGGAATTCCAAAGGTAAAAAATTGATTATTCAATTGTCGGGTCGACCCCGAAATGACCCGAGACCCTATATAAATGCCCAAATATAGTTTTCTAAATATGTTGACCCTTTCGGACACTTCTACGCAGTCTAAATGACTATATGGGTTCAACATATTATAATTACTTCATAATGCTCACATTAAGTCCCGACATATATATTATACTTCTAAAACAATAGAAAAAGAGTTTAATGAGGACCATTTATTGCATATCACTTCCTTTAATACGATAGTATTACCACCAAACGCAATAATCCGTCCACCTTCTCTTCTTTTCCATTTTTATAGGGAAGCAAAAAGTTACGGATTGTAAAGGGGTCGGTCCACCTTCTCTTCTTTTCCGTTTTCATAAATAAGAAATAAGCCACGAATTGTAAAGGGTAATTGAATAAAAAGAAACCATTAGTCATCCTCTCACCAAAATGGATAAAACCATTTTCTCAGTTAACCCATCACCATTATTTCTCCTCCATCTAATATGTGTTGCTGCTCCAAGTGTTGTCGTGGATTTTTAGAGTTGGTGGTGAGAAAATGGTGTGGTTTATCTCCCTCTGTCTAGGAATACATTTAAAAGATATCCTTTTTATCTCAAACAGGGGTAAGGTTCAAGTGTGAGGATTAATGCATCCATTTTTTTTCAATTCCAAATTTCTATCTTCACAATTTGATTTTTCTATAGTTTCATATGGAAAATTAGTATAAAGAAACCCACAAAATTTTATGGGATTTTCTCAGTTTCTTTGTTGGTGTAATCTGCATCTCAATGATGGGTTTTTGGTTAAAGATGAAAATGCTCAACTTCATTTGGTATATTTCTCTTTTTCTCTTTTTCTCTTCCTAAAACATGGTATAGAAAAGTTTTATCTTATGTGTTGTTGTTTGTTAACTAAATTATTTAATCTTTTTGTGTGCTAATAATCTATAGTGATAGGTTTTTTGTCTATTACTAATCCATAGTGATGGTTTTTTTTATGTGTTGTTGTTGGTTAATTGAAAGGTTTAATATTTTTTTCTCAGTTTCTTTGTTGGTGTAATATGTATCTCAGTGATAGTTTTTTTGTATGTGTTATTCACTTCCAAGTTTCATCTACCATTTGTATAGTTTTCTCAATTTCTTAATGATTGAAGACCCTGGATTTGGTTTCACATACACATATATCTATATATTGTTAGAAAGAGATTTTGCTTGACCACAGTTGTAATTTCTGACTATGATTTACGAATCAAATTATTTTATGGATAGTATACTAGTATTGAGTATTGGGTGTTTGTTTCATTCAAAGTTTGCAGTTTCTGATGGTTGTTCAGATTCTTTGTGGATTGGTGCAAGAAAAAATAGATTTGAATGGTTGTGATGAGAAAACAACATGTTCTGGTTTTCTAGAAAATCATTTAATTTGAAATAAGACCCATTTTAAGATAACTCAAGCGTTCTCCAAAATTTAGAGAACAATGTAAGATATAAAAATGCGATACAATCTAACACAAAATTAACACGGTGGAGTGTGTTTGCATGAAATACATTTTGGTGAGGCTAATATTTATTATGTCACTAAAAATGTTACTTTAAGTTGAGTACTATATAAGGAGTTTCAACATTTGAGTTTCCAAGTCTCTAAATACCACACTTCCATTAACTATTCTAAAGTAAGTTTCGCGTGCTATTTTATTTCTTTTATTTTTTAGATCTAAACAAACCCTTCATATCTTAAGTATACTTTATATTTTCTCTTTTAAGTTTTAAAAATTTAAATATTGTTTTGATATAAATAAAAAAAATTGTTACAAATATATTTTTAACATTTTATTTATAGAAAAAACCTTAAGTTTTTTTTCCTGTAGTTGACATACACTTTTTTAAACTAAAAACAAATAAAAATATGTATAATTTTTTTATAAAAAAATACATACAGTTGATTTTCGAAGTTTTTACTTATAAAAAATATTTTTTATATTTAAAAATAATTGACAAATTTTATCTATGAAAAAATTAACATTTTATAATGACTTTAAGGCAAGATATTGAATTTATGATACATGTTAATTTTTATAATTATCATTATATTTGTTTATTGTGCATCGTGAGTTAGTGAGTTTAATGTAGCTTCCTCTAAAATATTATTTTCATTCTCTCTTTGTTTTCAGTTTCAACTCCTTTTTTTTTTTTTTGTAAAAACGTCCGTTTACTATATTTTTAAAAAACATTTATTTATAAAATTAAATTTATAGAAAAGTTATAAAAAATATTTTACAAAAAAAATATACTTAAAAAATGTTTCAAAACAATCATATATTAATTCGTGAAAAATATTATTTATACAGATATACTTTATTATTAAAAAAATATTTATGAAAAAGTCACTTCATGATGGAAATGTTTTTAAAAAAATCAGTGTTTATATATATGAAACACCACATTTAACTTTTTTTAAGTTTTCAAAAAAATATGTATTAGAAAGTAGTTATAAAGAAATCGTATTTAGACTAACTCCGTTGTTTATGAAGTTATTAGGGCACCTTAGATCGTGCGTGAAATAAACTAAAGGTTTGCAGCGTTGCTCGACATTTTGGGTGCCAAAATATTTCCTATAAACATTAAAGTTTTAGCCTACAGAGTCCGAATTCAATAGCCGAGTTTTGAGAGAGTCATTTTGTTTCCTCCCTTATATAGATTTATCGTCTTCTACCATCATGCTCGCGCATCGCGCGGGATCCATGCTAGTATCTCAATGTGCGTCCCTACTAAATAATTAATAATTATCATTTTTCTCACTTTCGACACGCTGTAACATATTCCGTAATTTATATTACTTATTCTCTCACTAGTATACATATGAATTTATAATATTAAATATTAACTCAAGTCACACTAATTAATATTTAATTTATTCCAAATAAATTTTCCAATTTAAATTCAATTAACCCAATTTTAATATCCATGAAAATATGAGGTATTACATACTTCCCCCTAATAACGGGATTTCGTCCCGAAATCCGAAAAAAGAAAAATACCTGGCAAAAACAATTATGGATACTTGTCACGCATATTATCCTCATGTTCCCGCGCCGACTCTTCAACATTGTGATGACCCCACTAAATGTGGACTAATGGTACTACTTTTGACCTCAAACATCTCTCATTACGATCTAAGACAACAATTGGTCTCTCATCATAAGAACTATGCAGATCAATCTCTTCAAGTGCAATATGGTTGTATGACAAGTCAACCCGATTATATCGTTGCAACGAGGAAACAAGAAACACATCACCCATACGATGTAAATGATGGAGCAATCCAAGTCTATAAGACACTAGTCCAATCCTTTCAATTATAGGAAATTATCCAACATACCTTGGCGACAATTTTCCCTTCTTATCAAACCTCATAACCCCTTTCATAGGAGATACTCTAATCAATACTTATTCTCCCATGTTGAACTCCTTAAACGTCTTATTAGCATCGAAGTAAATTTTTTGTCTGTCCTGAGCTATCCGTATACGATTCTGGATAAACTCAATCTTATAAGAAGTCTCCAGAACGACCTCTAGCCCGAGGAGTTTGTTGTCCCCCGCCTCTAACCAACAAGCAGGCGAACGACAAGGTCTCCCATACAATTCTTTGAAATGTTCCATGCCTATAGTGAACTGAGAGGAGTTGTTATACGCAAACTCCACCAGTGGAAGATACCCCTCCTCCAAAATCTAAGATACACATCCTCAATATGTCTTCCAATATCTGATTGATCCTCTCGGGCTGCCCATTCGTCTACGGATGATGGTTGTACTCAAATACAATTCCGTACCCATAGCCTCCTGAAAATTTTGCCAAAGGTGAGACACGGAAATCTTATCCCTGTCGAACACGATATTGATCGAAACTCTTTATAGTCTCACTATTTCGGAAATAAACAACTAAGCATACTGCACTGTCGTGTAATTCGTCCTCAGTGGCAGAAAATGGGCTACTTTTGTCGACCGAACCGCGATGACCTATATGGAATTATGACCTCGCTGAGAAGTAGGTAACCCAGTGATAAAATCTATAAAAATTATCTCCCATTCACTAACTAACATGTGGTGCACTTAGAGACAAATTCAGCAATATCCCTTTTCATCCTGCTCCACCAATATTGTTGGTGCATATCCTGGTACGTCTTATTCCTCTAGGATGCACTGTAAAGTGTGAACCATGTGATTATGTCATTACTGCAAGACTCAACTCTTCATCTTTGGGAATAATGAGTCTACCATTGAAGCGCAAACCTCCATCTGATCCTGTAGAATAAGATTCAGCTCCTTCAACTAAAAGCTGACATAATTTCTCCTGGCAGAACGAGTCGGCTTCCTGAGCCTTCATAATTATAGTAACAATCTGGGAGTGATGGTCATAGCAGACATGAAGGATATAACACTTGATCCTATTGTCCCAGCTCTTTCCATTTTTCCTTCCACACCTCAGCCACATCTTCAACCTTTCTCTGACTCAAGGCATCTGCCACCACATTAGCCTTCCCCGGATGGTACTGTATATTAAAATGATAGTCTTTAATAAATTCAAGCCATCCGCGTTGTCACATATTCAGATCTTTTTATATGAACAAATACTACAATGACTTATGATTTGTGAAAGTAAAAAATTTCTCCCCCAAAAGACAATGTCTCCATATCTGCAATGCAAACACAACCACTGCTAACTCCAAGTCACGCGTATGATAATTATTCCTGTGAGGCTTAAGCTTGCAGTAAGCATACATATAACCTTTTCCTCTTGCTGAAGTACACCTATAAGTCCTTCTAAGGACGCATAAGTAAATACAAGACATTCTTTCCCTTGCCTTGGCAACGCAAGTACGCGTGCCGAAGTCAATTTATCTTTTATCTCATCAAAAGATAACTGAAAAGATTTATCCCATCTGAATGGTACCCAATTGCGTGTCAGATTTCTCAACGGACCAACAATCTTCGAAAATCCTCGAATAAATCGACGCTACTAACCGACTAATCCCAAGAAACTGTGAACCTCGATAGGTGTCATGGGCTGTCCCCACTCCCTCACCATAGATACCTTACTCGAATCCAGTGATATTCCCTCATCAGTTACAATGTGACCCACGAATTTTACCTCTTGAAGCTAAAACCCACATTTCTTGAACTTTTCATACAACTGGTGTTCACCCAGTTTCTGCAGAACCATACTCAAATGCTTTGCATGATCCTCATCAGTCCAAGAATAAACCAAAATATCATCAATGAAGACAATGGAAAATTGGTAAAGATATTCCCTAAATACCCGGTTCATCAAGTCCATAAAAATTATTGGAGCATTAGTTAGCCCGAAAGACATAATCCTAAACTCATAAGACCTATATCGCGACAGAAATGTAGTCTTAGAACATCCTGCTCCCTGATGCATAACTGATGATATACAGATCTCAAATCTATCTTAGAGAAGTAGGTTGCTCCCCGAAGTTGATAAAGAAATCATCGATATATGGGAATGAATATTTATTCCGTATCGTGACCTTATTAAAGTCCATGTAGTGGATGGACAACCAAAGAGATCCATCCTTCTTCTCTACATGGAGAGGTTCTCCTACGAATGAAACCCTACCCCAAATGCTGCTCAATCTTATCTCTAAGCTCTCTCATATTGGTTAGAGCCATACAGTATGGCACATGAGCTATTGGTCAAGTGCCTGGTGCTAAGTCAATAACAAAATCAATATCTCCACTAGGCGACAACCCTAGAATTTCTTGAAATACATAAAAAAACTCACAGACTATTGGTATCAAATCAAGGGATATCATAACTCCTGTAGAGCTTTCCACCTCTATATAATATAAATGAGTGGTAACCACACTAAAACAATCAATCACGACTCTATATGATACTAACCAGTCCATGCCAATAATAACATCGTACTTTGACATGTCTAACACAAGCATATCGACAAGTAAGATTAATTACCCGATCTCTATATTCACATTCCAGTAGATAAAGTAAATAAGTGACCCACTACCTAAAGGCAAGTCTACACAAGTAATGGTACTATCATCCATATCTAAGAGTCCTACGACCCAAGCAAATCTAGTAGCAATAAATGAATGTGAGGCTCGAGTGTCAAATAAAATACACCCCATAGTCCTGTGAATAAGAAACATACATTCAATTGCAGGTGGTGCCAATGGGATTGCGGCCTGATGACCATTATACACGCGCCCATACTAAAGTTATTCCTGCTACTGTGGATTTACTGGAATGGTAGGTAAAGTTGTATCTATCACAGGTGTTGGGATCGTGGACGGAAAAATAGGCCTCTACAATTATGGACGAACACCCTGCTGTCGAGGAAACTTACCCTTGTCAGGACAATCCTGACGCTTGTGGCCATACTTGACACAAATAAAGAACTTACCATAGATTTGGCCCTCTCTGGACCTGCTGACCTCGGCCCCATTGGCCCTTACCACCATTTCTTTGGCCCTGATGGTCATTTTTGAAGCCATACTGTCCAGGTATGAATCCTCCAGAATGAAGTCGCTTAGCGTAACCCCCTGGCTGAGAATTCTTCTCACCCTACTTTTGCTATTTTTGAGAACTCCCATTGGTATTACCACCCCCAGTCTTGCTCGGCTGGCTAGACTCACCACTCCTCTTATTCCCCTTCACATGCAGATGATGATTAACATAATGCAATAGGGATGCATTGATAACATCTGAGTAAGTCACCAGGGCTGGATTACCCAAAAAATGTTGTCGGATTCTCCAAGTTAGCCCCTCTATAAAATTCTTTGCTTTCTTATCCTCTGTATTTAAATCATCATTCACAAAGTTGGCAAAGCGTGTGAATTCCTCTTTGTATTTTGCCACAGTTTTCCCCTCCGGGGAAATTTCAAAAAATCTAAGCATTACTTTAGCTTGAACGGTGGGAGGAAAGTACTTATGGCCAAACCGCATCCATAACTCCTGGATAGTCATAGCACCTCACTTTTGTATAGTGATGACTGATTCCCACCATTATAATGTTGCCCCAACTAGATTGAAGGTATCCATTATATGCCTATGTGTATCAGTACATTCGAACATAGTTAAATGTATTAGGATATATTTCTTCCATTGGTAAGCTGTTTCACCATCATAACTCCCCTGAAACTCCAAAGGGCGGCCTTTTATAAAGGCATCACGAACTCTATCCCACGCAATTGGGAATTATTGTCCCTGGCTAAGTGCCATCGCCTAATGCTGGAGTGGCGCCTGAGGTGTCTGTTGAGCATGCACATTTATTACAACTTTTATCGCTTAGGCAATAATGGCAACAATGTCTATAGCTCTAAGGTTTCCCTGCGCTTGAGCTTGTTGCGGCCCTAATTACGCTGCACCAGCGCTAGGTGCACGTCTAGGAGGCATATGAAAAGATAAAGAATTTCATAAATCTACTACCTATTTTTTTCAATAAAATTGAAGATTTAAATACATAATATGCACACAACAGTCCTACTAACAGGGCTCTAAAATAAATGACGCAATGTTGGAACGTAATAAGTCTGCACAAATCCTAAAGACACTAGAATTTGATGCTCTGATACCATTTGTGACACCCCACTAATTAAAATATTAGGTGATCAGTCTACTATTCTATTAAACAGGATTCATAAGTGATCCATTTTTAGCATCATTGTCAAAAATATATATTTTTTTCTTAATCACTAAATATCCTAATAAGCTGGATGTCAATTTTAATTGATAGATAATAATAATAATTAAACAATAGACTAATGAATAACATAACCACCATAATAATAATGACCATAATAAACTGAATAGAATAATAATCGGATAACACATCCAAATCCAAATCTTCATACAAACCAAGTACAATACCGAAACAAATCATTAAGTATAAAGGTATTACAAAAAATTAAATGTAAAGTCTAGACAGTGAGCAAACATGCTCGAATTAAAATACTGAATCATAAGCTAGATGACAAGAATGATAAATACATCTAAGCTCGAGGTCCGGCAGCATCCACAGCACTGCAACACGTCAACTCTACAATGAATCTCTTAACCCGGATGTACCTGTGGTTGGACACATAAAAGGTTTTGCAAAAATAGATTTAATTCGTGTCAGAGCCCCAAAAACGTTTTAAAAATATTTAATAAGTTATTAAAATGTTGTATTATAAGTAATGTAAATATCCATGTTAGATGTGCGTATTCTCAGATGAGTCTCCACCTCTTGCTTAATGTGCACACCTAACGTACTCTGATATTCCTTCCAAGTTAAGCTACCCGCCTAACCAACTATAAACCACTCAATTAATCCTTGTTAATTTATATAAATCTGTTAACCCATTCATATCTCCCATACGATATGTTAATATTATCTTACTTTCTTAACCATTTTATTTTCCTTATTTTAGCCACAAAGGTTCACATACTTAAAGTACATTTTCAACATTCACAATAATCACTTCTACAACACACAACAGAGTAGACTATCACAAGTGTATGTATATGTATAGATTACACTTTCTAATATATACATATACGAATACGACATCTAAATGATCAAACTCGCGATGCGTGACTTTGCTATCTAGTCCCTACGTACCTCATGTACCAAATTAAGGACTAAGGCTAGGTGTGACTCATCAACTTATAAAACGATAACACATAATGGATGCGAACATAATCCTTAACACCATAAGGATGATGCCCATACCTAACGTATAAAAATGACGTTAATACACTACCATCTCTCAAGCTAATGACAATGTAAGTGTTATGTTATGGGGCACGAAATCAAATCGTCCCTAACGGGCACACAAAGATAGGATTACCCTCTATGCATAACCTCCTGTGATAGCAAGTAGCCAGGTATAACATTACACATAATATCACAATAAACATAATATAGGCATGCACTCATCCTATACATACATAGAGTATATTTCAAGTTTATCCCATAAACTAATAATTCACACTTTTTTCCCATTTTCCATTATTCCTAACATCTCTTGTTAACCGAAGGGATTTAAATAATTTAATCAATTATTTAAGTATTTACCCTTAACCCGTACCTACTGGTTTAAAACCTAAAATCATTATATTAAACCCAAATTATATTTTAAGTCCCAATAATCCTTTTTCTCGACAAAGTTACATTCTGCCCAAATATAAAAAATGCATATTTGTGGCTTTTCTGATCCGATTTTGAAGAAACATAAAACTACAAAGTTGTTCAGAACATGATTTTACATAGGAACTCGCCTTCACACTACCAATTTCCTCTTAAACCAGACCTAAATCATCATACAATGTTCATCTTTTTCTAAAACGATTTCACATGCATTTGACTTCGAATTCGTATGAGTTCACTTCGTTTCTTGTTAGATATTATCTCAAATTTCGATATCATCAATAAAATACATAATCCTAATCATGAGTTCTATAATCACAATTGATATTATTTCAAATCAAATCTTCCTAAACTTGGGTTTTTATCTAAAAATCCTATAATCTAGCATGTGTTTCAACAAACTCATAATTATGCAATTTTAAACAACTTGCCTCTTAAGATGATTCTGAATTTCCTTGGAAGTAGATGATGTGAGTTACTTCTCCTCATTCTTCCTAAATTCCGGTGTTGTATGGTGGTGGTGTAAGGTGTCTTTAGGTGTTGCTCCTCCTCTAAGACCCTTCACCTCCTTACGAAACTCTTCACTTTCTTGTAAAATCTCTCACACTTTCTCTCCTTTGGTTTCCTCTCACTTTTATTTTTCAACTCCCCATTTGATTAGACAAAGAGTTGGTTTTAAAGTAGCTACTATTGTATCTCTTCATGGGTGGTCAAAAATTGACTTTTCACTTGTCGGGTCGATCCCCCGAAATCCTATACATGTGCCCGAATATAGTTTTCTAACTATTTCAACGCTTCTGGACACTTCTACGCTTTGGAAATGACTATATGGATTCAATATATTATACTTACTTCATAATGCTCATATTAAGTCCTGGCATATCTCAATTGTGGATCCCAATTAAATAATTAATAATCGTCGTGTTTCTCACTTATTCCATAACTTATATTACTGTAACATATTCCATAACTTATATTACTTATTCTCTCAGTAGTGTACATTTGAATTTATAATATTAAATATTAACTCAAGTCACACTAATTAATATTTAATTTATTCCAAATAAATTTTCCAATTTAAATTCAATTAATCCAATTTAAATATCCTTAAAAATACGTGGTATTACAAGTACCTGCTCGATCATATTCTATTTTTCCTACCAGAAAGCTGGGATGACCCTGTAGAGAATGTATTTCTCGTACATAATCCCGACGTAGCCCTGACCATGTAGCAACATACTACCTATGATTCAGGTCGTGACCCTCGCATTTAGTCTGAGATAAAGTCCACGACGACCAGATTTTGTCATGCATGAAATGGTCAAGGATCTCAGCCATGACCTGGAGGCCAGGTCACCATCAAAATCCTTGACCTTTTCTAGTTCGTAGTGTAGTGCCTTATGCGATATCATTTATTCACATCATTTTACCGTCATCATGATATCTCTTTAATGCACTGATTGATTATTTTGTTATAGTTTGACTCACCAGTGCATTTAAGACATATCATGTTGTCACTAAAATAGTGTTATTTAATTGTGTTCTAATCAAATTCTTCCTAAAAGAAAATTTATTATGTTTGTTTGACAATTGGATAGTAAAAATTAATAAACAAATAAATAAAAAGATCTCCACAATTATTGTTCGATAAAAGTTTTATTTATTTATTTTTTTATTATAATACGTCCACAATTACTCAATAACTCAAATAGATTGAGCGTTGAAATTAAGATTTAATTTAATTTTTTACATTTGCATTTGGGTATTATTTAGATGTGTATACATAGAGAGGGAGATAGGCTGAGCGAGAGGGGGGCATGCGTAGGGAGTCTTTTTATTTTTCATATATCTATTTGCATCTTGATTTTTTTTTTGCAGCCACACTCAAAATCAATTAAAAAGGTATCATACTCCAAACTTAGTAATTATGAACGTATTAAAGTAAAAAAAATAGAAAAAATGGCCTTAAAATTACAGTGTTATAACCTGTAAGTTTTTTTAAAAAAAAACTTTTAAGTTTTGGTTATTAGCTAATTATGAGGCGAACATCGAAAGAAGTGACTGTGGCATGAGGTCAATTTCAAAAGGATATTAAATTAGTGATTTCCATTTTAACCAAAATAAATGAATATATGAGGGAACATTCTTTTAATGAAATTAAACTACAAACTTAGGGTTAAGCTTCAAAATCGTCTTATCTCATAGAAAAATGGGTTGTTGAAAGTTGTAACAAAGTAAATGATAGGAAATACTAGTGATAGTCTTGAAATGAGCAGACTCGAAACACGATCTACTAATTTGGGGTGAGAGAGAAATTCTGTTCCTATGAACAATTGAGCCTTTTTATTGATCGGATGATAAACAATTACAACAATGGAGATATTTATAATATCACTCGCAAATCTGTTATACATCAGTTGAATATTATGGTGAAAAGCTAAAAAGAAGTTTGCTTTTCAATTATGGATAGGAGGTTTCGAAGGTGGTGGAGGAATGATGGTCCATTTTCTCCCATTATTACTCCGTATTTAGTGGTTCTTTGTCTCCTCCATGGCCCTATGTAAGGGAAGGCATTCAGCTGAGCAAACACACCAAAATTCAACAATCAAGAGAGAGAGTGAGTTTTGGATCTTGTATTAAAAATTAAAGAATATTTGTGTTAAGTGAAAATTTATGGGTTCACTCTTTTGTATAAAATTGGTTATTTGGAGAATCAATTTTGGATATTTTCCATTGAGTATTGGAATAGAATTTAAGAGCCTTTTTTGTGGTCAGATTATTTTTATGAGTGCCTTTCAATATTGTGTGAGGATAATTTTGTTAGTGAGGAGAGATTATTAGTGTGTGAGGAAGGAACACATTGTCCATCCATTTGTAATCATCTTCTATTATTGACACGAATCGCCTATGGACGTAGTCAAATTGGTGAACCATGTAAATATTGTGTCTTTTCGTGTGTGTGTTTTCTACCCCATATTTATTACATGTGTGTCACTTTATTTGGAATCACAGTCAATATCATTTGTTGACACACTTTCGCACAATAAATTGGTATCAGATCCTAGGTCCCACAATCTAGCTATTTTAGATTTTGTTGGAGAAATTTTCTTACGTATTGTATCCATACGACACTGTTTGCACAAATGGTACACGTACGAGTACTGTTCATATGTACGGTTACTATTCATAGCCCGAAAAAAATTTGCAGATTTGGAATTTTTATTGTGATCATTTTGGTTATGGAATCCAAGATGAGGTATAATGTGGAGAAATTTCATGAGAGGAACAATTTTGGCCTTTAGCAAGTGTGGGTGAAGAACAACCTTATCAAAGAGGGTTTGATCCCTGCTTTGGAGGGAAAACCCGACACGATGAAGGACGACGAGTGGAAGAATATATATAGGGAGGCTTGTTCGACAATTTGGTTGTCTTTATCGAAGGAAATTAAACACAAAATTATGATGGAGACTTCGAGTAAGGTGATTTGGGTAAAGATTGAGAAGCTTTATTTGGAGAAGTCTTTGACAAATCGGATTAATCTAAAAACAATTCTACCGATTTAGTATGGATTTGATTACTTTGTTTCAAGGCCACCTAAATGATTTTAATAGGCTTCTCTAGGAACTACTAAGCATGAAGGTAGAGAATAAGGTTGCATTTTTGTTGGCTTCTCTTCTCGAGAGGTACAATCATTTGGCGACTATGATGATGTATGCGAAGAAGAATGTCATTTTGTATGAGGTCACATCAATACTTCTCTCCAACGAAAATATAAAAAAACTGGTTGAGGGTGATGGTGATGCCACAGGGCCTAGTCATTCGAGGAAGACCAAAGAAGCGATGTTCTAAGAGTTTAAGGTCTAAGTCAAAGGGGCACAATGAACGAGATTGTTACTATTATCACGATGTTTTGGGAACATCATTGCCTCTTATCCCAAACTTAAATAAAAGAATGGGAAAGGCAAAGAGAAGGTTCAAGATGCAACCGCAAAAGTGGAGGATGCAAGTGATTCGGAGGATGACGATTATGCTCTCACGGTAACCTCATTTAGGGAGTAATTTAATGACGTTTGGGTTCTTGATTCTAGTTTTTCAGTTCATATGTTTCCCAATCAGGATTTTTTCTCCTCTTACAAAGAGGTGAAAGTTATTTTTATTTTAATAGCCAATGAGAGTGACTTAAAACTTTTGGGAATTGGTTCAATCAAAATTAAGATATATGATGGGTTGGTGAGAACTTTGTGTGGTGTGTGACATGTTTCGTGTATTCGGGTAAACCTTATGTCAGTAGGTATGCAAGATTCCATGGGTCACAATGTGGTAAAATCAGGTGGAGGTATAAGGGTCGTGGAAGGGTCACTTGTAGTGTACAGGGGAACCAAGGTGAAGAACCTCTATGTTCTCCAAGGGACTACGGTAACATGTGGTGCTTTGTGGGGCCTTCTATTACACCGGGTTAAAATTTGCATTTGAAGGTTGGCAACTGAGGAGTAGGCAAGCGGGGCTTGCATTTTGGGAACACTGACAATCTTTACTCTCCTTCGAGTTGTGAGGGAACTACACAATATTCTGGGTGTGGAATCCATTTTAAGGTGGCAACCAAAATTGCAGCAGTCCTTAAAGGGAGACCAGCCTATGAGGATGGACATGGAGTTGGCTTGCGATAATATTGATGGAAAAATAATAGTCCATTCTTGTGCTATTAATATGCGTGGGAGGAAAGAAGTTGACCTTGATAAAGATGCGAGCGAAAGTCAAGGACATCCTATTCTGTAACAAAGAGAGAAAATGACTTTCAGTTACCAACCGATGGTTAGAGGGTGGCTGGTAGTTGTTTCTAGATGTGATGTTGAACTAAGGGTTTTCGAGGGTGCTATCGAGCATTGTGGGTATGACGGAGATAGTGGAGGCATTCTTATGGTTTCATAAGATATGCATCAGTTGAAGACTAAGACAAGGGTTAGGTTTGAGGAGGCTTCAAACCTAATCAGAAATCTTTATTAGTTTTTTTGGTGGCCACGACCGTGTATTTTGTTGAGATCCTCACTTTATGTTGGTTTTGTGGAAGACTTGTTTTGGTATGGTGGTTGTGTCCTCCAAGGTGACTAAAGTCAATTTTTTTTGTTGATAAAAGTTTGACAGGGCGACCTATAAAATTATGTCAAGGTGGATATTGTTGAAAAAATGTAAAGCAGATTGTTTTTCAATCGTGGGTAGGAGGTTTCAATGGTGGAGGAGGAATGCTGGTCCATCTTTCCCATTATTGCTCCATGTTTAGTGGTTTGTTATCTCCCAACCCTATATAATGTAAGGCATTTAGCTGAGCAAACACACCAAAATTCAGCAATCAAGTGAGGGACTGAGTTTTTTTTATCTTGTATTAAAAATTAGAGAATATTTGTGTTAGATGAAAATTTAAGGGCTCTTTCGTGTAAAATTAGTTATTTGGAGAACGAATTTTGGGTATTCTCTATTGAGGGTTTAGGTAGAATTTAAGAGTCTTTTTTGTGGTGAGATTAATTTTGTGACTGTCTTCCAATATTGTGTGAGGGTTATTTTGTTAATGAGAGGAGAGATTATTAGTATGTGAGGAAGGAATATATTGTCCTCCCATTTATAATCTTCTTCTATTATTGACACAGATCACCAGTGGACATAGCCAAATTGGTGAACCACATAAATATTGTGTCTTTTCGTGGCACTACAAGAAAATAACCTTTTTATGAAATTTTTGAATGAGACAACCCGCTCACCGAAATAAGGGGTGGATAGCCCGATACTCCAATATAACGGAATCATGAACGAAATCATTCTCAGCATCACAACAATAGAATGAGTATTCGGGAGAACCACCCAATAGTTCAGAAAACAAGTGGTCAATTTTTTTTTTATTTTATGTTATAAGTTAAGGAAATAATTTAAACAACCCAATCTAAAAGAAAGTGGAATACTAAGAAAACTTATATTACGTCCATAACACACATAGAGTAAGAGGACCAAATATGCCGTCGGTCAACAAGTACATACAACGTATTTCAACAGTTTAATAATTTACATAATACATCCATTAAACAGTTACAAAAGCTTGGGCCACACGCCCGAGTGAAAGACCCGAGCATATCTAGAATACAAAATGAAGGCGTCTAACAACATATCCCGTAATATTTGCAAAATCTTACGGCTCCCCAAAAGTACCGGAGTGGAAAAATCAGAACGGGCGCCCTTGCGGCGAAGCACCTGAGCAGATACAAATTCATACACAACAAGAAAAATGAACGGGTCAGGGCCCGGTTCTATATGATCACCAGATGAATAAAAAGCATGACAGTTATGAACAGTTAATCATGAATGATAAGGATGAGAATCTATCAACATAATCTCAAAGCATAATAAGGCCATTTAGATGATTATAACTTTTATTAAATTATGCAAGGGAATATAATTAGACATCATATATTAAAAGTCCCCCATCATTTTTCACCATTTCATTTCATTTTTCATTCCTTATCAGGAATATAATTACTATCGTATGCTCTTATAGCATTTCACATATTTCAAGTCCCACTTGAATCAGAATGGTTTTAATCTTATACATATAACGATTCTAAGACCGCCCCTCCGAGTTTCCCCACTGGGCGCGCCCCTAAATGACTATCATCTTCCAGGGTCTATCAAACAAGACAACCTGGGTACCTAACGCAACATCGGGAAGTGGCCATATGCCTGCGGGAGATTCATGACCACACCCAGAATCACCTCACCAGCGCAGTAAACATATAATAACCCATCATATGGCCGAGGACTATAGTCTCCATGCGTTCATTAGTCAGGGGACATCACCTCATGCGCGAACTTCCCTTATGATAGCATTTAGAGAGGTGTATTTAAGTAAATTAGCATTTACAAATTAATCAGATTTTCATTTCCATTTTACATATGTGTGTTTCATTTTCATTTTCCATGTACATGTTCATTTAATGGATATATCCCATTTTAACCGGAGTTATAGGTGAATCATATCATCATCACAACCTTAATAAATGAATAAACTCTCAACTTATTCTCCAACATTATAGGGTTTTATTATAACCCACCACGACTATAGTACCTCGATTGAGCCTCTAAAGTCTCCACATATGACCCTACAACTTCTAGACCTCTAATATTTAACTAAGGAAAAGAAATGCCCTTACATCAATTTCACATCCCCGGAATTAGCCTCATTTAATGCATTTCTATTCTAGGGTAGTTACCCAACTCCTCTAGGACTCTAAGTTTACTTCATACAAGAAGGTTCCTAGGTCCTAAGCCTAAAGAAAAGGGTTAGAATCGAGTAGAAAAAAAATAACTCAAAACAGCAGGGTCCGAATCGATTCGCCCCACAAAGCGAATCGATTAGCCTGAAAATAAAATCGATTCGGGTAATGAACCCAACTTTCTGTAATAACCGAATCGATTCGGACTTATCCCGAATCGATTTGGGTCCCAGACCTGGAAACTAACCCCTTAGCGAATTGATTTGCCCTAAGGGCCGAATCGATTCGCCCCTGAAGAAGGGCCAAGAAGGGGCTACGGGTTATGAACCCTAGTTTTTCCCCAAAACCTATTTCTTCTTCATTTTTACACACATCCAATAATATTAATCTACCCCAAATCATCCTACATGATTATCAACTATAATTATCCACAAATTCATCAACATAAACCACAATCAAGGTTCAAATATCATAAATTCCATTTTTTTGATCCATAAATGCTAATACACCACTATCACACAATCTACTCATCTTAAATCACATATTAGCATGTAGAAAACTTGCCTTGATGTTCAAATCTCAAATTTTCTTGTAGTAGCAACAATCTCCAAGCTTGAATCTTCAATCTTTCTCTTTCTCCTCTTTTTCTCCAAAGTTCTCTTCCTCTCTTTCTCTCTCTAGGTCATTAAATGCACTTAAGAGAAATAAATGAAATGCAAGACTTAAAAATCGTGGCTTAAGTCTAAATTCCAACTTAAATGATTAATACCGCGATAAAATGACTCGCAACTACACATTTAAGCTATAACTAGTCAAAAGTGCTCGAAACATAAAAATACAATATGGCACTTATTTCGACTATCTCGCACATTTCGGGACTAACTACGCCCTCCAAATTATCATTTGGAAATTTTATAACTCATTTCAAGTTTCGATTTCATTTTAAATCATACATGTCATTTAAATCTTATGACACAATAAAACACAACATGGTGATATTTACTTACACATACGGTAAATATGCAACATTTTTTTAAATATTAACTTTAACTTATTCAATTAATATTTACTCTATATTCCAACATTTTATATATAATTACTTCACATAGTAAATAAAATTAAAATAGGTTCTCAAAAGCGAGGGTTGTTACATTTAAGTGTCATAAAACACATTTTATGACGCTTTATTTTTAATAAAAAGCGTCATAAGTTTGGGTGTCATAATTGATACCCATAAAAAGTGTCATATTAGGTAACGGTTATATATGACTTTTTTTTTCAAAATTATCATATCTGCTACAAGAAAGGGTCATAATATACTTTACAAGCTGTCATATTTGAATTAAAAGGCATTATGATAAATAATTTCAAATATTTGAAAAGGTCATATAAAATATTTCATCACATGAGGGTTTAATATAAACGGTCATAAATTAAACATATAATAGAAAAAATTAATAACCAATATTAATGTCACAGTTAACAAATAAATCTAAACACAAATTAAAATTCATAATAACATAAAAACCACCTTGAAATTTTTTGTATTCAACCTCTTGCAATGTACATCATTCGCAAAAAAACAATGACCTACTACATGTATCACTAAATATATCCACTATCAACATCATTCAAAAAAAATGTCTCCAAAATAATGTACATCCAAAAATCACGCATATATGCGCCAAAGTCAACTACACTAAATCAAATTGATCTAACACATCAACAAAATTTCATTCGTCTCGCTTCATAGTGTTAGGCAACAATGAGCCGAAGTCTTCTTCCCACTTAGATTCACGATCGTGTTGTCTGAAATTAATACACCTTTACATGCCTCCAAGTAGATGCTCCTGCATATGTTCAAAGTTTTAAGTCACATATTTAAAATGATGATAACAATAAGAGTAAATAATGAGGCAGTAATTACAAATATGTTGGTAAAGAGGAAAAAAATATTTTCTACTTGGGGACCAAAAATATGCTTTAGAGTAGTTCCAAGAACTCCAATTAAACTAACATCAGCACAAACCATTTTAACCCCTATCCATCCTTAACCAAGAACACGCTTTAACACGAACAAAAAAATATTATTCATAGAACATAAACATTAAATATTTTGGGAAATACTCGTACAGAGGATGTTAGACCATAAAATAACATGTGTGCACACTTCCTCCTCCATTGCCTTCAACCTAACCACACCATCCGCATTACCCTTTACCCCACCTACAAACAAACGCAATATAAATAAGCAAACTGAAATCAAAATTGGGAAGTATATTAAGGTCAACGATATAAACTTGTATTAATAACTACAAAAGTGCAAGTGGTAATAAAAAGGCTAGTAATTGTATCACCACATTCATCAAGTAAACTCCATTAGAAAAACTGGCATTGAGAATACATAGAAGGAATCAAGGGGTTTGTCTTGACTAACATATCTTTTGATTCAGTTGCACCAATGCAATACACATCACATAAAAATGACAAAGCAAAATCGAAACTAAACCCTCCACACTTAAGCAAAGATAAACTACTTAATAACTAACTAGTTGAGTTTCACCTAAATTACAGAACTCCGCAAAGATAGAACTATAGGAATCTCATGAAATAACATTCCAATGACTCTAAAACAAAGACACAAAAATGTTATTGCAACACTACATCGAAGAAAAGAAACAATCCTCGCACTTTCAAAAATCATATTAGCACTTTGTTGTTTATGAGGAAGCACCACTACGTAAAGATTGATCCTTCTTCGTCTTCCTAGGAGCCAACTGAGTCTCAGACTATAAAACCCATAAATCACATTAAGCGGCAATGCCAAGTGATATATGGAGATGTAACTTGTGTTCATGCATAAAATCATTAAAACAAAAGACTTTAAACAAATAGGAAAGAAAGCAGTTACCTCTTTCTTGACTGGTTATTCTTTCTCATACAAGAATAGTTCAATATGGCGGGGAGATGACACGTAAGATGCAAAAGAAATATACCATGTCATTAATCACGCTGGAAAAGGAAATGTCTATTCAAAAATTTGTTCAAATTATGTTTTCTTTAATAGCTGTTAAAACTAAAAGAGATTGAATTGACTTGTGGATTAAGAGATTGAATTGACTTGCGAATTAAGAGAATGAACCAATTCTTGACTTTCGAATTATAATTATGACTATGATGTGACCACTAAATATATACCAAGCATGAATTAATATTAAATGGATATAATGAGTGGGCAAGGTCCCTAACTATAATGAAAGTAAATTGAACCACCACTGCATCAGAAGCAAAGTAAATTAAAACGCATAATACATGAGATATTCTGCATAGATGTATAATCATGCATATTTTGTTATAAATTTGAATATTCACAAATTTAAAATTATGTTAGCTCACCTCATAGTAAAAAAGTTGTACTGCATCAATAATTATTTTCTATGTATGAGAATAAAGACACTTCAATTAAAGTGATCCATTTGAATATACATATCACCACAGAATCAGAAACTTCCACTTAATTAACAAACACCTTTTTAGGTGAATATTCAAAGCCAAGGAGAAAGAAATTAGAAACCACATCTTGAGAAGATACAAAATGATTGTTAAACACGGTATTGTGCCATTTATTGTTCCACTCATTGGAAATCTAAAAATACACTAAAAGGTGAGTTAGAAAGACACCCAAAAAAATATTGTTATTCACAAGGAGAGAAGGGTTGATAAGTAGGTTATTAAATGAATGCTACATGTCAACATGAGAACATAAACTACAACTTTAATCTTATTTTCCAAAGATGACATTTCAATTCTTTATATTAACATACTACTGAAATTAATTCAAAACAGTTGTCAATAAAAATATGCAGAGGTAAACTAATAATACAAGTGTACATGAGGAAATACTCAACTTGTCTTGACTTGAAATAATTAAACATTGAGGTTCTTTTGTGGCAATGGTTAGTAAACCCACTTTATGTGAAATGGAGAATAATGAGGGTGAAGATTTTAATTTTCAAAATATGGTGATGAATGTTAACATGACAGTTCCTAATAATTTAATCGATATATCAAGCTTGTGGGCATCTTCCTCTTTAAAAACGCTTGTGAAGATGAAGAATGTACATCGTTAGAAGCCCTTATGATCCCACTGGGTGGTTTCTGAAGGAGGAGTATAAAGGATATAGAAAAATCGGAGTGGGTTGGTGCCAGGGTTTCCATTAAGGCTTAAAGGAGAGTAGGACATATTCATGAAAGAGGGGTGACTTTGTATTTTGATATTTTGTATTGGAAACCATAGTCCACCTCAAAAATTGAACGGATCACTCACACCTTCCATACAATTTACATTGTATTTTCTTGCATACCAAAAGTCCTCTCAATCTTTTCTAATTTCATTACGATTATGTATATTTTTTCTCCCAAATGTTCTGTATAAATGAACACATCTGACTATTGCCCTTAATTCAATTGAGTAACATACGATTGCCTAGGACGTTCTTGTTCATGATAGGGGTAGTATCGAAACTTCCTTGGAAATCCAAAAGCCGGAGAAGTTTACTAGAGTTGTATAGATAGGCTGGAATGGGCACCGTTTTGGAGTGTAGGCAATAAAATTGGGCAACAAAGTAGGGTGGCGAATTTGATCCAGAAAAATTGAGATTAGAAACAGCTAAGGGTATATGAGATATTTTCTTGGGCGATTTTATGGGGAAGAGTATATATCCTTTCAACGGAAGAGAAACTGCCAAGTTGGTGGCCAACGAATTCACCCCCCATAAAGAAAGCTTTTGCGCCAACGAATTCACCTCCCGCAAAGGAAGAGAAGCTGCCAAGTTGGTGGCCGCTTTCACTTTCACCACCACTTGTCGCCGTTGATAAGCAGGACTATTAGAGAAAAGCTAACGAATTGATTCGAGGTTGTTTCTTGTTTTTTTTCCTCTTTTTATTCTGGTTTAAAAAAAGTTTTTAAAAGTTTTTTTTCTTGTTATATTTTCCAAATATTATGTTCAACGAGGCTTTTATAATTCAGGGCCTTTAAGTACATTTTAAGAACCCAGCTTGCATGCATCTAATGACATAATATGAATGGTTATTCTCAACGCAACAAAACATTTTTCCACTAAATTATATTTTAACATTTTGCTTAATTTTGATGCAATATCCTCATCATGTCCTTTTGAACAATTTGTCCCAACTCAATTTAGGTTACCTCTTCCTTTGACGTTTCGTTAATATTTACCAAATCACTCTTTCTTAAAATATTGGATACCATAAGTTGGTTAAAACATTATTATTGATGTAGTACAACTTTTTGGCTATGAAGTGAGTTGAATTTGTGATTCTTCCATAATTTCTTTCTCCTTGGCTTTGAATATTCACAAATATAATCATGACATATTCTGCAGAATATATCACATAATTTCAATTCATCGAAGCCCTGACGAAGATGAAGCTTCCTATGGATATTCAAAACGAGTCAACCAGCTGAAGAATTACAGATTCAGACATGAAAGTGAAATCATCGACGAAGGACAATGGCCTCAGTTTAAGAGTGTTTAATTGTTTCAATAGGCAAACATATTAAAAAATAAAAAATAAAAAATAAAAAAAAATAGGCAAATATATTACTCATATAATTGACTCTCAACTAACTGTTGTACTCAAATTAAGTGGCGAGGACTTTTTCTTTGTGTTAGTAAAGCATGTTTTGTGTGTTTTTCAGTCAATTTTATTTTCAAAACACTGTTACTTTTTCATAGATCATTATATTAGCTCTTTATGGAGTAAACATTAGTTAAATTTTTTCTATCATAGTTTCCAGCACTATTTTTTCTATCACAGTGTCATGAGGTTTGTCCCTCAAATGCACAATCATTAGATGGCAACTACTATTTGTGTGATTTAGAAAATATTAGGAGTTATGAATAAGTTGGGATTTGAAGATGTGACACTTAATTCTGCCATTGTTTACAGCATCACTAAGGCTTGCCTTTTGACTGTGTTGTCAAAGTATACCAAGTTGGAGTAATATGTTATTATTTAAACATCTAGTTCAGTGATCTATAATAAATTCCTTCTTCACATAAGAGTGATGAACTCGTTTTTAGATTTTTCACTTATGCATTAACATTTGGTTAGTAACCCATATAGTTACTGAAGATTATATATGATTGTGCGAACATACACACTGAAACAATGAAGGCACTTGAAGCAACCGCTAGGATAAATCCTATTAAATTAGGAGTGAACAAGATTGGAACTAATATAGGATTTGATTACTCAGATATGATGAATCTTTCATCTGATTAACTCAGAAATATGATGATATTTGAAACCTTGGATTTCAGAACAATAGGGGTTTTGCATACAATGTGTGTCGATTGCACAGTTATGTGTCATAAATACAACATGTGTATAATGAAATGAGGAGAATGTAGGAATAATAGAGGAAAATTAGCTTGTGGGTTCAGAAGGTCTAAAATGGCTATAAGTGAAGACTCGAACGATGAGAGTAGATGAGGCGCATATATACCCAAAAATTAACCGAACACCACCAGTATTTACAACATGCAGTTTCATAAAATGGTAGAGACCCTATTGTTCACTGTGCTCTGGCAGCTATCTCAAGCGAGCGAAGCATGAATAATATTAAATACGTAAGGATATACGACTCCAACATCCAAGTTCTCAAAGCCTCTACAAACACCAACATTGATAGAATTTGTAAATCAAAGTTGCACTACCTGTTACGTTCTTAGCATTTGTAAATCAAATAAGGATTCCCCCGTCTCTTTTTATATTGATAGAATTTTTAGTTATGTTTTGGCGTAATGTGTGTGTGTGTGTATTCGCCTTGTTTTGTACATGTTATTTTGAATACATCTTGTATACGGGTTTCCGTGTCCTAAGAAATTTTCACATCGAAACAACAACGTACATTCCATAATGATGGAAATGTTCTTTTTCTACTTGAAGGAAGATGAAAAAAAAATACCAAACCCTATCTCTACCTCCATATATTGACTCATTAGAAGAGGTGAGTGTCAATCGATGAATAAAGATAGTCAATTAAATTGTCGAGAAGCCGACCAAAGTAAAGTAATCTAATGTGATGTAATCACCATGCCAAAGTGCCAACCCAACTAACAAGAATATTCAAAGTTAACATTTTTTCCCACCTGAATCCATAAAACAACGCACTTTAAATACGAAAAAGAAAAGTGAGAATTACCTCTTCCTTTAAAAGATTATGCAGCTCAAATTTACAATCGTCTAGCCTCATGAGATCTGAACTATCAATAACCCATACCAAACCATCAGTTTGTTCAAAGTAGTTCCTCCAGTAAGACTTTATTGTTCTTTAGCCCCCAACATCCCATATGTTAAGAGTATACCTGTCACTAAAGAATCAAATTGCAATGAATTCCTTTATAGCTTCAAATAAGCATAAACGTCGGGTCCAAATTTACTCAAGGAAGTAAATTTTCACTTAAGTGAAGACAAAAACATACTAGACTATAATCTAAAATGAAGCTATCTTTAGATTGAACAGTGAAGAAAAGGACCAAATAAGGAATTGACATTCAACCAATTATAAATGGTTGAATTAATGAGGTATGACATTTTCTAAAAAATGAAATCGTTAAAACCTATAATTTACATGTTAAACGAGTTGTGTATGGTGCCATTAGTATAGTAAGAATTACATACTTATTATAAGCAATGGTCTTGATGTTGAAACCTAGCGGGGGACTGATGCCGTATGTGTCTTCGCCATTAATTTTGAGAATAATGGCAGTCTTCTCAGATTTATAAAAGTTGCAAACACCAACAACTAGCTTGAATGGGACGACGTGGTGCATTGCTTCGCCTATGACTTCTAAGGTAGATTTGCAAAATGCGTTAAATTGGGCTTGTGGGTCTTCTGGGAATGTGGACTACTTTGCTATCCAACCTAGCCAGCCTTGTTTTGAGCCAGATAGTCCAGTGTCACATGCATCTTATGCCTTCAACAACTATTACCACCAAAACAGAGCTACTGACATTGCCTATGGCTTTGGAGGAGCAGGGGTTAAAACAAATAAGAATCCAAGTACGTATGATTCAACCTCTTTAAAGTCAACATAATCTTTTCTTAATTTGCTTTACCTCTCAAATTACTAACTATATTTATGTTGTGAAACGGGTTATTAATTAAATTCTGAATTTTATCTTGTTTTATGCCAAGGGATTTCCTAATCAATCAGTAATTATATAAAACTCGAAATATAATTAATATGAAAATATTTTCACCGCAAAACCTTTCATAATGTAGTCAGCATAATTTACCTCGAATGTTTGAATGATGGGAAATGCCTCAGATCAACCAAATTTTATGAAGTGGAATTTCCATTGAAGAATATAAATGAACATAACATGATTTAAACAGAGGTACATTGACAATTCTCATTTTCGAAACTGGTTAATTCTCATGTTCATCTTTATTAAAGATTCTTTAGTGCTATAAAACATTATTCTATAATCAATGAAATGAAGAAAACATTATGAACCTTAAGAGAGGATAGTTGAGGTCCAAGCACTCATCTACATTGTCCTTAACAATACTTGTTAATTCATATAGGGAATATTTTTGTAAGATTTCATTTTTGTTGATGCAAGAAATGAAGGACTTGGTAGAATTCCTAAAGACAACAAAGCCATGCTCTCTGCTCTTATTCATACTATTGACCACATTCTCATAAATAACCGCAATGTCCATAAACCACCAACCGACAATCTCTTGTAACTTGGTGGGAACCAATTTGATCTCCCTCACAATTTCCTCCCACACGGGAGCTTTATCTTTCATCATCTCGGTTAAACTGACCTGGTCTTTCCCCTCATGTTACCCCACCATCTCCAACTCAAACTTATTCACCAACGCGATCCATGTATACTTCCCACTTGAAAACATCACCGCAGTTGCAGTTAAATACCTGGTTCTTGGCATTCAGATCTACTACAGCCCATATCTACTGCTCCGATATGAGATCCGCCTCGACCGCATCAGCATAACAATTCCAAGACGCTTTGAAACCGCGATAAATCCGAAAATGATACTCCTTCCATGCGATGCACATACCTCCCTCATCACCTCCGAAGAAAACCTATGGTTGATTTCTGTCCGAATCAAAAATTAAATGCTGGTGGCTTGAGATTGAATGTTGGTGTCTAGGGCTTCAGATTGAATGTTGTTGATTTTCGTACAGGTATGTGGGTATATGATATACTTTGTTGATTTTTTGTATGATATATATATATATAGACACGTTTATTGGTTGTGTATGTTTCGGATCTCTTCTCCACCCTTTGCAACTAAAAATTGACCCGCAACCGAAGAAAATCGATAACAATTGACAACATCCAAAATCGACATGGTGGATTCGGCGATCGGGCCGCCTTCTCCCAAAACTGACATGTTTGGTTCGGCTGAAAAATAGGCCCCAAACCGAACCATGCACACCCCTAGTTGTGTCAAACACTATTCTCTCCATGCAAATCACCAACATTACATTAATAGTTAAGATTGCACCATTTTTATGCTTAATAATCAATTTTGCTGTCCAAAAAAGGATGTTAATCTTTATTTGAGTTTTGCTTAGAGATTCTATCGACTTGGCACTCGATGATGGACAATAATGAGGATGAGAATAATTTTAATGCCTACTTTCGTATCCTTGTGTTGAGTACAAACCCAATGCAGTGGGTTGCTGTTCAGGTGCACCACAACCTTAGTTTAACTGGTGTGTAACCTGAGATCATGACCGTCGATATCCAATACTAGCAATATGAGAATAGCATGATCAGGACAGGTCCAAGCCGCGCACTATTTCCTCACAAGGGCAAAATCTATAGGTGCACATTATGTTAGTCACTAAGGGACTTGTTAGGTCTCATGTGAGACTTGTACAAACTATCGACGATACATATATTGTTTAGATATTGCTCGATTATGGATATCTTTATTCCAGTGTTATTATAATGAAGTTTATACTCAATATGTAGGATGAGTTAAAGGCACAAAGTTGAGCATCTCCATATCCACTAAAAGGTTACAACAGATAATGCACCTTCAAACCCAAAATTAGTATCACCGTTTGTAGTGGAAGAGATACATTAACACTCTCAGACGCATGAGAACGAGCGAGATACACTTCGCAAGATAGTGGATGGTTTATGAACAAGTTAAATTCTTTCTGATTTGACTAGTGTATTCATTGAACAACATGACCACAACCAATTTTAAAAAGGCGCAAGGCAAGGCGTTTTTGGCTTCAGCAAGGCGAGGCGTAAGCCTCGAGGCACACACAAAAAAAATAGCAAAAAAATATTAAAAAATATTAATAAAACCATAAAAATAAAGTAATAAAGAAATATAAAATAAAAGTGCAAAAAAAAATCTTTGAGGACTTTCTCACATAGTTAAACATTTTTTTATTCCCCCGAGTTGACTCTTTTACATATTGTTAATTTTATAATATGCCGATAAATTAATCAGTGCAAAATCAAATTGACTAAATTATTTTTTTTAGTTTCATTCACATTGGTTATTTTATAATATGACAATAAATTAATCAGTGCAAAATCAAATTGACAAAATTAGTTTTTTAAGTTTCATTCACATATTGATTTTTTTGTTAAAAAATTCTTTCAAGTTACAATAGTAAATAGTATAAGTTGAGTGAAATTTTAAAACAAAAATAGAAAAAAAGAATAAGAGTTAGTAGATTAAAACAACATTTTTTTTAAGTTAAGTGCAATTTTAGAAAAATGAAGAACTTTTAACCTTTAAAAAAACAGGCTTTGTGATGGAAGAAAAAAAAGGTTTTTTTTTTTGCGCCTCAACAAAAGACGTGAGGTGCGCCGAGGCGTAAGCCTCAAATTCAACCCTGAGGCTTAAGCCTCGAGACATTTTTTGCCCGCCTCGCCTCGAGGCGTAAGCCTCAACCGCCTTTTTAAATATTGACCACAACAACAAGAATGAAATGAGGAAAAGGTAATCGAGAAAGTATCTAACACATCTATTGTGGAATACAATATATTATTGGCTCCAATTCCATGAACCAACTGAATTCTCATCATCAACTTCATTCATCAACACACACAATGAACTTGATTGGTGAATGATATTTTCAACCAAGATCATTAAAACTAACATTAACCACTCAATTGCGTAGAATTTCCTTACAATAATGTCCAACAAAGCAAGAGGACATAATAAACCAAGTTCAATACAACTAACTATTTGAAACAATAGTTTACATTATTCATTTAACGTATGAATGTCTAAAATCAATTACTTAAGCATTATCATTTTAAAAGGATAACCTAGATTTATGTTAAGAATATAATAAAATTAACATGCACAACACGACTGTTCACTGTAATATTCTACCACATTCACATGAAACTTCACATACATACCTAAATTAACTCCAATCGTCTCAAGAAAATTAATCCAACCAACGAGTAACAATTAAAGACCAACATTTTGTTTACAGATAATTTTTTTTTAAATCCCTAATTTTAACATTAATCCAAGCAAACACAACAGTCAAAGTTGAGCCAAACATAAAGTAAAAAAAAAAAAAATTGAAAAAAACAGATCCAAAATCAATTATTACCTTAAGTAGCAAAAAATGCTAACTGCTGCCAACACCAAATCGACCAATAGAGAATGCAAAAGGAAATATTGTTTTATAGCACTAAATTGCTAATTGCTAATAGCTGCCAACACCAAAAATTACCTTAAATAGCAAAAAAGACCAATATTGCATAATTATTGTGTACGTACAATTGTAAATAAGGGTTCATACAAATTTCTATGTATGTGTGTGAGAGAAAGAGCGAAAGAATACCTAGTAGTGGACGAATGTTACGTCGTTTTTGGCTGACAAATGTTGAGTCAATTATGGGTGTCGAAGGAGATTTAGGGCTTCTGAAGAAAGAGGTTCTAATTTGAGATAGGGGGAAGGAAGACCACCCTTTTTTAATTACGTGCGTCCAGAAAATTTTTAGGGGAGGAAAAAGGGTCATATATTACACATACGAATAGATTTTTACTAAAAAGAGTCATAATATGTTCCATTAAATATGACTTTTATATATAAAGTGTCATGTACATTAAAACTAACAGGTATAATGACAATTTTCTTTAAACGGTCACAAAGTCATTTTTTTAAAAATGTCATAAAAAGGTATTTTTCTTATACTGGTGTGTATTTTCTATCCCATATTTATTGCGTGTGTGCAACTTTATTTAGGATCACAATCAATATCATTTATTGACACGCTTCCACACAACATATCAAACGGCTCCGATCAATCTAGTTTGTTACAATACAGATATGCCAACTAACTGAGCTTCTATTTAATTGCCGAGACATCAGTCTTGCTAACTCATATATTCTAACTGATACACTTTAAATGTTTGGGTTCAACTTAAAATTGGTAGAATAAAATGATGCCGAATGAAGAATCTCATAACTCCCTTTCCCATCAAAACTGGGCGTTGTCCTCAAGCCTTCACTGCCTACTAGAGGTAATTAAACAGAATGAACTAGTGTTGTCCTAATTTTCTTCTTGAGTTGTGAAGCATGAAAAACAAGATGGATTTTTTAGCCCTGCGTAATTTTTGCCGATAAGTCACCTCCCCAATCTTGTCTAACACCTTGAAGGGGCCATAATACCTGGCTGCGATCTTCATGTTCTTTCTGGGTCACACACTAGTTTCCCTATAAGGTTGTACCTTGAGATACACCCAGGACCGACTTTGTCTCTCCTTCCTTTTCCTGTTAGCATAGTGGTGACTTATGTGTTTTGCTTGTGCCAGATTCTCCTTTAACAGCTAGGACATGAGAATTTTCCCATCCATGATGTCTTCAACAGTAGCTACAGTAGTGTCAATTGTTATTCGTGTTGACCGTTGGGGAAGGACAGACCCATACAATGCTTGAAAAGGTGAACATTTTAAGCTAGTATCGTAATTTGTATTGTACCACCATTCAGCCAAATACAACTGCTTAGCCCATTTACTAGGCCTTTGACTACACATGCACCTTAAATAAGTCTCCATTAACTGATTGCCTCTCTCTAGCAGGAAATTTGTTCGAGGGTGATTATCAGTTCTTACAATCAATTATGTTCCCAATGCCTTCGATTTCTTGAACTCGATCATCGTGCTTCTTGACTGGAATTTACGTTCGAAACGGCTTGAAACAGCATAGAATTTGGAGTTGAGAAAGGAATTGAGATTGCCAGAACAATTGAAACTTGTATTGATCTGATGCAGACAATTACAACAATTAGTTCTAAGAATTAGAGCAACTCTAAGAGGGGATCCCAAGAAGCTAATTGAACATCAGATGATACATATTGCATGTGTATTTACACTCATCGGTCCTTCTTTGGAGCCTTAGATTTGCAAAATACAAAATTACACAAATTAGTTCAATACTGCAATCATTCACAACTCGGGTGTTAAAAAGTTAACAAAAAAGAAAAACGATTACTTCACAAATAGTTATATTTTAGTTAATGGGCATAATCCCCAGTTAATGGAGGCATTTCTCATGATAACCATAGAAAGAGTCCATATCACAAGATTATTCACACATCAAATTTGGTAAAATATTGGTACAAGCCTCTTCAACAATCTGAATAAAAGAGTTAAATAATCAACATTCAGCATAGCAAGTAGTCAATGCATGCAAGAGGCAATAAACAAGTGGGGAAAAGTGTGTTCCTTCAAATGCTATCTCAACTCTATTATACCATCATTTTGTCATCAGTTGCTCAGTAACCCCTGGTAATGAATTAGAAGAAAGAATCAGCAGAATATGTTTTAATTTCGTGATAGCTATGACAAGATGCAGAGATCAAAGGGGAAATGTAAGCAGCAGATAACATATTTACAAGTGAAGGTTTGAAATGGTAACAAAAGTAAGTCGTCTTAGGTTGGTTAGCCAGATCACTCGAGGAAATAGCTGGAGATTGTACAAAAAAATTCCAGAGATCTGAGTCTTTAAACCTGATCACCGGGCAATGACTTTAGATTCCCACAACTATAGACTATACGTGTTCTTAGGGTGGGGGATGGCCTCTTTCCGGAATGGATCATGTCTCTAGACATAGTCGTACTAATCTAATACATTCGTTTGGAATATTATTAATAGAATTTTCTATTCGAATTCTAACAATTAAAGGCATAACATAATGTTAATGGTACTAATGCAATGCCTATTTCTGTAGTCTTCACATTCATCTCCTTTATTACTAACGCCACACAAGTTCTTGAAAGTTAACTTATATTAAAAATGACAAATACATTTGTTTATAGCATAAACTTTATAGTGACATGATAAAGGGAATATTTTCGAAAGAAAGCACTTGTATGAGTAATCAGTTCGATAAAAAATATATATTGCAAATATGTTGTGGTGAATATACAAAGTAAAACGCTATTTACGGTAAAATACATAACAAACAGAAGTATCTTAACTATCTATCATGAATCTCTTGTTTTGGGGTAGAATAAACTTCATTATTTGACATGCTCTAGGAACAAACTTCTCCGTTGTCAAAGATTGTGATTCAATAACTCTCCTTGTTCTTAATTCCTTCCCAACACTACAACATCAAAGGAAGCATTTTTTAGGACCTACCCAATGGAAGACATCATTTTTATTAAAAAAAGAAAACTCGAGAAAGTAAAAGAACAACATATACCTTTTGTGCTCATGAATTGATTTTTCATCCAAACTACTAGAATCCTGAGACACAAAAAGAAAATAAACAACCGATTACTATAAGAGAAACATATTACAGAACTAGAATACTGAACAACATGATGAATATATATGTAATCATAGTAGTAAAATTATGGAAGTGTTGTTAATAGAAATCCTAATTTTGAAAACATTTTGAAAGGAAAGTTATTGAAGAATGAATCATATTTTTTTTATTACATTACAAGCTTTCAAAGCAATCTAGTGCCCTTACTATTTACCCATAAAAATCATAACAGAAAAAATAAAGTGTTTTACCCATAAAAATCAAAATAATCTAGTGTCGTCAAAAAACTGAATACTTCTATTGCTATTCCATCTAACCTCACTAGGTTGGGCCTCTCTGCTATCCTCAATAACCTTCTCAAATTAGGTAATGTTGATTGGGAGTCTGAACAATTTGATTTTCTGATCGATGGAGAGTTGGTTCTAATGTCGCTTGAAGAGTTTCTTATCGCCAAGGGAATTTTAGCTTAGAAGATATTAGAAAATGAATACATAAAAGCTATAGTCCCATGAAAAGAAGAAGAGCCTTCTTTACATGATGATTGGGTCATTATAGTTGATCGTTCAAACCCGGTGTTCATTTTGACAGGGTGCTATGATGGCTTAGGAAGGATATGGAAAACTGGTGGATTGTGTACACATATTAGAAGGACACAGTGATGCAGTTACTTCAGTTAGTATTGTTGAGCCAAAATATGCGGGAAGTCATACTGATCTACTCATTGCCAAAAGATACGACCCTGAGGTTGTGGAAGTTTGATACAGAGGACTCATTGGATGGTCCTAGGAGGATTAGAGCATTTAGAGGTCTACGTGGTCATACTGCTTCTGTTCAAAGCATTGCAGCACAGGCCTCTGGAGATATGGTCTGTTCTGATTCTTGGGACTGTAGAATCAATGTCTGGGAGACGAAGGGGTCAAAAGGTGGAGTTGATTTAGCATCAGTTAAGAAGAGAAAGAAGGATAGTGAAGAGGAGGATTCTCAGTCATAGGGGGAGGTTGTATCTACAACACTTGTGGGGTCAGTGGTTTATCCAGAACGTGGAACAATTTATTCTTCATCATGGGATCATTCTAGTAGAAGATGGGATGTTGAAATAGGAAAATATTCACTAAATATGTTTTGTGGGAAAGTCATCAATAGATTGTAGAGGTAATGATTACCAAGCCAAACAAAAGATATTTGTCTTATTTTTCATAAATAGAGAATGCCCAAAAGATGTATAATAAACTTTCAAAAGTAACCCATATGCATTTCATACATTTTGAATCTAGTGCGCAAAATACTGAGATTATGTAACAGCCTATAACAAGGACCTCTTCTGTATCTATTATGAATAGATATTATGTTGAAGAACCCTTTTAAATTTTAAACAAACTCACCATGGGTAACAATCAACAAGTTTGAAGATGGATATTTATCTGAAAGATCTCGAACAACCCATTTGAATCCCGCCCTTACATCCATTACTGACTCCTCCCACCATGGCATCTGTATTTTTCAGCAGAAAAGTTGCAAGTCAGTACACTAAACCACTCTTAATCTTGGAAAATGGATAAATAGATGCATATATATTAAGGGGATCAAATGTAAGATACTAGCAACCAATTTTTAATTTAACCAGATACAAAAATCACATATTAGCAACACATTACTGTAGTTTAGATCATGGTATCCAGTAAAGTTCATCAATTTCAGGTAATATGGAAAGAGAAGCATTGGCAGCTATTATTCTAAAGTCCACTGTATCTCATGTGCAGTAACTGATCCCTGTTGTCCACGGGCATTCTTTGATCTAACAGCAAAACCAGGCGAAAACCTTGGAAGTAGATAACAATAAGGAAGATTAGGATGGTAGCAAGTAGATTCGTAACGTTTAGAAGATTCTGTCGGTAAAATGCTTCCCGGAGAGTGCGAACTTTATCGGTCCTAGTTATCAGTAGATGGGACAGTGCAATAACAGCACCTTTAAATTCAACACCACACCCACTGTTAATAGTTGTGGGGCTAAATACTTTCTAGATAATGCTTTCACAGATATTGGTAGCTATGAATAAGGAAATCCCCGAGCCAAGACCATAACCCTTCTGGAGAAGTTCATCTAAGCATATCACAATAATCCCCGCAAAGCAAAGTTGAACAATTATGAGAATAGCATTACCAACACCAAGTTGGGTAACACTACCAACCATTCCTAAGAGAACATAAGCAACGGCCTCACCAACAGCAATCAGGATTCCTAGCAACTTTTGAGCATCATTTAAAAGTGTTCGATCCTCACGAACATTGTTGTCCACTTTAATGATCTTTGACCCAAGCAATAGTTGCATGACTAGGCCAGATGTCACAATGGGTGGGTGTCCCCAGCTCCATGACAATTCCACGGTTTGAGGCAATAATCACACGCATCCAATAGAAAGGGTCTGCACCGGTCGTAGAATGTATGCCATAAAGTGGGAGCTGACTGCACACCAAAAAGATGACAAGAGAGATCACAGTATATATGACCTTCTCTCTAAATGGAACCTTCCGGTCAGCACTCTGAACTTCTGGCAGAAATGAAAGGACGGGTCTGACCAGATGCAGTACTCTAAAACCTCCTCCTATCTTAACAAGTCAAGCAATATATTCCCGACAGTTGGAATTTAATATATCGAAAGCTGGTTTTTGAATCTGTGTGGATGGGGATGGGAATAGGGTTTTATTATGAGAAAGGGGGGAGCGGAGAGATGGGGGAAAATTAGGTTACACGTGTTTATCTTTCTCTGATCGAATCAATTTTGAGCATCTAATCAAGCTCAATAAATACAAGCGCTATAAATGTGACCGAGCTTAACTCATTGAGTTGATGAGTCACCCGAAACTTTAATCAGATCAATCATAAGTCAATCTTGGCTTTTTTACAACCCAAATTACGTGTCCTGTCAATCAATCTTTTGAAATACTTCACTTTATGATGCGTCTATATAAGACACCCCTCCAAAATTAGAATTGCATTGCATAAACTAACTCTAATACTTTCTTAGGTCGATGGAACTTAAAACCTCATACGACTATTTCTAAATATGTCTAGGAACAAAATCTCATACCCACTAAATAATTCAAACAAAAACTCAATGATAAATTTAGTGATGCATGGGGGAAAAATGTATTTTCTTCGTTGATATAGAACACTGATAAGAGGTTAAAGTTTGGAGTTAGAACAAATGTTTTATATGCGAAAAACAAGTATCACCGATAACGATATCTGAAAACAGACAGAACAACAATATTGATGTTGTCTCTACATCAGTTTGCCTTAAACTTCGTCAATGTAGGACCCTTGATAAATGTATTAAGAACATGTCAGATCATAGCATGTTTATATAACCTACACATGAGAGTTCCCAACTTATTGCACAATTTCAAACACTCACGACTAAGCAACACCAAAATATATATAAATAAATAATATCAATAATTAATTGTTTGATTAGGAGAATCCACTAACTATGAAAATATTAAGAAAAATAGACACAATACCCTAACTATGAGTACATTACCTAATGGTAAACTTTTGTAATTTAGGAAACAAGTTAGCTTGACTCGAATTGGAGTAAACGAGTGGCAGGTCTGCATTGACCGAGTGGCAGGTCCAATTCGAGTCAAGCTAACTCAAATTATGAAATAAACTTTTGTTTAGGCAAAAGTGGCAGGTCTGCATTGACCGAATAGATTCGGCCTGAGACAGAAGCCCAGGTCTTTGGACCCGAATCGATTCGCCTTGGAGGCCGAATCGATTCGGAAATAGGGTTGTTTCGCTATATTTTTCTAGAATGAGTTTTAATCCATTTCGACCAGGACTCTCGAATTGGAACATTCTATTATAGTACGAGAAGTACGGTTCGGAGATTCATTGAGAATTTCTCACATGTTTTGATGGTGGGGATATATCGAGCTAGTTTGAGGAAACATACATTCGTATGCATTGGAGATTGTCGCGTCGATGCATTGGGGAATTATTAGGGATGGGAGTCCCATTTAGGGTTTAACTAGTGA
This sequence comes from Sambucus nigra, assembly GCA_949130495.1. Taxonomy (NCBI): domain Eukaryota; kingdom Viridiplantae; phylum Streptophyta; class Magnoliopsida; order Dipsacales; family Adoxaceae; genus Sambucus; species Sambucus nigra. Next base: position 10,699,533 of record OX422223.1, read on the forward strand.
GTTAACCTAGGGTGCAAGGTTAGGGACTTTTCAAGTAAGTTGCGGAGATATGGCGAGAGATTGTTAGGCCGACTTCGATATTGAATCCCTTAAGCGAGAGGGTTTTGTTTAGATAGTACGGGTAGACCACGAGAGATAGATCGATTACCCTTAGCGACGAGGAGCTTGTAGATTAACTCATAAACGTGTTGGCGTTAAGGGTTCACTAGGAAGAATTGAACTAAAACTTAAAGTGGGGGTATTTAACTTATTGCCGACCAATAGTTGTGGGTATCCCAATATATGATGAGATCATAAAATGAAAGTATTTTCGAGCTTGAGGCTTACAAATAGTGATTATGTAATTAACAATTGGGATTCCAATAATTGAAAGGATTATGAAATGAACTGAGGATTGAGATGGTGGTTTGAAGACTATTAGTTATGTGTACACTTATAGTCAGGAGTATCATTAGATATATTGATGTACTTTCGGATATAGATGCGATGTGAAGTGATGGTTTCCTACACTAAACTTTGGGGTGATAACCTAAATGTTGGATATATATATATATATATATGTTGGAAGACTATTCATATCATAGGAGAAATGGATGAATATGCTTCAAGTGAGGGATCGTATTCACATATCGAGGTAAATTAAATGTGTTGGGACGACGGCTAGTATATTGAGGTTTACGTATACTTATAGCCGAGTTTATAAATCTTATACATATGGACTAGAGATAGCGTGTATATTTATGTGGATATGTGGATATATATATAATTGTATAGATATGGATATATGTGTATACTCATGTTGTGAATATCTAAACCGTATGTGATGTTTTAATTATATGATGGGATCATATGGATGTATAGAATGTGCATGTGAATGATATATATACTTATGTAGTGAAGCATACCCCGCACATGCTATCATTGGGAAGTTGCACGATAAGGGTGAGCACCCTGGCTCGAGGAGCAGAGTGTGGATATTCCCCAGCTCATAGTCGTCCACTGTGTTATTATGTGATTTACATTTTTTTGGGGATGAGACGTGGTGGGTATGTTTCATCTCATTGCCGGTTAGGAACTATGACCGCTTCCCGGACGTCGTATGTGTGTGTTGGCCCCGATGTCGGTGATATTGAGTCCGACCGTGGTCCCCAGGATGGTATATGAGTGATGCCCTGGAAGATGATAGCATGGTGCAGTATATTGGCATTATGTAGCCGCTTATAATATGAGAATGGCCATTGTACATTATATGCAGTATGTACATTTGGCTATGGGAATGAATTGTTATATATATATATATATATATATATATATATATATATATGGTTAGAATAAATACCTATATATATATTTATATATCATATAGGTGAAAGGATATGAAATTTCTATGGAGTACATCTTGGATGATTATGGTGTACTAGACTGTTGGGGGTTGATGTATCGCACTTGAGGAATATTTTTGTTACATCATCCCAAGGTTATTTATTAGAGATTTTGAGGTTACTCTTAGAGAGTAATCCAAATTTTAGTAGTTGCAGAGATAGAATTTATGCATTTGACATAATGGATCCTTACAATCAACACGGTCAAGGAGTAGTATATCGGGGGGGTTCCTTGTTTGGATTTCACTTTGCAAGACACCCCATGCACGAAACGCAGTGCCATGTTGAGAGTAGAGAGAAGTTTTGTCTTTGGTACTTGTAGGTATTAGCAGTAGAATTGTGTGTATGACATAATGGATCCCTACGATCGACATTGTCAAGGAGTAGTGTATCGAGGGGGGTCCTTGTTTGGATTTTGCTTTGCGAGACGCCCCACGCACGAAACGTAGTGCAATGTTGAGAGTAGAGAGAAGTTTTGTCCTTATTAAATTGTATGCATGTTAATTAGAGATTAAATTATATTAGTGAAACCTAATGTTAATGGGTAACGTATAAAGAATTATAACTGGTATAGGTTAATAAATCGGAATCATTTAAGCCTAGTAAGGCATTCATGTGTATATATAATTAAGTGTAATTGGAATGGGATGGATTCTTGGATTATGGTAGGATGGCAGGTCTTGTTGGTATAGGCCATGCCTATGGTAAGTTAGGTTGTCCTTATTGGGTGGGGTAACTTAATTAAGATTCTAGGACGCGAATAGGTGCACGCTGTTAGATGAGAGGTGAGTTGGGGTTTCACGAGAGTGCGATTACACTTTAATTATGAAATAAGTGCATTTACACTGGGTTTGCCCTTTTTTATGCACGAATAACACACTTGCTAAACATTTTTACACCTCGGGATCTCACCCGTTTATATTTCTCTCCTGCATATATATATATATATATATATATATATATATATATATATATATATATATTACTACAGGTGTCCTACCGCATGGATGCCGGATGCCCTTCTATCCAGAGTCGTGGGAGCCGTAACAGGTGCGGACTGTCGTGGGATTTGGATCGTAGTCGCCTCCTACTTCTTGTAAATCTAGGTAGGATTCACGTTGTATATCGGGTTTATACCCAAGAGTCATTTGTAGTTGTTTATACTTTTTATTTCTGTTGTTGTGACCCGACAGCTTATTCGGGTTCATTTCCTTTTGTGTACTCATTTCATTTTAATATTAGCACTTTCCTTCATCATCATAATTGTGCATTCTACCTTTGTTAGTAGCTGATAGTGTTGGTTTGTCGTCTGTTATATGTTTTTATTTAAATTTTGACATCCGCTTGTAATAATTTTGGGTAGTTAGCCTTATATTATAGTATTGTTAGTTGATGTTGAGACTGAGCCATGTGAGAGACCTGATTTAATGTAGTATAGGGCTGGCCACCCGTTATTATTTTAAGCGGGTTGTCACAGATGGTATTAGAGCATCAGGTTCTAGAGTCTTTAGGATCTGTGCGGGTTTTCTGTGTTCTCCCGTTGACGTTCTTGAGATAGAGCCCTACTAGTAGGATTGTTGTATTCACTACATTTATCTTCTTCTGCGAGGTGTACTTATTTGAATGACGTTCTGACATAGCTGCTTTCGTCTCAGACGTCGCCGAGAATAAGTCGGTTAGGAAGGGGCAAGATGAAAGATATAATACCCATAACAGATTTTGGGTACGCTTTGGTTTGAGGTATTTCTTTCAGTGATTTGGGCAGAGATAAGGAGAGTTTCGTAATCGATAAGGTAAGTATTGATAAGAAGAGAATAGGGAACCCTTGGAAGGTTGGAATGAGAAATTCTTCAACATTTGTTAGCAAACCTGGTGTTGGTGACTTTTACCGATGTGAGGTGTGTGGAGTGGTCCCAATATCGGGAGTATTGGCCTCTGGGAAGAGAGAGTGAGCAAGTGTGGTCGTTGTATGACATCTTTTGGGATGTTAAACCGTTCTGTGATAAGCTAGTAGAGAGTTACTCTACTGATTTTCGGGAGTATGAATTGTTAAGGTTATTAGTTTATGGATAGGCTAGGGCAGGTAATTCTAGCGTTCCAATGAGGGAAGAACTTATCTTGTGGAAAGGTGTTGATGTAATGTAAAGAAATTACATAACTGAGAGGTTCAGAGTTTAGTAAAGTTATTTTGAGCAGAGAATTTAGCTCATAGTTGTGCTAGTTTTGAGAACTAGGTATTGGTTAGAGTATTGTATTTGTTGAGGCCTTGTGTCCTAAACATAAGGTGTTTGTTTGGCGTGTCGAAAGACATGTAAATTGTTTTATATTATATTGTTACATAGGCCTTCGGGCGATATCTAAACTCGAAAAATATTTTATAAAACCTTAACCCTGGTTCAACTAATCTCAATCCCCGACATAGCTACACAGTAGTGTATTGGGAGGGTCCCTTGTTTGGATTTCGCTTGCGAGACCTCCCCCGCATGAAGGTAGCTAGTGTCAAAAGAGTTTAACCATTGGGAATTTCAAACTTTTATATATTTAAAATGTTGCTATAGATTATATTGTTGAGAGTTATATTACGACTTGAGGCTTGTAGAGCCGGGTTACTGTTTTACGAGTTGAGCTCGGGTACGGGGTGTATGGGTGCCCTGGGTAGCTAGTTTGATTCTAAAATTTACATGGTTCAATGTGAGAACTAGTTGAGATCGATATAGTGATGTTAAGGATAGATGTAAGGACTAGATGAGATTGAAGTCCTAGGCATATCTTAAATTTCGCGGGCGAAATTCTTGGAAGGGGGGAAGAGTGTAACACCCTAAGATTTTGGGACTGAGAAATTTAATATTGAGAGAAATAAAATTTATTTAAATTAGAGAATTTTAAAATTTCGAAACTGAAGTCCAAAAATTGAGGACGTTTTAAAGTTTGTCGGATGAGGATTTTGAGTGTACCATTGGTTTTGGATGGGCCGAGATAGTCAAAATGACTGTCATTGGGTTTTATTGCGGTTCCGAAATATTTTTGAGTTAGCTTGACTCGAATTGGAGTAAACGAGTCATTTAAAGTGTGTATTAACATTTAAAACTGGGTTTATTGTTTTAAGGGATTTAAGAGGCTTACGGATCAAGCCTTCTCATTTGAGAGAAAGAGAGAAATAGAAAGAAAAGAGAAAGAAGAAGAAAGGAAGAGAGAGAGAGGAGAAAAAGCTTGGAGATTCCGGCCCAACCGCGATCACGAGGACGATCCAACCTCTACAAATCTGAGGCAAGTGTTTAATCTTGATAAATAATTCATTTGTGTAGTTTATTTCATAATTTGTGGGAATAAGAATTGGATTTTGGGTATATTTATCAAAACCTAGATTTTGGGGTTTAATCTTGAAATTTTTGTTGTATATGGGTTTGATGGTGTAGAAATGGTTGGGATCAACTTTAGATTGATTTATTACCTTAGAATCATGATAGGATGAAGGTTTAGGGGTTAGAAGTGAAATTTCAGGGTTTAGAATTCGTGGGTTTTTATGAAGAAGAAGAACCCTTCAAGTTCTGCAGACCCGAATCGATTCACCCCCGAAGCGAATCGATTCGGTTTAGGCAAAAGTGGCAGGTCTGCATTGACCGAATCGATTCGGGCCCAAGGCGAATCGATTCGGCCTGAGACAGAAGCCCAGGTCTTTGGACCCGAATCGATTCGCCTTGGAGGCCGAATCGATTCGCTGGGCCGAATCGATTCGGAAACAGGGTTGTTTTGCTATATTTTCTAGAATGAGTTTTAATCCATTTCGACTAGGACTCTCGAATTGGAGCATTCTATTATAGTACGAGAAGTACGATTTGGAGATTCATTGGGAATTTCTCACATGTTTTGATGGTGGGGATATATCGAGCTAGTTTGAGGAAACATACATTCGTATGCCTTAGAGATTGTCGCATCGATGTAGTGGGAAATTATTAGGGATGGGAGTCCCATTTAGGGTTTAACTAGTGAGTTAACCTAGGGTGCAAGGTTAGGGACTTTTTAAGTAAGTTACGGAGATATGGTGAGAGATTGTTAGGCCGACTTCGATATTGAATCCCTTAAGCGATAGGGTTTTGTTTAGATAGTACGGGTAGACCACGAGAGATAGATCGATTATCCTTAGCGACGAGGAGTTTGTAGATTAACTGATCAACGTGTTAACGTTAAGGGTTCACTAGGAAGAATTGAACCGAAACCTAAAGTGAGGGTAATTTAACTTTTTGCCGACCAATAGCTGTGGGTATCCCAATATATGATGAGATCATAAAATGAATGTATTTTCGAGCTTGAGGTTTAAATATAGTGATTATGTAAGTAACAATTGGGATTCTAATAATTGAAAGGATTATGAAATGAACTGAGGATTGAGATGGTGGTTTGAAGACTATTAGTTATGTGTACACTTATAGTCAGGAGTATCATTAGATATATTGATGTACTTTCGGATATAGATGAGATGTGTAGTGATGGTTTCCTACACTAAACTTTGGGTGATAACCTAAATGTTGGATATATATATATATATATATATATATATATGTTGGAAGACTATTCATATCATAGAAGAAATGGATGAATATGCTTCAAGTGAGGGATCGTATTCACATATCGAGGTAAATTAAATGTATTGGGACGACGACTAGTATATTGAGGTTTATGTATACTTATAGCTGAGTTTATAAATCTTATACATATGGACGAGAGATAGCGTGTATATTTATGTGGATATGTATATAATTGTATAGATATGGATATATGTGTATACTCATGTTGTGAATATCTAAACCGTATGTGATGGTCTAATTGTATGATGGGATCATATGGATGTATATATTGTGCATGTGAATTATATATATACTTATGTAGTGAAGCATACCCCGCACATGTTATCATTGGGAAGTTGCGCGATGAGGGTGAGCACCCTGGCTCGAGGAGAAGAGTGTGGATATTCCCCAGGTCATAGTCGTCCATTGTGTTATTATGTGATTTACATTTTTTTGGGGATGAGACGTGGTGGGTATGTTTCATCTCATTGCCGGTTAGGAACTATGACCGCTTCCCGGACGTCGTGTGTGTGTGTTGGCCCCGATGTCGGTGATATTGAGTCCGACCGTGGTCCCCAGGATGGTATATGAGTGATGCCCTGGAAAATGATAGCGTGGTGCAGTATATTGGCATTATGTAGCTGGTTATATTATGAGAATGGCCATTGTACATTATATGCAGTATGTACATTTGGCTATGGGAATGAATGGTTATATATATATATATATATATATATATATATATATATATATATATATATATATAGATATATATATATATATATATATCCTATAGGTGAAAGGATATGAAATTTCTATAGAGTACATCTTGGATGATTATGGTGTACTAGATTGTTGGGGGTTGATGTATCGCACTTAAGGAATATTTCGATTACATCATCCCAAGGTTATTTATTGGAGATTTTGAGGTTACTCTTAGAGAGTAATACAAATTTTAGTAGTTGCAGAGATAGAATTTATGTAGTTGACATAATGGATCCCTACAATCAACACGGTCAAGGAGTAGTGTATCGGGAGGGTTCCTTGTTTGGATTTCGCTTTGCGAGATGCCTCACGCACGAAACGCAGTGCCATGTTGAGAGTAGAGAGAAGTTTTGTCTTTGGTACTTGTAGGTATTAGCAGTAGAATTGTGTGTATGATATAATGGATCCCTACGATCAACATTGCTAAGGAGTAGTGTATCATGGGGTTCCTTGTTTGGATTTCGCTTTGTGAGACGCCCCACGCACGAAACATAGTGCAATGTTGAGAGTAGAGAGAAGTTTTGTCCTTGTTAAATTGTATGCATGTTAATTAGAGATTAAATTATATTAGTGAAACCTAATGTTAATGGGTAACGTATAAAGAATTATAACTGGTATAGGTTAATAAATCGGAATCATTTAAGCCTAGTAAGGCATTCATGTGTATATATAATTAAGTGTAATTGGAATGGGATGGATTCTTGGATTATGGTAGGATGGCAGGTCTTGTTGGTATAGGCCGTAGCTATGGTAAGTTAGGTTGTCCTTACTGGGTGGGGTAACTTAATTAAGATTCTAGGACGCGAATAGGTTCACGCTGTTAGATGAGAGGTGAGTTGGGGTTTCACGAGAGTGCGATTCCACTTTAATTATGATATAAGTGCATTTATATCTATTATGCACGGTTAACACACTTGCTAAACATTTTTACACCTCGGTCTCTGACCCGTTTATATTTCTCTCCTGCATATATATATATATATATATATATATATATTACTACAGGCGTCATACCGCATGGATGCCGAATTCCCTTCTATCCAGAGTCGTAGGAGCCGTAACAGGTGCGGACTGTCACGGGATTTGGATTGTAGTCGCTTCCTACTTCTTGTAAATCTAGGTAGGATTCACGTTGTATATCGGGTTTATACCCAAGAGTCATTTGTAGTTGTTTATACTTTTTATTTTTGTTGTTGTACTATCTGTGACCTGACAGCTTATTCGGGTTCATTTCCTTTTGTGTACTCATTTCATTCTAATACTAGCACTTTCCTTCATCATCACAATTGTGCATTCTACCTTTGTTAGTAGCTGATAGTGCTGGTTTGTTGTCTGTTATATGTTTTTATTTAAATTTTGACAACCGCTTGTAATAGTTTCGAGTGGTTAGCCTTATATTATAGTATTGCCAGTTGATGTTGAGACTGAGCCGTCTGAGATACCTGATTTAATGTAGTATAGGGCTGGCCACCCGTTATTATTTTAAGCGGGTTGTCACAACGCGGAGCATTTAGGAAAAGTAAATGTGGTGAAATTTCCATTGGAAACTTGAATCGCCGATCGTTTCTGAAATTTACGATAGAGAAACAAATGTATGAACAGATTTAGATAAAGAAAAATGTATGAAGAGATTTGTGCACATACATGGTGAAAGATTTGATGAGAGAAATGAAGAAGAGTTGAAATAGAGTGAGGGAGGCGGGAGACCAAAACAATATGAGAATTAATTTTTTTAGGGTTTTTTATATTTTAGTCATGTCTACTCAATTTTGGCACACCTTTAAACAGTGCCAAATTTTGGCATAATTTTAAACTGTGCCAGATTTTTATTATTAGGTTGTGCCAAATTGTTGCTTTTGGTGTAGTGGAAAATATTTAAGTTGATTTGTGCATGCATCTTATGTGTAGGACAAATTGAAGTCGTGTTTAATGGTAATTGTCATCGAAAGTTGCCATAGCCATACTAAACTAACGCTTTCGTTTGGAATATTATTATTAGTATTTTCTATTCGAATTCTAACAATTAAAGGCATAACATAATGTTAATGGTACTAATGCAATGCCTATTTTTGTAGTCTTCACATTCATCTCTTTTATTACTAACGCCACACAAGTTCTTGAAAGTTAACTTATATTAAAAATGACAAATACATATGTTTATAGCATAAACTTTATGGTGACGTGATAAAGGGAATATTTTCGAAAGAAAAAGCACTTGTAAGAGTAATCAGTTCGATAAAAAAATATATATTGCAAATATGTTGTGGTGAATATACAAAGTTGAACGCTATTTACGGTAAAATACATAACAGACTGAAGTATCTTAACTATCTATCATGAATCTCTTGTTTTGGGGTAGAATAAACTTCATTATTACAAGTAAAATAAATACCAGTATGAATATAACATGCATTTTCATTACGGTATGAATAAACTTCATTATGGTAAAATGCATTTTCGTGGAGGTAAGTTGTACGGTATGAGTATAACATGCCACATGCTATTTGAGTTGTTCATGTTACCAAACGGGTTGAACCCGTCGCTTGCTAGGCCAAGCCGCACATTACAAGGGTTTAGAGAGAACCACTCATGCTCCTAATCAAATTCCTTCCAAGCATTAGAGTCAGCGGGATGTCTTAACACACTGTCATTTGCACACTTCTTTTTGTGCCACCTCATATCCTCATCTGTTCTTTTTACATAAACATCTTTTGAGTCTTGGTGTTAGCGGGAAGTAATGAAGCACCTTATGTGGAATCCTCTTACCCTTACCCTCATTGATCTTCCATCTAGACTCCCCGCATATTGGACACTCTTGCATATTCTAGTTATCTTATGGTGTTATCTTTTCTTTCTTTTTAGTTAGCGAAACATCTTTTGCGCTTTTATTTTAGAAGTATTAAACCGATTAAATTCTAGAACATTTCTCTGTGGATTCGATACCCGGACTTGGTCTCTATACTCATTTGTTGAGTGTAGTCATAAGTTTAGGTTTTTGTATTAAAGAGGTCAAACGAATAACGACAAGCGTCTTGACACGTGCTACTTTTCGCCCTTAATCAGACGTACCTTTTGAGTGAACACATCCAATCCATCCTCTTGAATCTCTCCATTGTAATTTTGTTTCGCACGATTGAATTTCGCTTCAATTCCATTAAGATACATAAAACAAAATGTTAATCATTCGTTAACAATATATGCTTTGGCTATGGAACGTTCGGGGTGGTCTTTATTACGAACATAACCCTTAAGCGTTCCCAAGTATCTATACATATAAAATGTCACATCATGTAAAAATAAACCCATAAACTACAACACAAAGTATACAATAATGACTAAATATATATAAAACACACCTTTCAATAGGATACATCCACCTTTATTGAACTGGTCCACCGAGCATAGCCTCTCGCAGTTGGTGAACAGCTAAGTGGATCATTATATCGAAAAATGTCGGCGGATAAATCATTTTAAGTTTGAACAAAATTAGGACGATGTCTTTTTCCAATCTCTTTAGTTTTTCTTCATCTAACATCTTACAACACAAGTCATTAAAGAACTTCCCCAATTCAACCAATGTGGTATATACGTCCTTAGGCAAATATCCACGAGCACCAATAGCCAACAATCGTTGTAATAGAACATGACAGTCATGGCTTTTCAGTCCCGATACCTCACCATCACTAACATTTACACATCGAGCGATATTGGAAGCATAAGCATCTTGAAACTCAACAGATCTTAGGAACTCGCAAAACCCCTATTTTCCCAACTTCGAAAGGGTATATGATGTTGATGGCATCATATATTTATCGCCATTTCGTTGTAAATGTAACTCCTTTCTTATTTTCATATCCTCCAAATCTTATCTCGCTTTATAGGTGTCTTTCATTTTCCCTTCGATGTTTAATAATGTCCCAAGTACACTCTCACAAATATTTTTCTCAATGTGCATGACATCAATATTATAGCGCAACTTCAGTGTCTCTCAATACGACAATTGCAAGAAAATGCCTTTTTTTGTTCCAATTAAGCTCTTCGAGTGTACATTTTTTCTTCCTACTGTCTGAGTGTTTCCCAGGGATACAATCATTAAGATAATTCAAATGTTCCAACAAATCTTTCCCATCAAACTCCGTAGTCGTTGAACGAAGCTCCTGCATGCCATTAAATTTTTTACTCTTCCGCCATTTATGGTTTGGCTACAAATATCGACGGTGGCCCATATAAAAAATCTTACTTATTAATTTTTTTGAAGAAGTATGATTATTACAAGTAAGGCATGGCATGTATCCTTTATTGCTCCATCCGGATAAGTTACCGTAGGATGGAAAGTCATTTATTGTCCATAAAATTGCCGCATGCATTTGAAATGTCTTTCATGCAGATGCATCATATGTCTCCACACCAACATCCCATAATTCCTTTAATTCATCAATCAATGGTTATAAATACACATCGATGTCCTTACCAGGTGCCTTGGGTCCAAGAATGAGCAATGACATCATGAAAAATTCTTCTTTCATGAATTTTCGTGGAGGTAAGTTGTACGACATGAGTATAACATGCCACATGCTATATGAGTTATTCATGTTACCAAATGGGTTGAGACCGTCGCTTGCTAGGCCAATCCGCACAATACGAGGGTCTAGAGAGAACCACTCATGCTCCTTATCAAATTCCTTCCAAGCATTAGAGTCAGCAGGCTGTCTTAACACATTGTCATTTGCACACTTCTTTTTGTGCCACCTCATATCCTCATCTGTTTTTTTTACATAAACAATCTTCTGAGTCTTGGTGTTAGCGGGAAGTAACGAAGCACCTTATATGGAATTCGATTACCCTTGCCCTCATTGATCTTCCATCTAGACTCCCCGCATATTGGACACTCATTCTCAAATTCATTCTGAAATAACGAATAATCATTTTTACAAGCATGAATCGACGCATGTCCTAATCCCAAATAATGCAAAATGCTTTTCTCCTCATAATATGACTTTGGAAAGGTCTCGCCATCTGAAAAATCTTCTTTTAATAAATCGAGCAACGTGTTGAGTGATTTATCATTCCAGTGATTAATTACAGTGTAGCAACTTGACAAGAAAATCCAATGTAGAGAAGTTTTTACAATTTGGGTAAAGTTCATATTCAGCTTCACTCGATAATTTTTCAAAGATTTTCTTCTCCCCACCACCGACATCTATGGGAGAATCACCATGAGACGAATCAACTGGACCACTAGTATCTATGAATGTTCCTCTGTGCACGTCTTCTAACATATCACATATTTTGTCACCATTATCCTCTTCATTATTTGTTATCTCTTCATCGACGTCATCATCATCTACATCGGCAATTACACTACCATACACCAAGCGTTTTGAGCACTCCCCATGATATATCCACTTCATCAATGTTTCTAACATCAATATTCAAGCAATCGCAACACGAACATCTAGTTTCATTTTTTTGCCCCATATGATTCTTCATAAATCGAATGAATGATATAACTACCATCACATACTTCTCAAAAAATCGATCCTTTTCATGCAACCACCTTTTATCCATATAATTTTAAACAAAATAACAAAAGAAACTCAATTTATTTACACATAGGTATGCGAGAACAAGGCCATATTATTTTGTAATATTAATTCTAGGCATGTTAAAAGCGTGTCCTATATTCCAGTTAGGATAAAAATGCATGCACATGGAATCATACCGACCTCAGAGGTTATGAGTTTCAAACAAATATCAAAGTAGGTACATATGGGAATTACGAATCATAGAAATAAATATTAAGCTCTATAGTGTGAATTATGAATTACGAATGTTTTAAAATCGAGCCTCGTCTCAATCACTGATATACTTCAGTTCTACTTGAAAACTAATATCAAGTAATACACATGACGATCATAAACGATTTTGAAACCATCCTTATTATGCTCTCAAACAAATTTCAAAACCAAACGTTGAATTCTTACCTAAGTTTCTAAAGCTTAAATTAGAATTTCAGAAAGTTCTAAATCAAAGTTACATTTCATAAATTCTACAAGTTTAAATTTTGTTTTATGCACTATGTTTTCATAAATTATGTTATGTATATATTTGCACATATTGTGAATATCTAAAACAACACGGGGGTAGGGGTGGGGTTGGAGGTGGGGTGGGATTGGGGTGCCATACATAACACTAGACAAAGGACAATACACCTACTTTTTAATCTATCTAACGCTGGTAATGGCCTATATATTATTCAAAATGAAAAATTAAAGTATATACGATCTACACGAGTATATATTATTCTAAGTGATTCATCACCTTTAATAGCTGAAATCGGCTCTCCCTTTAATGGGTTCGATTGGTTAAACCAAATATATTCAGTTTCTTCATTTATCTTATTTTTGAATTTACATGATGTAAATACTTATTGTCTTTAACTTAAATCCAATTGTAAAGGTATATGTTTTTGTGTGCGTTTATGTGTATAAATAAATTACCTTAAGAAGACACTGGTGCAGAGGTGGCCCAGCGGTGGCGGAGCAAAAAGACACTGGTGCAGAGGTGGCCGAGCGGTGGCGGAGAGGTGCAGAGGAGATAAGCGGGGAGGAGATCGGGGGAGGGAAGGGAGTAGGAGTTGGAACCGAAAGAGGGAAACGAGGGTTGGGGAATGGGAACATGTTGTTCTTTTAGGTTTAGGAATTTTTTTTTATGTTTTGCCCCAAAATTTAACTTTTGACTACAAAACTATTTTGTAACAAAATAGTAACTCAATTACCAACAAAACATTTCATGGTAAAACATTCGTGTTTTATATTTTGTGCGGGAAAAAACGGCTCTTAATTTTTAGTGACAATTTGGCAACAAAATTTTCTATTTCATGGCCAATGTTTAATTAATAACCACAATTTAAATTTCATTGCTAAAAGTGATGATTTAGCCACGAAATCATCTTTGTAGCCAAATAAATCGTTGTTAAATGTAATATTTGTTGTAGGGCCAAATGCTTAAGTCAAAATCGGGACGTCCCCTAAGTTTGAATTGGTTTTTCAATTTCTAAGTTCCTTCTTTAAAGAAATTCCCACAGCAGACACTTCCATTTGTGTTGTTGCTGACATTGAGAAACCTTTCGATGCATCAAGATAATCCCTAAAAGTTTGGTTATAACATATGTCAATAAAACTCAAGGGATATAGTCATTCATGCCTTTTCTTTCTCCCAAGAAATAAAGATATGGAGGTTGGATAGTCGTGGATAACTAGGAGTTTTTCTGAAATTTTTTATATATAAAAGACTAATTTATAGAAATTAATGAAATCATTACAATAAGGGATAATTATATTTAGGCCCCATTTGTCGGGTCAATATTCTTATAAGTCCTATTGACTTTTCAACAATCCTATAGGTCCTATTCCAACTTTTTAAGGAATTTTTTCACAATTTTACCCTTTTATAACTAATCATTCGTAACTTCCTTTAGGAAGTAACATAACTGGTTGGACTTTTTTTTTTAATCTTTAAATGATCATAACTTTTGATTCACAAATCCGTTTTTCGCAAAATTACTATTTTTGAAATCTGCTCTACGAGATCTATTAAACAAGATCCATGAAGGCTATAAAATTCAAAAGAAAAACATTTACACAAACAGTAAACTTTACTGTATGCACTAGAATATGAAATAGTTTTATATATGTGACATTTTCACAAACAGACAGTAACGTTTTTTGCTATTTCAAAAAAATCGGTCAAACTTTCGCAGCTTTTAAAGCACTTTAAACCTGCAAAAGTTTGACCTATTTTTTTAAAATAGCACAAAAAAATTGACTTGATTTTTTTTATATATCTCCCCCGAAATGTTTAAATACCACATAAAAAATATCAACTCAAAAACTTTTATAAAAATGGGTATGTGTCAGCGGTATATATGCTTGGTATGTACAGGAGCCTAACTCTCTCTCTATATACTATAGCAGGTACCACGCGCGATGCGTGGGCGTTTTATAATTTTGTTAAAAACCTATTTAACTTTATGGTAATAAAAATATGTAGTAAAGATAATTAAAGAAATGAATATACTCCAGTGCAAAAATGTAAAAACTAAGTATAAACATATGATTTTTTTTATGGATGGAGATAAATGGTTTAAAATAATAAGAAATCTTAGGATTTCAAAGTTCATAAGAAAAAAACAATCATTTTTTAATGAAAAAAACGATACAAGAAAATATTTTTCTCTCTCCCAATCCACAAAATCAAAATCATAGAAAATTAGGTACAATTGAAATTTATTTTAATTGCATAGAAATTTCAAAATGGATTATATTAGACTGTTGATTTTAATCAACTAAATAAAGACTAAGATATGTATATGAGTTGCATATTTCTTAGAAACGAGAACACGCCTCAAATAAAATACAACATAAAATAGAATTTGGTTCTTTCAAGGTTCACTCTTTTGGACGAGCTGATTTTTTGGGTTCTTTCAAGGTTCATTCTTTTAATTTTTTATCGTTTAAAACAAATATTTCTATAGAATTCACGTGTTTATCAATTCATGTATGTATTGTATTTTTTATTTTGAATATGTTGTATTTAGTTTGATTGTTTTTATATGTTAAATACATAGTAAAATTATATTAGTTTGAGATTGTCGATGATAGAACTTCTTTAACAATTTATAAGTCATTATTTTGACAATTTCGTACCTAAAACCTCCACCCGAACACCACTCAAAATGATATATTCTGTAAATT